>CM055117.1:944369742-944784742 GCA_029206835.1 Rana muscosa | reverse complement strand
AGCTGTATACCAGAGATACAACACAGTGCACTCTGTTTACAGGAGATACAACACACTACACTCTGTATACAGGAGATACAACACACTACACTCTGTATACAGGAGATACAACACACTACACTCTGTATACAGGAGATACAACACACTGCACTCTGTATACAGGAGATACAACACACTACACTCTGTATACAGGAGATACAACACACTGCACTCTGTATACAGGAGATACAACACACTGCACTCTGTATACAGGAGATACAACACACTGCACTCTGTATACAGGAGATACAACACACTACACTCTGTATACAGGAGATACAACACACTACACTCTGTATACAGGAGATACAACACACTACACTCTGTATACAGGAGATACAACACACTGCACTCTGTATACAGGAGATACAACACACTGCACTCTGTATACAGGAGATACAACACACTGCACTCTGTATACAGGAGATACAACACACTGCACTCTGTATACAGGAGATACAACACACTGCACTCTGTATACAGGAGATACAACACACTACACTCTGTATACAGGAGATACAACTACAACACACTACACTCTGTATACAGGAGATACAACAAGCTGTATACCAGAGATACAACACAGTGCACTCTGTTTACAGGAGATACAACACACTACACTCTGTATACAGGAGATACAACACACTACACTCTGTATACAGGAGATACAACACACTACACTCTGTATACAGGAGATACAACACACTACACTCTGTATACAGGAGATACAACACACTACACTCTGTATACAGGAGATACAACTACAACACACTACACTCTGTATACAGGAGATACAACAAGCTGTATACCAGAGATACAACACAGTGCACTCTGTTTACAGGAGATACAACACACTACACTCTGTATACAGGAGATACAACACACTACACTCTGTATACAGGAGATACAACACACTACACTCTGTATACAGGAGATACAACTACAACACACTACACTCTGTATACAGGAGATACAACACACTACACTCTGTATACAGGAGATACAACTACAACACACTACACTCTGTATACAGGAGATACAACACACGGCACTCTGTATACAGGAGATACAACAAGCTGTATACCAGAGATACAACACAGTGCACTCTGTTTACAGGAGATACAACACACTACACTCTGTATACAGGAGATACAACACACTACACTCTGTATACAGGAGATACAACACACTACACTCTGTATACAGGAGATACAACACACTGCACTCTGTATACAGGAGATACAACACACTACACTCTGTATACAGGAGATACAACACACTGCACTCTGTATACAGGAGATACAACACACTGCACTCTGTATACAGGAGATACAACACACTGCACTCTGTATACAGGAGATACAACACACTGCACTCTGTATACAGGAGATACAACACACTACACTCTGTATACAGGAGATACAACACACTACACTCTGTATACAGGAGATACAACACACTGCACTCTGTATACAGGAGATACAACACACTGCACTCTGTATACAGGAGATACAACACACTGCACTCTGTATACAGGAGATACAACACACTGCACTCTGTATACAGGAGATACAACACACTGCACTCTGTATACAGGAGATACAACACGCTACACTCTATATACAGGAGATACAACACACTACACTCTATATACAGGAGATACAACACGCTACACTCTGTATACAGGAGATACAACACGCTGCACTCTGTATACAGGAGATACAACACACTGCACTCTGTATACAGGAGATACAACACACTGCACTCTGTATACAAGAGATACAACACACTACACTCTGTATACAGGAGATACAACACACTACACTCTGTATACAGGAGATACAACACACTACACTCTGTATACAGGAGATACAACACACTGCACCCTATATACAGGAGATACAACACACTACACTCTGTATACAGGAGATACAACACACTACACTCTGTATACAGGAGATACAACACACTACACTCTGTATACAGGAGATACAACACACTACACTCTGTATACAGGAGATACAACACAGTGCACTCTGTATACAGGGGATACAACACACTGCACTCTATATACAAGAGATACAACACATTTCACTCTATATACAGGAACATTTTTCGTACTTGCACCATTGGATGATATCGGATGAATTGTCGTGATCGGTTATCAAAAGCTGTGTACTAACGATCAGATTATCGTCTAATTGCTTCAAAAGGGGTATTTTTCATTTGATTTTCAGAATGTGTATATAGGCCCGTACACACTATCCCGAAAAACAGAGCAGGGACGTGCAGTGAGGTCAGTGGCTAGTGAGGCACTTGCTAGTATCTCTGCAAACATTTGAGCGAGAGCAATAATTCTAGCGTCAGACCTCCTATGTAACTCTAAACATGTAACCTGTGTGCGCAATTTTAAATCATGGCGTTGGGTATCTATTTACTCAGCGTAACATCATCTTTAATAGTATACAAAAAAATCGGGCTAACGTTAGTAGTTTTTTATTTTTTATTCATGAAACAATTTCTTTCCCCCCAAAAAAATGCGTTTGAAATATTGCTGCGCAAATACTGTGTAACATAAAAAGTTGCAATGACCACCATTTTATTCCCTAGGGTGTCTGCTAATACCATATATATATATATATATATATATATATATATATAGTTCTGAGTAATTTTCTAGCAAAAAAATTATGATTTTTACATTTAGGAGAAAGTGTCAAAATTGGCCTGGGTGGTAAGGGGTCAATTGCCATAAGTAATATACCAAAATTATTATATATTGTTTTTAAGGTAATTTACTATATTTTCAAAATCTATACTCAAGCAGGTGGCTTAACGGACAAATTACTGAAGTTTGAAGTTATAACTCAAACCAGTAATTTCACAGTAAATACATAAATAAATTATTTTCTTATAATGAACATATAGCATAATAATATATGATTAAGACCCCTTTCACACTGGAGGCGTTTTTCAGGCGCTTTAGCGCTATAAATAGCGCTCGTAAAGCGCCTGAAAAATGGCTCATCTGCAGTCCCAGTGTGAAAGCCTGGGTCTTTCCACACTGGGGCGCTGCGCTGGCAGGACGTTAAAGAAAGTCCTCCAAGCAGCATCTTTGGGGCGCTTCAGGAGCGTTGTATGCACCTAAAGCGCCCCTCCTCGGCAGCGGCACTTTGCGGGCGCTTTTAACCCTTTTTTCTGCCGATAGCGGAGGTTAAAAGTGACCGAAAAGCGCCTCTGAAACGACAGTAAAGCGCCGCTAAAACTAGCGGCGCTTTACCGCTAACGCGGCCGCGCTGTCAGTGTGAAAGGGCTCTTGTACCTTTTTAGCAGCAGCAGATGCTCAATCTCCATCCTAAAGCGGAGTTCCACCCACATTTTTCACTCCTCACCATGCAGCACATTTTCACTCCTCACCAAGGTGCATCCTTAAAATGAATTGGCAATTTATTATTATTATTTTTTGTTCACTAACCTGATTTATGCCTATATCTAATTTCACTTCCTCCTCTTCCTCGCGGCGCCGTGTGTCATTTTCGGTTTTGCATTGGCTCCTGGGAGTTCTTTGTCAGCTTGGCATGGCGTCTATGGAAATTCTTGGCCATCTTGGCATCGCACGGCTCCAGTAACATTTAACATTGGCATCTATTGGTGTGCTTTGCCAAGCTGACCAAAATTGCACCGCACATGCGTGAGATCGGCAGGTGCATGCTGGGTAGCCAGCATGCACGGAATCCAGGAAGAAGGGCACTGTGGCTTCAGATACCCACACTGGAGATGGCCGCGCTATGCAGAAAACAATGCTGCACAGATAGAAAACTGGGCATAGTTTACAGCATACCTTTGTTACATGGCATGAGTATTCCAGGGGTATTTTTATCTTAAAAGTCATATTTCGGCCGGAACTCCGCTTTAACTGTGTGAGAAAAACACAGATTTGTGGGTAAATCTTATTCCCATAAACCCATATATTTCCTTGTAGTTAAGAGGGCTGGGCTGGAAGGGAGTATTTGTATTTTAGACACATTCCCCCTTCTATGACACTGCAGTGAGAGGCGTGCCTCCACTGCAGCATTTTTATTTGACAGCTTGGGCCACTAGTACTTTACCATTGGTCCAAGACTCCAAGCTGTCCATTGAGCTCAGTGCCTCTGACAAGAAGTGAGGAGAGGCACTGTGAGCTCAACCTCTCAGTCTGCTGCAAACAGAGTGTGCCAGCTTATATTTATACTACCCACACTGTATGTAGCTTCTGACAGACCGCACAAGGAGCCCTGTGTCTCCAGAACCATAGGTCATAGCTACGATCCTCAAAGTTGATCTTTTTTTCTTTTTTATGTTCATGTCACCTGCCTCCCCTGACATTCGATAGCTGATCATGACAGTTCATCTGATATTATCTAATTGTGCAAGCATGAAAAAAAAAATTAATGTAATAGAGTTAAAGGATAAGTTCACCTTTTCAGAAAAAAATTATAAATGCACATTTTTTTAGCAGGAGCCTGTAAAGCATTGCACCAGCGATCAGCAGATTGCTGATGCCATGCAGGTCTCCTGCAGAGGAAGCAGATGAATGCTGATAGGAAGATTGAATGAACTACCACGGCACTCACCGTGGTCAGTGGCGGTGCGTCCATAGAGGGCGCCGGAGCGCCGCCCCGTCTCGCTCCCGCACCGCCACTGAAAGACAATACACAGATTCATGCATTGCATGAATCTATGTATTGTCATTGCTGCCTTGCTGCCCACTATTCATATGGCCGGCCTCCTGGTGAGCGCCGGCCATATGAATTAGAGCGGCGGCCGGCGGTGGGTGTGTTCTGGAAGTGTCTATCAGAGCCAGCGGCTCTGATAGGCTTTCCGAATACAGCTCTCACGCTGTATTCGGCTTCCAAAAACTCCTCCCAGGTAAGCACGGGGGTGCGTTCCTTGGAGAAGACTGTGGAGGTTTCAACCAATCAGGTTCACCGGATCTGGTTACCGGTAACCTGATTGGCTGAAGCGACATCGAGGACGGAGCGGACCGAGGAAGGTAAGTGCAGGGCTGGGGGGGGGGAACAGGCTGCATTTGGGGGGAACTGGCTGTATATGGGGGACAAACTGGCTGAATATGGGGGGAACTGGCTGTATATGGGGGACAAACTGGCTGTATATGGGGGACAAACTGGCTGTATATGGGGGACAAACTGGCTGTATATGGGGGACAAACTGGCTGCATATGGGGGACAAACTGGCTGCATTTGGGGGACAAACTGGCTGTATATGGGGGCACACTGGCTGTATATATGGGGACAAACTGGCTGTATATGGGGGCACACTGGCTGTATATATGGGGGCACACTGGCTGTATATATGGGGGCACACTGGCTATGTATATGGGGGCACACTGGCTATGTATATGGGGGCACACTGGCTATGTATATGGGGGCACACTGGCTATGTATATGGGGGCACACTGGCTATGTATATGGGGGCACACTGGCTATATATATGGGGGCACACTGGCTGTATATGGGGGCACACTGGCTGTATATATGGGGGCACACTGGCTATGTATATGGGGGCACACTGGCTATGTATATGGGGGCACACTGGCTATATATATGGGGGCACACTGGCTATATATATATGGGGGCACACTGGCTGTATATGGGGGCACACTGGCTGTATATGGGGGCACACTGGCTATATATATATGGGGGCACACTGGCTATATATATGGGGGCACACTGGCTATATATATGGGGGCACACTGGCTATATTTGGGGACAAACTGGCTGTATATGGGAGCACATTGGCTGTATATGGGGGGCACACTGGCTGTATATATGGGGGCACACTGGTTTTATATATATATATATATATATATATATATATATATATATGGGGGCACACTGGCTGTATATGGGGACAAACTGGCTGTATATGGAAACAAACTGGCTGTATTTGAGGGGCAAACTGGTGGCGTTTGGGCACAGTGGCTGCGTTTAATGGGCACAGTGGCGGCAATTGATTTTTTATTTTTTTTTCAGTTTGTTTGCGCCCCCCACCCCAAAAAAATTTTGAGCACCAGCCGCCACTGACCGTGGTATTTCATTGAAAACTATAAATCGACAGCCACAAAGGCTGCTGGTGTCACACTATGTCCAGGATTAGATCCTGGGACCTGGTGTTCATAGACAGTCTTCTATGTTCTGAACTACCAGGGAATTCGTTTTAGGTTTGAATCCTGGTTACTTTCTGCTTCATGTGTTTGATGTTGGCTCCACCCTTGGACCAGCTGTTTGTAGTTATCTGATCAGCGACCCTATATATCTCCACTTCCCCTTCCTGTCCATGCACTAGTATAGTTTCCTGTTTATGTTGATTGTGGATGCACTTTGTTTTGGTTACTGACTTGGCTTTGACTTCGATACTTGGATTATCCCTTGGACTTTGCTTTTCTGGTTGCCGACCCCGCCTGGCTCAATCTAGACTTCGACACTTGGATTATCCCTTGGACTTTGCTTCTTGTTGCCGACCCTGACAGCGATACGTGGATTTTCCTTTCTCCTCCTGGGTTCCTGTCTTCCGCCTACTAACCGTGAGTTGTTGCTGGGGGTTGTGGTTAGGCTATCTGCACCATCCATTGCGGTTCCTTATTTCTTGGCTGCAGGATCTCAACCGTCCCTCCACCTGATACCGGGATAACAAGACTACTGGTCAGGAAAGCGGAGGGACGGTTGAAATTTCCTGGCAGACCTGACAGCTCGACCTTGTAGTTTTCCACTCACAGAGCGCTGTGAAGGAGAAACCTGGCTGGGTGGGCGGAGCCCCGTACAGCCACTTTAAAAAAAATCTTGACAGCTAGGCGTGGAGAAGAACCCCCGCTGGCACAGCAGGGATCAGCGTGGGGGGCTGGTGCATTCATAACATGTTACATGTTACACCCCGAATATGGGTGTAACATGTTATGAAAGGTGAACTTATCCTACATAGGCAGATGTAGTAGTAGTTCAGCCTGAGTGGCAACAATGGCTCCCTCCATAGATAGGTGGATAAGCTCACTCCTCCACTATAAGGACAGAAAGGGTGGTATTTGCAAGGTAAAAATAAAAGTTACAAAAGCATAACATTTTTTAACTAATGCATCCACTTGAGCCAAGGACAAAATATATTACATTTTTGGTTTTGGGTTTAGATAAGCTTTAATGGTTTAGATAAAAAGCATTTTCATGTGTTAGAATGGCCCAGTCAAAGTCCAGACCTAAATCCAATTGAGAATCTGCGACTTGAAAATTGCTGTTCACAGACGCTCTCCATCCAATCTGACAGAGCTTGAGCTAGTTTGCAAAGAAGAATGGGCACAAATTTCACTCTCTAGATGTGCAAAGCTGGTAGAGACATCCCCAAAAAGACTTGTAGCTGTAATTGCAGTGAAAGGCGGTTCTACAAAGTATTGACTCAGAGGGGCTAAATACAAATGCACGATACACTTTTCACATATTTATTTGTAAACCCATTTATCATTTTCTTTCCACTTCACAATTATGTGCCACTTTGTGTTGGTCTATCACATAAAATCCCAATAAAATACATTTACGATTTTTGTTGTAACATGAGAAAATGTGGAAAATTTTAAGGGTTATGAATACTTTTTCAAGGCACTGTATATATAATGTATTTGTAAAAAAAAATAATAAACAGTATCAGAAATATATTTTTTCTTTTAGTACATAGTGATCTTTCTGAATGGATTAATAGCAACATTGAGAGTAAAACTTTGAAAGTAATTACTGTGAAAAGCCATCAATATCCTACAGCTCTTGTATTTACATGAGACAAGTGCTAGTTTGCATTACCAGTGACCTGTAGATAGTAGATTTCTAAATTAGGTGTGAAGTAATGTCCCATTCTGACAGTTTTCTTTTATCCTTTACTATTTGCTCTTCTAAATCTTTTTTCGGCTGAAGTAAAATAAATGTTTAGCTTTAATGATAATAATGATCGCACACAGTAAAAAGCTATACGCACCTTGTTTATACAAGAGTGGAGAGTCTGAGAGGGAGCAAATGTTCCATAGGCCCCCAACTATTATATCTAGAAAATTTAGAATGTAGGCTAAACGCATGATGATGACCATCATAAACAATTGCCAGTTTTTTTTGTTTTTTTTTATATAAAAACACTTTTTCTTTTTCCCATCCTTTGTTGCATCTAAAGCTGGATACACGCTATACAAGTTTCTTTAGATATTTTTCATTTACATTTACCAAAACCATATAATATGAGGTCACACCTAAATAATTTCAATTTGTATGCAATCAGGCAGGCCCTTGCACTACATAGTTAACGGTAAATCGAAAGGAAATCAAACAACAAAAGTTGTATAGTGTGTATCCAGCTTTAGTGTTGCAAATCTCCTGCAGCCTGTATTGCATATCACAATATGGCTCAATTTACATGGGTGTTTACATGGGTGTTTACATGGGTGTTTACATGGGTGTTTACATGGGTGTTTAAAGTGGTTGTAAACCCTAAGGCCCCTTTCACACTGGGGCGGGCATATGCGGTGACGGTATAGCGGCACGATTTTCAGCGCCCTATACCGTCGTGTTTTACCGCGATATGCGGCCGCTAGCTGTGCGGTTTTAACCCCCGCTAGCGGCCGAAAAAGGGTTAATACCGCCCACAAAACCGCAGCTATAGCCGCTCACTAACACACAGCTTCTTTCTCTATCTGCAATGTAGAGAGCGTCCTGACTCTCCTGTAGTCCGAGGGAGGGGAGAGCACGACACTCCACACCAGGAAGAAAGCCTCCCATTACTGTGTGGAGTTACAGACAGAAGAACAGGAAGTGAGGATTTCTCAGAAGAAATAAGGACATTTAAAAGTAAAATCGAAGGATGAGGTAAGTGAAGGAGGACTGAACTAAGGTAAAGGAAGCTATTTAGGAAAAAAAAATTGTACCTTTACAACCCCTTTAAGGCTTACCTGTAGGTGCTGGAAATATCTCCTAAACCTACACGGTTTAGGAGTTATTTACACTGTCCCCGAACGATGCCGTCTTCTGCGCATGCGCACTCTTGAAAGGGCACCCTGTGCGGTTTCAAGCTGGGGTCATGCCCTGACTGGCGGCTCCCATGCATGGGAGTGACGTCACGCGACTCCGGCCAGTCACAGAGCCGGAGTTCGCGGCCCCCGGAAGGAAGAGGGGTGAAGAATGGACGCTTCCAGCCAGTGAGGAAATCGGGGACATCGCAGGCTTCGGTTTCAGGTAAGTGACACATAATGGGCTACTATGCAATGCATAGTAGCCCATTATGCTTTACCTTTGCAGGGAAACAAAGAGGAAGTAAAACCCATCAGGGTTTACTTCCTCTTTAACTGCATTGCAAATCCCAGCAGAAAGAATTTACTGATTGTGCTGCTGGAATTAACTGTTGTGTTCATCCGTGATCACATCAGGTAATACCTGGCTGTGTGAACATTTCCTGCATTTTTCCAAAACCTCCATCCCTAGCAATTTCTGTGCATCCAAAAATCGCACATCCATAACTGCTCAGCATCCTCACCACTCAACTGCAACCTACTCGTAACTCCTCTACAACATGTATTTAAATAAGAGACCCTGTCACCACTCGCCAGACCAATCATTTCAACAAAGTATTTCCATAGAAGTTTATTTTTTACAGGTATTAATATAGCCCAGTCAATTTACATACTATACATTCACATCAGTCCCTAGACTCAAGTAACTTACAATCTAAGGGTGCCCATTGCCCCCCTGCTTTTCACCCTGGCACTGGAAACC
Source organism: Rana muscosa (assembly GCA_029206835.1). NCBI lineage: Eukaryota > Metazoa > Chordata > Amphibia > Anura > Ranidae > Rana > Rana muscosa. Next base: position 944,774,909 of record CM055117.1, on the reverse strand, counting down.
TTAGTGGCAATTGTCAGGGGTTCCCCTGATATGGCCAGATTTAAAGAGGAATCCAGGAAGATAAAATCCCATTCTATGCAGACGATGCCTTTTTATATCTGAGGGACATTACCCGCTCGCTGGTGACAGCGATTAACCTTATTAAGGAATATGGATCCTACTCTGGGTTTTCCATAAATTGGCATAAATCAGTTCTCCTTCCATTGGACCCCCTGTCTGCCAGCAAGAACCTTGCAGATGTCTGTGGTATCCTCCTTCTGATATATTGGTGTTGTAGTCGCATCCAATCCTCGAGGTGATCTTTCTTTAAATCTTAAACCTTATCCTACATAAATTTGAAAGTAAATGCACTAGTTGGTGTAAACTTACAATCCGAGGTCCCTACCTCACATGCATATACTGTACTAGGGCCAATTTAGATGGGAGCCAATAAGGCCTGGTTCACATCTATGCATTTTTTTTAGTGCATTTTAAGTTTTGCATAAACACACTACAGTCCATTTAACATGGTTTCCTATAGGTCATGTTCACATCTGTGCATTTTATGGAAAGGGCCAGAGACTTTTTTCTGGTTTTTGGTTCCATAGACTTCCATGGATCAAAAACGTGTATTGAAAAATGCAAAATGCAACCTGCATAGGTGTGAACCAGGCCATAACCTACCAGCATGTTCTTGGAGTGTAGGAGGAACCCGGGGTACCTGGAGGAAACCCACGCAGGCACAAGGAGCCGTGAGTTTATGCAATGTGCGGTTCCTCAGTGTCAGGTTCCCAAACGCCACTTTTTCTGACGGAAGGTGATTCCGGCTCTCTACCGGCATGTGGAAGGCAATGTCCATGCCTCGCTGGACAGGGCGGTCAGCGGTAAGGTGCATATTACCGCTGACTCATGGTCCAGCAGGCATGGACAGGGACGTTGCCTTTCTTTCACGGCCCATTAGGTCACTCTTTTGGCAGCTGGCAAGGATGCAGGACAAGGTGCAGTAGTGTTGGAGGTTGTTCCGCCGCCACGCCTCCAAAATGCTACTACTGGTTGTGACACACCTCTCTCCTCCACCCCCTCCTCTTCTTCTTCCTCCATGGCCTCTTCCTGTGCTTTGTCCTCGGAACCAGCGGTGCTCCGTAGGCGTTCAAGGGGCTATGCAAGTACGCAGGCAAAAAGATGCCATGCCGTGCTTGCGCTGGTGTGTTTGGGGGACAGGAGCCACACTGGGGCAGAGGTTCTGTCAGCTCTGCAGGGGCAGGCCGAGAGGTGATTGACGCCACGCCAGCTTAAGCCAGGAATGGTGGTTTGCGACAATGGCACCAACCTCCTCTCCGCCCTCCGACAGGGACAACTGACCCATGTGCCCTGTGTGGCTCACGTCCTTAACCTGGTGGTGCAGCGTTTCTTGGGCAGGTACCCGGGCTTACAGGATGTCCTGAGGCAGGCCAGGAAAGTCTGTTTGCATTTCCGCAGATCATATAATGCCAGTGCTCGGCTGGCTGAGCTGCAAAAGGAGTTGAACCTGCCCAAGAACCGCCTTATATGTGACATGCCCACTAGGTGGAACTCAACGTTGGCCATGCTGCAGCGGCTGCACACGCAGCAGAGGGCCATCAATGAGTACCTGTGCGACTACGGCACCAGGACAGGGTCAGGGGAGCTCGGGGTTTTTTTTCACCACGCCAGTGGGGCATGATCAGGGATGCATGCACTGTCCTGGCACCATTTGAGGAGGCCACAAGGATGGTGAGCAGTGACAGTGCATGCATCAGTGACACTGTACCTCTTGTCCACCTGTTGGAGCATACGCTGCGTGGAATAAGGGACAGGGCACTTGAGGCAGAACAGAGGCAGGAAGAGGAGGACTTCCTTGCCTCTCAAGGCCCCCTTTACCCAGACAGTGTTCCTTCTGTCCCACCCATCGCACAGGAAGAGGAGGAGGAGGAGGGGGATTGTGTCAGCATGGAGGTGGAGCCTGGCACTCAGCATCATCAGCATTAGTCTTTTAGGGATGATTTACAGTCCCAAGAAACCCGTGGACTTGTACGTGGCTGGGAGGAGGTGGCTGCGGATCATGTCGTCCTTAGTGACCCAGAGGACTCCGGACCGAATGCCTCAGCTAACCTACGCTGCATGGCCTCCCTGATTCTGCAAAGTCTGCGGAAGGATCCTCGTATTCTTCGGATCAAGGAGAGGGACCATTACTGGCTGGCCACTCTCCTTGATCCACGGTACAAGGGTAAGGTTGAGGACCTTATCTTGCCGTCGCAGAGGGAGCAGAGGATGAGACAACTCTGGGAGGCCTTGCAGAAAGGTCTGTGCAACGCGTTCCCAGAGACTGGGAGGTTACAAACTCCTGGTCCTGTACAACGAGTTGCTGAGGCTTCGGTCAGTAGCAGAAGGAGAAGTGGAGAAGGTGGCCGTCTGACCAATGCGTTCAGACAATTTTTTAGTCCGCAGCCCCAAGGTATGATCGGTTCCAGCAACCATCGCCAGCGTCTGATATACATGGTGCAGGAATACCTAGGGGCAAGGTCAGACTTGGACACCTTTCCCACCAAAAATCCTCTGGGTTACTGGGTCTTGAGGATGGATCACTGGCCAGAGCTTGCACAGTATGCAATTGAGCTACTGGCCTGTCCTGCATCCAGCGTTCTTTCGGAACGCACATTCAGTGCTGCTGGAGGCTTTGTCACGCATCACAGGGTGCACCTGTCCACCGACTTGGTTGATTGACTGACCTTCATAAAGATGAACCAGTCTTGGATCACCACCAGCTACCAAGCACCTGAAGCTGATATAACAGAATAATTTATTTTCAAATGTCACATCCCTTCAAGACTGCGTATGCTGATGCTGAGTGACTGTCCTGTTATGTTGACTGACTATCCTCCTCCTCCTCCTCAATGATCCGATTCATGATGATAGCTTGATAGAACTTTTTTGTTTCTGGGTGCCATCACCAGTGGCTAAGGCCCAATTTTTCAGCCCCTGTTTAACAGGGGCATGTAATTACAATTTTTTCTGCAATGCTTTGCAGCAGGGCTCATTCCTGCACTCCAACTAGAGTATCTGGGAGAGGTTGCAGTGTCGTGGCACCAGTGCCTAAGGCCCAATTTTTCAGCCCCTGTTTAACAGGGGCGTGTAATTAAAATTTTTGATGCAATACTTTGCAACAGGGCTCATTGCTTTGCTCCAAGTACAGTATCTGTGAGGGGTTTCAGTGTTGTGGCACCAGTGCCTAAGGCCCAATTTTTCAGCCCCTGTTTAACAGGGGTAGCCATGCCATTTTTCTCAAAGATTTTCATCCATATTACCGGGACCAGACATTACATTAAAGCCGCAAGCAGTTTTAAATGGCTTTTTTTCCTTTACAAATGTCATTTTGTGCAGGGACAGTTCTAAACACGGGAAACACATGCCACTTCACAGGCATACTTTAGACAGCCCCCAGGTATGATATTTAAAGGAATATTTCACTTTTTTTTTTTTCACTTTATGCATCATTAACCACTTAAGCCCCGGACCATTTGGTAGCTAGAGGACCAGAGGTGAATTCAGAATTTTGCACTGCGCTGCTTTAACTGTAAATTGTGCGAACATGCAATGTTGTACCCAAACGAAATTTGCGTCCTTTTCTTCCCACAAATAGAGCTTTCTTTTAATGGTATTTAATTGCCTCTGCGATATTTATTTTTTGCGATATAAACGGAAAAAGACCGAAAATTTTGAAAAAAAATGATATTTTCTACTTTTTGTTATAAGAAAAATCGAATAAACTCAATTGTAGTCATACATTTAGGCCAAAATGTATTCAGCCACATGTCTTTAGTAAAAAAAATGACAATAAGCGTATATTTATTGGTTTGCGCAAAAGTTATAGCGTCTACAAACTAGGGTACATTTTCTGGAATTTACACAGCTTTTAATTTATGACTGCCTATCTCATTTCTTGAGGTGCTAAAATGGCAGGGCAGTACAAAACCCCCCAAAATGACCCCATTTTGGAAAGTAGACACCCCAAGGAAATTGCTGAGAGGCATGTTGAGCCCATTGAATATTTTTATTTTTTGTCCCAAGTGATTGAATAATGACAAAAAAAAAAAAAAAATTACAAAAAGTTGTCACTAAATTATATATTGCTTACACATGCCATGGTTATATGTGGAATTGCACCCCAAAATACATTCTGCTGCTTCTCCTGAGTACGGGGATACCACATGTGTGGGACTTTTTAGGAGCCTAGCCACGCACGGGACCCCGGAAACCAAGCACCGCCTTCAGGATTTCTAAGGGCGCAAATTTTTGATTTCACTCCTCACTACCTATCACAGTTTCGAAGGCCATAAAATGCCAAAATAGCACAAAACGCCCCCAAATGACCCCATTTTGGAAAGTAGACACCCCAAGCTATTTACTGAGAGGCATTATTAGTCCATGGAATATTTTATATTTTGCCACAAGTTGCGGGAATATGACAAACTTTGTTTTTTTTGCACAAAGTTGTCACTAAATGATATATTGCTCACACATGCCATGGGCATATGTGAAATTACACCCCAAAATACATTCTGCTGCTTCTCCTGAGTACGGGGATACCACATGTGTGGGACTTTTTGGGAGCCTAGTCGCATACAGGACCCCAAAAACCAAGCACCGCCTTCAGGATTTCTAAGGGCATAAATTTTTGATTTCACTCCTCACTACCTATCACAGTTTTGAAGGCCATAAAATGCCAAGATAGCACAAAACCCCCCAAAATGACCCCATTTTGGAAAGTAGACACCCCAAGGAAATTGCTGAGAGGCATGTTGAGCCCATTGAATATATTTTTTTTTTGTCCCAAGTGATTGAATAATGACAAGAAAAAAAAAAAAAAATGTACAAAAAGTTGTCACTAAATGATATACTGCTCAAACATGCCATGGTTATATGCGGAGTTGCACCCCAAAATACATTTGGCTGCTTCTCCTGAGTACGGGGATACCACATGTGTGGGACTTTTTGAGAGCCTAGCCGCGTACGGGCCCCCGAAAACCAAGCACCGCCTTCAGGATTTCTAAGGGCACAAATTTTTGATTTCACTCCTCACTACCTATCACAGTTTTGAAGGCCATAAAATGCCAAGATAGCCCAAAACCCCCACAAATGACCCCATTTTGGAAAGTAGACACCCCAAGCTATTTGCCGAGAGGCATGGTGAGTATTTTACAGCTCTCATTTGTTTTTGAAAATGAAGAAAGACATATATTTTTTTTTTTTTTTCTTTTTTCAATTTTTAAAACATTGTGACAAAAAGCGAGATCTGCAAAATACTCAACATACCTCTCAGCAAATAGCTTGGGGTGTCTACTTTCCAAAATGGGGTCATGTGGGGGGGTTTGTGCCATCTGGGCATTCCATGGCCTCCGAAACTGTGATAGGCAGTGAGGAGTGAAATCAAAAATTTACACCCATAGAAATCCTGAAGGCGGTGCTTGGTTTTCGGGGTCCTGTACGCGGCTAGGCTCCCAAAATGTCTCACACATGTGGTATCCCCGTACTCAGGAGAAGCAACAGAATGTATTTTGGGGTGCAATTCCACATATAACCATGGCATGTTTGAGCAATATATAATTTAGTGACAACTTTTTGTACATTTTTTTTTTTTTTTTCTTTTTGTCATTATTCAATCACTTGGGACAAAAAAAAAAAATATTCAATGGGCTCAACATGCCTCTCAGCAAATAGCTTGAGGTGTCTACTTTCCAAAATGGGGTCATTTGGGGGGGGTTTTGAACTGTCCTGGCATTTTATGCACAACATTAGGAAGCTTATGTCACACATCATCCACTCTTCTAACCACTTGAAGACAAAGCCCTTTCTGACACTTTTTGTTTACATGAAAACATTTTTTTTTTTGCAAGAAAATTATGTTGAACCCCCAAACATTATATATTTTTTTAAAGCAAAGGCCCTACAGATTAAAATAGTGGGTGTTGCATTTTTTTTTTCCACACAGTATTTGCGCGTCGATTTTTCAAACGCATTTTTTGGGGGAAAAACACACTTTTTTATTTTTAATGCACTAAAAACACTATATTGCCCAAATGTTTGATGAAATAAAAAAGATGATCTTAGGCCGAGTACATGGATACCAAACACGACATGCTTTAAAATTGCGCACAAACGCGCAGCGGCGAGAAACTACATTCATTTTTAAAAGCATTTAAAAGCCTTTACAGGTTACCATGTTAGATTTACAGAGGAGGTCTACTGCTAAAATTACTGCCCTCGATCTGACCTTCGCGGTGATACCTCACATGCATGATGCAATTGCTGTTTACATATGACGCTAGACCGACGCTTGCGTTCGCCTTTGCGCAAGAGCAGGGGGGGACAGCGGTGCTTTTTTTTTTTTTTTTTTTTTTATTTATTTTGCTTTTTTATTGTATTTTTAAACTGTTCCTTCCATATTTTTTTTTTTTTATCATTTTTATTGTTATCTCAGGGAATGTAAATATCCCCTATGATAGCAATAAGTAGTGACAGGTACTCTTTTTTTGGAAAAAAAATGGGGGTTAGACCCTAGATCTTTCCTCTGCCCTCAAAGCATCTGACCACACCAAGATCGGTGTGATAAAATGCTTTCCCAATTTCCCAATGGCGCTGTTTATATCCGGGGGGGGGGCATTCCCTCCCACTGCTTGTAAAAGCAGTCTAGAGGCTAATTATCTGCTAGAATTGCTTTTACATGAAAGCCGGCCACTGGCTGAAAAGAATGATACCAAGATGATACCTAAACCTGGAGGCATCATTCTGGTATAAACATTCAAAGTCCAGCAACATACCAGTACGTTGCTGGTCCTTGTTGGACATGTATTGTAATCTTTTTTTTCATGCAGCCTGTTGGCTGAACGAAAAAAAGAGATTGATCGGTGGGTATGCCCACCATTAGAATACCTCCCTTCATCCACCCACTTCTAATGATGGGCATATATGCCGAAGCATGGGGGCATCCTCCCGCAAAAAAGTTATGCCGCATACACACGGTCGGACTTTTCCACGGGCAAGCCTTCGTCGGAATTTCGACCGTATGTACGCGGCATAAAAGGTTATGCCGCGTACACACGGTCAAACTTTTCCACGGGCAAGCCTCCGTCGGAATTTCGACCGTATATACGCGGCATTAGGAGCAAAATCGCTCCTCCGCCCCTGCTGCCCCCATGCTTCGGCATATATGCTCTTTTTTTAACTGTGGTGGTGAAATCACCTCCTACAGCGTTGGAGTCACGGCTTTATGTATCGTGGGAGCAAACGCTGTTGCTGTCAAGATAAATAAATCCGCGATGCAACTGAATGGCGTACCTGCTAAGCAAATGATGGTTAACATTAAAACAAAGTAACATTACAGTACAACAGTAAGACCTTACCATACCTGCAAAGCAAATACCAAAACAAAACCTAGTAAAAAATAAAACATTTTTTTAACGCAACCTGTGCCTAAAATATATATATGCCGAAGCATGGGGGCATCCTCCCGCAAAAAAGTTATGCCGCGTACACACGTTCGGACTTTTCCACGGGCAAGCCTCCGTCGGAATTTCGACCGTATATACGCGGCATTAGGAGCAAAATCGCTCCTCCGCCCCTGCTGCCCCCATGCTTCGGCATATATGCTCTTTTTTTTTAACTGTGGTGGTGAAATCACCTCCTACAGCACTGGAGTCACGGCTTTATGTATCGTGGGAGCAAACGCTGTTGCTGTCAAGATAAATAATTCCGCGCTGCAGTTGAATGGCGCACCTGAAAACAAAAAATTACATACCTGAAAAGCAAGCATGATAAAACATTGCAGAATGAAATACAGTAAACAAGAGCATAACAATAGAGAGAAAATAGAGAGAGAGAGAACAATAAAACGACAACTATTTTTTTTTTTTCTTTTATATTTTTTTTGTGTTTTGTTTTTTACGTTTTTTTTTTCTTTTTTACACTTTTTTTTTAAACTTTAACAACTGTAATGGTTCGGGTCTCTCAAAATGTAATGGCATCTTGGGAGACCCTGTGTAAGTGTGTCCTTGTCTGTGAAATGCTGTACCCTACGCTAAAACTTCACTTTTGAGTGGTAGCGTTCAAAACATTCACCAAGGCAAAGACCAGGTTTGTCAGGACAGAGTGTACAATAATAACGGGTGCCACGCCTAAATCCGCGCTTGCTACAGACACAACATCTTTTTTGGGGGGCTCGTTGGGTAGGGGTACTCGGGAGGAGATGCGTATAATGCCTCTCATGCAGCCGGCTTACTGCATTTGGTAGGGGATGGTGAGGTGCAGAACCGCCTGGATACAGGAGTTCTGTGACAATCTCATTCTGGAATTTTAGAAGAGATAACGTCCCGCCTGAAGCTCTGTATAGCACATGAGCGTTCAGCAAAGCCAATTGGAATAAGGATAGAGACACTTTTTTGTACCAGCGTCTCGCCTTACGGTCAATTAGATACGGCGCCATCAACTGGTCGTTGAGGTCCACCCCTCCCATATTTTTGTTATATTCGTGGACACAGAGGGGTTTCTCCACAACACCAGTCGCCGTAGGAATTTGGACTGTCGTGTCTGCATGAAGGGAGGTAAGAAGGAAAACATTCTTATTGTCCCTCCACTTCATAGCGAGCAAGTTATTACACTTCAAGCAGGCTCTCTCCCCCAGCCTAAGACGGGCATCTACAAGCCGCTGGGGAAAGCCCCGGCGATTAGGTCGCACGGTGCCACATGCTCCAATCTGATGATCAAACAAGTGACTAAACAGTGACACGCTCGTGTAATAATTGTCCACATACAAGTGGTACCCCTTTCCGAATAAGGGTGACACCAAGTTCCACACTATCTTGCCAGCGCTCCCTATGTAATCCGGGCAGTTGACCGGCTCAACCTGACTATCTTTTCCCTCATAAACCATAAAGCTCCATACATAGCCTGTTGCCCTGTCACAGCACTTATAGAGCTTGACCCCGTATCTGGCACGCTTGCTGGGAAGGTACTGCTTGAAAGCCAAGCGGCCAGAAAATTTAATCAGGGACTCATCAACGCAGACAGCTTGATCGGGAATAAACAAGGCTGCAAAACGTTCGTTGAAGTGGTTTATGAGGGGCCGAATTTTATAGAGCCGGTCGTATTCAGGGTCCCCACGTGGACGACAAAGTTCATTGTCGTTGAAGTGCATGAACCGCAAAATCTGCTCGTATCGTTTCCTGGGCATGGAGGCAGAGAACACGGGCATGTGGTCAATTGGGTGCGTGGACCAATAAGCACGCAATGACGGGAATTTATGTGTGCCCATGTTGAGGGAAAGGCCCAGAAAGGTCTTAAATTCGGAAACCGTAATTGGTTTCCAATCTTTGGCAATGGAAGGCAACTGGGGATTAGCGGCGATGAATTGACCAGCATATAAATTACTCTGGTCCACAATAGATCTATAGAGATCTTCCGTGAAAAACAGCGAATAATAATCGATTGGCATAAAATCAGCTGTTTCCACCTGAATACCGGGTTGGGCAGTGAATGGGGGAAGTACAGGTTCTGCAGAAGTGGTGGGGACCCAATCAGGATAGGCGAATTCTGCAGGAAGAGCACTATGGGTACGACGGGCCTGCCTTTGTCTTCTTGGTGGCAGCGGGACACTACTTGTGCTTGCCACCTCGCCAGCTTGAACTGCACTTATGGGACTCGCCACGTCACCACGTGATACTGCAGTGCTGGATGTACGCCCAGGCTGTACTAGGCCGCTGGTGCTTGCCAATTCACCAGAAGGAATAGCGGCGCTAGTACTCCTCTGCTCCATGATACGAGAGCCCTGCGGTTCTTGCTCCTCAACAACCTCAGAAGATCGGGATCGGGTACGCCTGACCTTAGCAGGGACCTCAACTTCGTCGTCGGAGCTATCTGACGTGGGGCCGCTGACGTCACTGTCTTCTACGGGAAGATATTCTGAGCCTGAATCTGACAGATACGTGACCTCCTCTTCACTATCTGTCATGCTCAGAATCTCGTAGGCCTCTTTACTAGTGTACCTTCGACTTGCCATTTTGGGCTCTAAATTTAGGGGTACACTAGTAAGATTCACAGGAAAAAAAGCACCCGACTGTCGTCAGCAAATATATCAAACGCTACAAAAAAAACTGTTAGCGGTCGCAGGGATCAGGACTGTCTCTGCGAACGCTGCAGTTATGTGTGTTGTGTTTGGTAAGTGACAGTGATCGATCGATACTGCACTTGGGTGGGCTGGGCTGGGCGGAGGGGCTAAACGCAGGTACTAGCAGGTATCTGGGCTGATCCCGCTAACACTGCGTTTTTGGGAACCCTAAACCGCTGGGGACGCTAGTATAGATCTGATCAGATACTATACCACTAAGGGAGGTGTATGCTTTGCGCGTGGGTGTTAGCGTTACTGGCACTAACCTAACGCTGCCTGGGGCGACGCAGACCCTCTCTGGCGCTAAAACCTAATTGATCTCACCCGCCGGGCGATCAGGGGGTTAAACCTTTATTGGGTGATATATGGCGGGTGCCCTGATGCTATAAAAAGCAAACTAACCAACCAGTGTCACCCGTAACCTTTATATGGTGATCACTGGTGAAAGGGTTAACTAGGGGCAATCAGGGGGTTAAAACCTTTATTAGGTTAAATATGGGGGTACCCGACGCTATATAAAAACCTGACGGGTTACCTAAATAACTAAATAATTAACTGGGTAACCAGTGTCACCAGTGACGCTTATACGGTGATCACTGGTGAAAGGGTTAACTCTAGGGGCAATCAGGGGGTTAAAATAATATATGGGGGTACCTGACGCTCTAAAAACCTGCGGTGAAACTAAAAATAAATAACTGGCTATCTAGGGCACCACCGGCACTAAATACAGCGATCGAAAATACGATCGCTTAGTGACGCTGGCGTTAGGGGGTGAAAGGGTTACCTGGGGGGCGATCAAGGGGTTAAACCTTTATTAGGGGGGGTTAGGGGGCTACCCTGGACCTAAAGGGGCCTAATCCTAACTGCCCTGCAACTTTTTACTATCACAGAAGACACTAAAAGCAGTGATCAGTAAAATAAATGATCACTGCAATCAGTGACACTGTGATTGGGGGCTGGGGGGTGACCTAGGGGGTGATCTGGGGGTGACCTGGGGGGTGAAATGTGTGCCTATGTGTACCTACGTGTCAGTGGACTGTTGGTGCACTAACCTGCTTCCTCTCTCCTCGGCGCCGGAATCGAAAAGACCGCCGCGAGGGAGATGACATCACTTCCTACTGCCTGTGTTTACATCACATGGCAGAGGAAGCATTTTCATTGGCCGGGAGCGATCGCGAGGGGGTGGCCGAAATCGAATGGTCACCCCCTCATCTCTGAACGCTCCCCAACGATAAACGGCCGCTCACTGTATAGAAGGGGGGTCCGATCGGACCCCCCAACTGTACAAAGGCGATCACGTACACTCTACGTGATTGTGCCTGTCGGTGCCATTCTGCCGACGTATATATACAGTGAGCGGTCGTTAAGTGGTTAAAATGACTGCTCCCGAAAAACGGCCGTTTTTAAAACTTCGTTATGCATTGATACATGTCCCCTGGGGCAGAACCCGAGTCCCCAAACCCTTTTTAGGACAATAACATGCATATTAGTCGTTATAATTAGCACTTTAGATTTCGAACGTTCGCGTCCATTGTATTTAATAGGGTTCTAACGTTCGTGCGAACTTTCGGTCCGTTCGAAGGTTCTGGTGCGAACCGAACCGGGGGGGTGTTCGGCTCATCCCTACAAATAACCAATTCATAGTGAAAGGGCCTTAGTGCCCATGTAAGTGAGATCTTAAACACCAAATGCATCCTAAAGTACAACAAAGCTAACATCTCCCTCATGTGCTAGGAACAGATCAACTGATGGGCAGAACATTTAGGACAGAGAGGCCATTGGTGTCACGGAGACAGATTGAAGGAGAAGAGGACAGTGCTGTCAAGGACAGAGCTCAAGGGAAGGTGAGTCAGTGTTTTAGAAATGTGGACTAATGCCGCGTACACACGACCATTTTTAATGTCATTGAAAAAACAATGTTTTTCTCGACGTGATTCTTCTCAAGCCTGCCTTGCCTACACACGATCGTGAAAAAAAATGCTCCAACAAAGCGCGGTGACGTACGAAACGTACAACGGCACTATAAAGGGGAAGTTCCATTCAGATGGCGCCATTCTTTGGGCTGCTTTTTCTGATCCTTGTGTTAGTAAAGTTTGGTGAGAGACGATTCGTGCTTTTCAGCCTCGTGCTCTTCAGTCCGTTACGGCGTGACGAATGTGCTATCTCCATTACGAACGCTAGTTTTACCAGAACGAGCGCTACCGTCTCATAACTTCTGAGCATGCGCGTTTTTTTCACGTCCTTAAAGCCTACACACGGCTGTTTTTCACAATGAGAAAAACTACGTCGCAAAAAATGTTCTGGAGCCCACACACGATCGTTTTTAATTACCAAATTAAAAAATTGCATTTTTCTCATCATGAAAAACGGTCGTGTGTACGCGGCATAAGAGTAAGTACTGATCATTTGCAGTATAAGTGAAAGAGTGAAGATTAGGCGATGGAACTTTTTTGGAGGAACTCTATTCCTTAAGACACCGGGCAGAAGAACTTACGATAAATAGGCTTCACTTTTTTGCTGTGTCTCCTAAAACATTTCTTGGTATAGGTTCTAAATGCCTGTTTTCAATATACAGTACATCATACTTTTGACAAACATGCCATGTGTTTTTTTAAGTTAGTATGTCAAGTTTATTGCATCTGCTTTGTATTACAATTAATTCAGTTTGGTACAGCATCCATGCAGGGTCTGGTTGAGAAATGCATGTAATTCATAGCAGTGATGCTCCTTAAGAGATGAATGTTGTTGATGTGCGTCTATTTAAATAAAACCCAGTGGTGCTCTTGCTTGTATCCTTCTGGAATAATAAAAGCCAAAGGCATGGCTCCACAGAGAATCATGGTAGTATTTGTACTTGGACAGAAATTATTATATGGAAGGAGATCATGTCATAATATATAGCCCATTCGTGCATTGCGTATTTATATAATTTGCATGACCGGAGCGCACATGGTTTGCAGTGCAGCTTAAAGAACAACGAATCTCTTAAAGCCTTCCCAAAAAAACATAGGAAGAGAGCAGTCATCACCAGTATTGCTTGTGGTCTCCCTATAGCTGATTTTTTTTACTATTACTCACCTATAATACCTTTTCTGCAGCATGTGTGGCCATTTTAGTACAGGCAGAACTTTACCAGGTTTTTCCTTCATAAGTAAAGTGCAGGATTTTGTGGGGCAGGTCTTGGATTTGGGAGGGGCGTGATCTGAGAGCAGGGCTCTGTGGAACGTTTGAGGGGTGGGTCTATGTTTCTAAGTGTAGCACCCTCTACAATAGGTAGGTGTTAGAGGTCAGTTTTTTTGTAGTAGCTGCCAGGCAGGTAAATTTAGGCAGGCCTATGCTTCATGTTGGGCATGCTTGTTTTGATCTGGGGGGCAGGGAATGGTTAGTGTAGCAGTGGGTGTGACCACCTGTCCTTTAGTTCTTGGGTGCCTCCCCTGCTTCCAGGGAGAATGTTCTGGAAGAGGGGCAGGGCTGGGAATTGGAGTGACAGGGAGCTCATATGATGAGCCCTGACCAATCCCCAATTGGAATTGGCAGGGGGCAGGCCTCCTACATAAGCTCAGGTCCAGCTCACTGGAGGGGAGTTGTCGGCTGGGTGAAGTGAAGAATGGAGTGTTAGACTGCAACAGGAGGGGGGTGCGCGCCTCGGCAGAGGAGCTGGGAGGGAGCCTCTCTCCCTACACGGTCATGGAGGCGGTATCCTGGAACAGAGGAGCTGGAGAAGCAGTCGGTACACGTGTCCGGGTAAATTCTTCACCAAGGACTCAGGGCAGGAGACATTTGGTGAGTGTGACACAGTGGATATCTGGAGGAGGCATGCCAGGGGAGCTGGGTGCAAGGCCAGAGGAGCGACTGTGGGGTTTTGTGTCAAATCGATGTGGCCTGTGGGCACAGGATTTGCAAGTCGGGCTAGCTGGGATCAGTAGTCCACCAACCATTTAATGCTGCTAAACAACTAGGCTAAGAAGGGGTACTGCAGGCCCCTGGCCTATTAAAATTCAGCAAGTCCAGCAACCACCTAGGATTATTCCGAGTGATCCCTGGTGCAGTCTAAAGATGATGGCACGGAGCGACTAACATTGTAACAAGTTTGTGCAGGAGGAGAAGAGTCCTGGGAGTAACAGTCTGCAGGAGTTTGTGCAGAGGAGGGGTGACTGTTTCCCCAACCAAGTTATATCCCCCTAATAAACAAAAATAAAAGCAAACGACTGTTCATTGTCTCCTGGAGAGTGATGTATGAAGGTCTGGCAGCAGGGTGAACATGGTGGATGTTAGTAACTAGCAGCAACCATCCGTTACATAGGAGTGAGCGGGCAGCATAGAAATGAACTGGGTAGCCATCCACTGGGTAATTGTTCTTCACTGGAAATCCACTTTATTCCCTATCGCCCAATTGAAGGCGAGAGTGAACGCAACAATCTTATGGAAAAAAAAATCCATACATTAAATAATACTTCACAATTCTATGACAAAAAATGGGATCCCTGATTTAGACAACCCATAGATAAATAATCACAATTATCGAAGATTCCTGTTGAGAACTTAAAATACTAATACAATTATAATATACCATTTATATGGTTATAAATATACCTTTATGACTTATATATCATATTCCTTAAAATATTGTATCAAGAATTGTATTATTCTTACAAGTTCTTCTCATATTTTATATTTATCTCCTTTTTGTTGAATTTATTTCAATAATCCTTTGACTACATGCCTACAATGTATTGTCTATGGTATTTTTGATGTGCAATATTATCTTGTACTACTATATTTTTCTAAATAAAAAGTTTGTATACAAAAAAAAAAAAAAAGAAATGAACTGGGTGGGATTGACCTATTCAATCCTTACCAGAATCAGTGCTCATTACATAATCTCCAGAAGGACTACAAATGGGAGTCTACGACTCTGCCTCTGCAGGGAGTGGCTGTGTGAGGATCAGAGTCTCTCAGCAAGAAGTTATGCTGTTCCACAGGACATACCAGGACAAGGACATACCAGGAAATGCCCTAGAATGAATTTAAGATTATTATTATTATTATTATTATTATACAGGATATATATATATATATATATATATATATATATATATAGCGCCAACAGTTTGTGCAGCACTTGACAATGTAGAAGGGGGACAGTACAATTACAATTCAGTTCAATACAGAAGGGATAGGAGGACCCTGCTCGTGGAGCTTACATTCTAAAGGGAGGGGGAGGTGGTAAAAAAAGTAATAGCTGCAGGGATGAACTGATGGAGGTGGCTCGGGTGCAGTTCTTAGGTGGAGGTGGAGTAGGTTTCCCTGAATAATAGGATTTTTTATAACAGCTTACCTGTAAAATCCTTTTCTTGGAGTACATCACGGGACACAGAGCGACATAGTCATTACTAATGGGTTATATAGATACCTTCAGGTGCTGGCACTGGCAACTTCCAAAACCGGAAGTACCCTCCCCTATATAAGCCCCTCCCATCCGGGAGCACCTCAGTTTTGTAGCAAAGCAATAAGTGTCCCTAAAGAGGGGTGGGAGCTCTGTGTCCCGTGATGTACTCCAAGAAAAGGATTTTACAGGTAAGCTGTTATAAAAATCCTATTTTCTTTCTCGTACATCACGGGACACAGAGCGACATAGTCATTACTAATGGGATGTCCTAAAGCAATGCCCAACGAGGGGGGGGGATACACCATACATAAGCTGAGCGCTATCAGACATGAGGATCTTTTGCGGCCTGCAACACACTGCGCCCAAAGGCGACATCCTCCTGACTTCTAACGTCCACCTGGTAGAACCTAGTAAACGTGTGTACTGAAGACCATGTTGCGGCCTTACAGATTTGAGCCAGGGAGGCCTGGTGATGCGCTGCCCATGAAGTTCCAACTGCTCTCGTGGAGTGCGCTCTAACTTTGAACGGAGGCGGTCTCCTTCTCAAGCCATAGGCTTGCATTATGACCTTTCGAATGCACTTGGCTAAAGTAGATTTTGACGCTGCCTGACCCCTTCTGGGGCCTTCCGGCAGAATAAACAAAGTATCCGTTCTGCGAATCTGAGCAGTGGCTTTTAGATAAGCTTTAACTGCTCTTACTACATCCAAAGAATGCAATAACTTTTCCTCTACCGAAGTAGGTTTGGGGAAAAAAGAAGGAAGAACCACATCTTGGTTCAAATGAAACCTCGATACCACCTTAGGAAGAAAGGCTGGATGAGGGCGTAACACTACTCTATCCTTATGGATAACCAGATATGGGTCCTTACAGGACATAGCTGCTAATTCCAACACTCTTTTAGCCGAACAAATGGCTACTAGAAAAATCAATTTCCTGGTGAGAAGAACCAAAGAAATATGCTGTAATGGTTCAAATGGTTGTTTCTGTAGAACCGACAGAACCAAGTTTAGATCCCATGGACATATGGGAATATTAACCGGAAGACTAATACGCATCACTCCTTGTATAAAGGCTTTGACTAGTGAATGCGAAGCCAAGGGCCTTTGAAAAAATATTGACAAGGCCGAAATCTGACCCTTGATGGTACTCAAGGCAAGCTTCCTATCTACAGCCCATTGTAGGAAGTCCAGAATCCTACCTATTACGTATTTACGTGGATGCCATTTCTTGGCCTCACACCAGGCGATGTACGCCTTCCAAATTCTATAGTAGATCTGCCTGGATACCGGCTTCCTGGCATTGATCATGGTAGATACCACAGAATTAGAGAGCCCTCTCTTTTTTAGAATGTGGGCTTCAATAGCCAGGCCGTCACACCTAGGGCTGGTAAAGAAGGGTGGTATATCGGTCCTTGCGAAAGCAGGTCCGGACGACGTGGGAGAGTCCAAGGACTCCCCACTGACATTTTACAATCTCCGCGTACCACGCTCTTCGGGGCCACGCTGGAGCCACCAGAATCACTGGTTTCTTTTCTACCCTGATTCTGCGGAGTAATCGAGGTAACCATTGTGGCGGTGTGAATGCATATATCAGCTTGAACTGATCCCAAGGGAACACTAGGGCATCCGAGCCGCAAGCTAGGGGATCCCTTGTCCGAGAGACAAACGTGTCCACCTTTGCGTTGAATCTGGATGCTAGAAGATCTACATCCGATGTTCCCCACCGCTGACATATTGTCCAGAAAACCTCGGGGTGAAGGGACCCTTCCTCTGGGCATAATTGCTGGCGACTTAGAAAGTCCGCCTTCCAATTCTCCACTCCTGGAATGAATACCGCAGATATGGCTGGGACATATCTTTCTGCCCATTTCAGGATGTAATTTACTTCCCTCTGGGCTGCACGACTCCTGGTGCCCCCCTGATGATTGATATATGCCACTGCTGTGGCATTGTCTGATTGAATTCTGACAGGGGACCCTTGGAGTTTGGATGTCCATGCTACTAGGGCATACCGGGCTGCTCGTATCTCTAAGAGATTGATGGGCAGGGCCTTTTCTGCATCCGACCATCTGCCCTGGAGAGACTATTGCTCCAGTACTGCTCCCCAGCCTATAAGGCTGGCATCTGTAGTGACCACCTTCCAAGAAATCGGACTGAAGGATTTCCCTTTTTCCAGATTCTGGGGAACCAACCACCAATGGAGGCTCTTGCGAATGGAAGGGGACAAGGACATTGTAAGTCTAGGGCCTGAACTTTTTTGTTCCAGGCTGACAGTATGGCCCCTTGCAAATTCCTTGAATGGAATTGACCGTAGGGTACTGCTTCGAATGATGCCACCATTTTTCCCAGCAGCCTCATGCACAGGCGTATGGACGGCTGTCTTTTTTGTACCCACTAAGTGGATCAAATCTTTCAAAGACAACACCTTTCCTCGAGGCAAGAATATTTTTCTCTGGCCTGAATCCAACCTTAGCCCCAAGTATTCCAGACTTTTGACTGGTTTTTAGGGCTGACTTGTCTCGGTTGATAATCCAACCGTGAGATTCCAGATACTTGATTGTCTTGTGAACGACCACGTCTAGTTTTTTCACTGAGTGGTCTATCAGCAACAAGTCATCTAGATATGCCATTATCATTACACCTTGTGTTCTTAGATTGGCCAATAAAGGGCCAGAATTTTTGTAAACACTCGTGGTGCTGTGGCCAAACCGAAGGGTAAGGTTCTGAACTGAAAATGGCGCCCTTCTACTGCAAAGCGTAGAAATTTTTGGTGGACTGGAAAGATGGGAATGTGCAAATAAGCATCTTTGATGTCGATCGCGGCTAACCAATCCTCCTCTTGTAGGGCAGTGGCCACCGATCGGATCGACTCCATCGGAAAGTCCTGATATACAGGAATTTGTATAGCCCTTTTAGAATTAATATGGGCCTCCCGTCCGCGTTTGCTTCGGGACTGTAAAGAGTTTTGAGTAAAACCCGAACCCTCATTCTTCCAGGGGAACCTCCATAATTACTACTTGGAGCAATAGTTGTTCTAGTGCCAACAGGAGGGACTCTCTCTTCCGGGGATCCCTTGGCACGTTTGACCTCAAAAATGGGAAGGAGGAGAGTCTTTTAACTCCAAACTGTATCCCAAACATACTGCGGAGAGCACCTATCTGTCTTGATCGTGTCCCGCCAGGTCTCTTGCGAACAACTGGAGTCCTCCCCCCACCCGACTGAGTGGGGGCAACCCTTCAATGAATTTAACTTTGGGGGAGGTTTTGTACCTCCCCTGACCCAGGGTTTCTCATTACCCTGCTATTGTCCCTGTTTTTTTACCCCGGGAATTGACCGAGGAGGCCGTCGGAACTGTTACACAGCCGATGCCCCAGGGACTGGAGAAGCAGGCCTCTTAAAGAGGGACCTCTAACTCTGTTTTTAACCGGCAAGAGCGTATTTTTACCACTGGAAATTTTCTGGATATATTTGTCCAGGTTTTCCCTGAATAAGCGTTCACCATGAAATGGGACGCTAACCAGCCATTCTTTACAGGGAGCTTCAGCAGACCAGTTTTTGAGCCATAGAAGCCTACGCATATGTACTATAGACAGCGTAAGGCGGGAGGCCTGATGGACTGAATCCTTTATGGCGTCAACCGCAAAGCCTAAGGCTCTAGGTAGATCAGCTAGGGCAAGGCCTGCTGATCTGTCAAGTCCCTCAAGACCTGTTTCAACTGATCCTTCACTGCTTAGCAGACCTCACTGCTGGTTGTGTCACCAAGCTTGCTGTAGAAAGAAGCAGACTTTCATAAGGACTCCAATCTTTTATCTATTGGGTTCTTGAACATTTGGACATTATCCATTGGATATGTCAGTGATTTATACATACAAGAGATCCTCCATGGGATAGACCACCGGAAATCTCTTGGGGGAATAAATATTTTCTCAGGATGTTCCCAATCCTGGTAAATGAGCCCTTTCAGTAAAGGGTGAAGTGGAAAAGAACAGACAGTCTGGGGGCTTCTAGCGACCCCAACGAGGATACAGTAGTGGTTGATGGTTCCGCAAGGTGCATTTTTAAATGCTGATCGGACCATGTTAGTCAGAGACTGAACCCATAATCTTTCAGCTTGAGATGCTGAGAAAAGGTTCCCCCACTGTTGATTCCTCTATAACAGAATCAACCTTATCCTGATCCCCTTCAGGCAGGTCGATCCCTGTATGGGACTGTTGCTCTGCTAACAGGCACTCTGAAGGAGGAGACGGAGATCGGGCGTGCTTTCCCTGACAGGGAGGCAGCGATCAATGTTGACAATCTCTCTCTAATCCTCCCAGAGCTGAGGAAAAAACCTCCTCTGTTACATACACAGGAGCAGGTGAACTGAGGACAGCCACAGTACCAAGTACCCCTGCGGGGTCTCTACGGTCACTTACCTCTGAACTTCAGGGGAGACTGGTGCAGCAGAAGCATGCCCAAGATCCTCAGAGCCCGATGAGACCCCCTTCGCTTCCTGGAAGATTCAGTTCCGGAGCTTCTGGACGGCATATTCCTAAGCCTAAAGCTGAGGTATTCCAGCCGTAATACACCACTTTTACTGAGAATAGTCTAGCACAATTGCTGCTATATCACAGTTGGTGTCTACTAAAGTGCCTTTCTAGGGGATGCCTGCATCAACCGCCTCTGTGTGCCTTTATACTGTTGCTAGCTCTGTCTGTGCACTTCAATAGCCAGCTATAATGTGCTTTAAAACACGCTGGACGCCCGCACATGCGCAGTAGCGCCGCGGCGCACACCTGAGCGTCATCCACCCGCTCCGCCCCTTTTTCCAGATCGCCTCTATATATAGAGGCGCACGCGCGCGGGCACGTGCGCCTTCGGCGCCTTTTTTGAAAACAATAAGGAGCTAGATGGGAGCCAGGGTCCCTTTGCCGCAGGGCCCGGGGATGGATGAGCGCAGCAACAGGGCAGAGGAGACAGCTTCCCAGCAGAGAACATACCAACTGCCTGGATTTGATTCTGGAAGAAAAAAATCCACATTACAAGAAAAAGAACCATAGCAGCCTCTAGTGTCTAACACAGGTACCGCGGTCTTACATTTTTTTTTTTTTTTTTTTCCTTGCCTACTATTAAATTTTTTTACATTTTCTCAGTAGTAACAGGCATACACAGAATATTAGCGGGAATACCTTAGGTAACAGGCAGAAAGACAAAATAGGCTTGGGGGTCCCTCAATAGAACCAAGTTCCCGAGGGCCCCCACTTACCTTTTCCTCGCCGCAGGACTCTGTTTGGTCCACAGAAGCCCAAACTTCACCTATCACGGCAGGCATTGTAATCAAACCTTCAGGGACCGGGTTCCCAAGGATTCCACTCCCCTGGACCTGTATAGCACCCTGCACAGAAAACATCTTGGTCGTGGGTATGACCAGAGCTCTGGATCCCAGGGTCCAGCCCTCCTAAGAGAGGCATTACAGGCAAAACCTTGCTCTTCTCTGCAAGGCCCGGGTACCGACCGTTTAGCTATGAAGCTTTTTTGGTCGGATCCGGAATAGCTTACTGAGGCCCAAAAGAACCTGTACGCAAGCTCAGTGAAAAACACATGTTACTTCTTGGCCAACACCTTAGACACTGGCAAAAAACTGAAGTGCTCCCGGATGGGAGGGGCTTATATAGGGGAGAGTACTTCCGGTTTTGGAAGTTGCCAGTGCCAGCACCTGAAGGTATCTATATAACCCATTAGTAATGACTATGTCGCTCTGTGTCCCGTGATGTACGAGAAAGAAAAGTGAGTTTTCAGGGATTACCTAAAGGCGGACAGGGTAGGGGCTGACAGGACATATTGAATCAGGGAGTTCCAGAGGATGGGAGAGGCTCTGAAGAAGTCCTGAGGGCGAGCATGGGAAGAAGCAACAAGAGAGCTAGAGAGCAAGGAGGTCTTGGGAGGAGTGGAGAGGTACATTTTAAAGTGATTGTAAAGTCTTGTTTTTTTTTCCCTATAAAAATAACAAACATGTTAAACTTACCTGCTCTGTTGCAGTGGATTTGCACAGAGCAGCCCAGATCCTCCTCCTTCTCGGGTCCCTTTTTTGTGATCCTGGCCCCTCTCTCCTGTTCAGTGCCCCCACAGCAAGCAGCTTGCTATGGGGGCACCCGAGCCGAGTCACAGCTCCCTGTGTCCATTTAGACACGGAGACCCACACCACCATGTCCTTGTCCCCGCCCCCTCTTCCCTAATTGGCTATTTGACTTTGGTTGACAGCAGTGGGAGCCAATGGTGCCGCTGCTGTGTCTCAGCCAATCAGAAAGGAGAATCTCGGACGGCATTCGTGGAGGTAGCTGGACAGAGAGGGACCGCAGGTAAGTATTAGGGGGGCTGCTGCACACAGAAGGCTTTTCATCTTAATGCATAGCATGCATTAAAGCGGAGCTCCGCCGTAAAAAAAATTGTAAAAGCCAGCAGCTACAAATACTTTAGCTGCTGACTTTTAATATTAGGACACTTACCTTTTTTATTATTATATACATCTTTTTGATCACACATAGGGCTCTTTCACACGGGACGGATCCGTGAAGATCCGCCCCGTGAAGCTCCGCTTGCTCAGCGGGGATCGCTCAGTTGATCCCCGCTGAGCCGGCGGATGACTGGGCGGTCCTCGCACACTGTGCAGGGACCGCCCTGTCAGAGCGCCGCTCTCCCCTATGTCCGTGGTCATCCGATCCGCTCCACCGACGGAAGGAAAAATAGGGTTTTCCTCCGTCACACTTTGGCCGAGCGGATGTCAGCTTACATGTCACCGCTGACATCCGTGCCTCCATAGGGCTACATGGAGCATCCGTCCAGGTCCGCCTAAAAAACTGACAGGCGGACCTGAATGGACCCTCCGTGTGAAAGGGGCCATACACACATGTTGTCTTTCCACTTAATTAGCCTTTTTCTTTAAACACAGGTGTGTGTATATATACACATAGTGGTGTTCTTTGATATTATGACTTTTTAATTTATCTTTACCTTTCCACTTGTATAAAAATGACTAGACCTTGATTATACTCTCTGTCTTGTTCATATATTCTTGGATTCACATGTATGTTCAACACAATATGTTTATGTCACTTTATTCATTTACATATAATTTTTGCTTTCTACACAGGTGCTTTTCCTACTTGGAGTGTGTTGGAGACAATCAGAAGCTCATTCTATTCCACTGTGTTCAGTGAATTTGATTGGTGCAAAGTTGGCTTCATTTCCCATATGTTCTGATGGGTCCCCCATACACTTCAGCTATGAGTAAGCATCTATCTTTGATGTGAAACGTGTCAGATATCCACCCCTGCATGTCAGTTTTCTGTTTTTGGACTTTTGAATCTATGGACTAACTTTGGATTTAAATTTTGAAATTTTGAAAATAAATCGTTTATACAGAGTGCGGCAGTCCAGGGCTCTTTTCTTTCCCAGGACACTTACCTGTCCTGGAGTCCAGCGACGTCGGCAGCAGAAGACGAGTGATTGCTCATCTCTTGGCTGCCCCACCGCCATCATGGGTGAGGGAATCAGGAAGTGAAGCGTTGCGCCTTCAGTTCCCGGTTCCCTATTGCGCATGCGTGAGCAGCGCTGCGCGTCTTTTATTGGTCCCCATTGTGTAATGGGAGCCGTGTGTTTCCCAGAACACAACGGGGGGGGGGGGGGGACCGGGAAGTGACGCACTACCCGCAGTCTACCCGCAGACTGTATGCACGGAAGTGGGTGCAAATACCTGTCTCATGCCGCGTACACACAATCAATTTTTTCGACTGTGAAAACACCGTCGAGAAAATCGATGTGAAAAACGAGGAACAGCTTGTTCCCCCCCCCCCCCCCCCCCCGTTTTAAATTACATTTTTTTTTTTTTGGTCAAAAAAACGACCGTGTGTGGGCTCCTCGGCAGTGTTTCCCTATGGGAAAACTGCCGTGGAAAAAACGACGGGAATCACGACGAGAAAAATTAGAACATGTTCTAATTTTTCTCGTCGTGATTAGTGATGAGCCGAACACCCCCGGGTTCGGTTCGCACCAGAACCCGCGAACGGACCGAAAGTTTGAACGAACATTAGAACCCTATTAAATACAATGGATGCGAACGTTCGAATTCTAAAGTGCTAATTATAACAACTATTATGCATGTTATTGTCATAAATAGGGTTTGGGAACCCGGGTTCTGCACCAGGGGACATGTATCAATGCAAAAAGAAGTTTTAAAAACGGTCGTTTTTCGGGAGCAGTCATTTTAATGATGCATAAAGTGAAAAAAAAAAAGTCAAATATTCCTTTAAATATCGTACCTGGGGGGTGTCTAAAGTATGCCTGTGAAGTGCCACGTGTTTCCCGTGTTTAGAACTGTCCCTGCACAAAATGACACTTCTAAAGGAAAAAAAAGCCATTTAAAACTGCTTGCGGCTTTAATGTAATGTCTGGTCCCGGTAATATGGATGAAATTCTTTAAGAAAAATGGCATAGCTACCCCATGACCCCCCCCCCCCCTACCCCAGCCCATTACCAGCCCCTTTGGGTCTTGTATGGATATTAAGGGGAACCCCGCACATAAAATAAAAAAGGCCCTATATACTCTGAACAGCCGGATACAGGCGGTGCATACAAGACAGGGACTGTAGGTTTGTTCTTATGTAGAATCTGTTTGTAATTTTGAACAGGTACATTGTTGAAGTGTAGCTCCAGCCCAAAAATCTATTTTTAAACTTTTTGGGAAACATAGGTAAGGGTTATCACCCCTGTAACATTTGTTTTGCTGTCTGTGCCCCTGTTCAGAACATTTCACCTCACTTTCCGTCCCAATGACAACTGTTTTTGAAATGTGGTGTTTTTCTTGAAACAAGGATTGCTGATAAAGCATCAGTACAGATGAGACCCCTTTCTCCCATATTTATTCTTACAGGAGAGAATTTTCCTTTCTAGGGGTAGATTTCCTCTCACTTCCTGTTGTCTTCTTTCGTTTGCAAGTAGGAGTCGTTTGTAAGTTGGATGTTTGAAAGTAGGGACCTGCCGTATATACTCTGCAGAAATAGGCCCCTTAGTTGTTGGTGTTGGCACAACACTGTAAGCACTCAGTTACTCTTGGTTGGTGCTGGAACGCCCTGCTGTCAACTATTATATCAGGAATTTTAATTACATATAATTGTTGAACAGTGGTAGTAAAAATTGGGGCTTTGATGGTGGTGCTGGTGCCACAACACTGTAAGCCCTGACAGTTACTCTTGGTGGGTGCAGCAATGGGCCCTGCTGTGAATTATTAGATCAAGAATTGTAATTACATGCCCCTTTTGAACAGGGGCTGAAAAATTGGGCCTTTCGTGGTGGTGGTGGTGGTGGCGTTGCCACAAGACTGTAAGCCCTCAGAGTTACTCTTGGTGGGTGCAGCAATGGACCCTGCTGTGAATTATTAGATCAAGAATTGTAATTGCATGCCCCTGTTGAACAGGGGCTGAAAAATTGGGCCTTAGCCACTGGTGGCGGCACCCATAAACAAAAATGATCTTCCAAGCTATCATCATCAATCGTATCATTGAGGACTCGGAGGAGGAGGATAGCCAGTCAACATAACAGCACAGGCACTCAGCATCAGCATCAGTCTTGAAGGGATGTGACATGTTAAAATCAATTAGTCTGTTATATCAGCATCAGGTGTGTGGTAGCTGGTGGTGATCCAAGACTGGTTCATCTTGATGAAAGTCAGTCGATCAACCGAGTCGGTGGACAGGCGCACCCTGTGATCCGTGACAAATCCTCCAGCAGCACTGAATGTGCGTTCCGAAAGAACGCTGGATGCAGGACAGGCCAGTAGCTCAATTGCATACTGTGCAAGCTCTGGCCAGTGATCCATCCTCAAGACCCAGTAAGCCAGAGGATTTTCGGTGGGGAAGGTGTCCAAGTCTGACCTTGCCCCTAGATATTCCTGCACCATGTTTATCAGACGCTGGCGATGGTTGCTGGAACCGATCATACTTTGGGGCTGCGGACTAAAGAATTGTCTGAACGCATCGGTCAGACGGCCACCTTCCCCACCGCTCCTTCTTTGACTGGCCGAAGCCTCAGCAACTCGTTGTCCAGGACCAGGAGTTTGTAACCTCCCAGTCTCTGGGAACGCGTTGCACAGACCTTTCTGCAAGGCCTCCCGGAGTTGTCTCATCCTCTGCTCCCTCTGCGACGGTAACATAAGGTCCGCAACCTTACCCTTGTACCGTGGATCAAGGAGAGTGGCCAGCCAGTAATGGTCCCTCTCCTTGATCCGAAGAATACGAGGATCCTTCCGCAGACTTTGCAGGATCAGGGAGGCCATGCAGCGTAGGTTTGCTGAGGCATTCGCTCCGGAGTCCTCTGGGTCACTAAGGACGACATGATCCGCAGCCACCTCCTCCCAGCCACGTACAAGTCCACTGGTTTCTTGGGACTGTAAATCATCCCTAAAAGACTGCTGCTGATGATGCTGAGTGCCAGCCTCCACCTCCATGCTGACACAATCCTCCTCCTCCTCCTCCTCCTCCTCCTCCTCCTCCTCCTCCTCCTCTTCCTGTGCGATGGGTGGGACAGAAGGAACACTGTCTGGGTAAAGGGGGCCTTGAGAGGCAAGGAAGTCCTCCTCTTCCTGCCTCTGTTCTGCCTCAAGTGCCCTGTCCATTATTCCACGCAGCGTGTGCTCCAACAGGTGGACAAGAGGTACAGTGTCACTGATGCATGCACTGTCACTGCTCACCATCCTCGTGGCCTCCTCAAATGGTGCCAGGACAGTGCATGCATCCCTGATCATGCCCCACTGGCGTGGAGAAAAAAAACCAAGCTCCCCTGACCCTGTCCTGGTGCCGTAGTCGCACAGGTACTCATTGATGGCCCTCTGCTGCGTGTGCAGCCGCTGCAGCATGGCCAACGTTGAGTTCCACCTGGTGGGCATGTCACATATAAGGCGGTTCTTGGGCAGGTTCAACTCCTTTTGCAGCTCAGCCAGGCGAGCACTGGCATTATAAGATCTGCGGAAATGCACACAGACTTTCCTGGCCTGCCTCAGGACATCCTGTAAGCCCGGGTACCTGCCCAAGAACCGCTGCACCACCAGGTTAAGGACGTGAGCCACACAGGGCACATGGGTCAGTTGTCCCTGTCGGAGGGCGGAGAGGAGGTTGGTGCCATTGTCGCAAACCACCATTCCTGGCTTAAGCTGGCGTGGCGTCAACCACCTCTCGGCCTGGCCCTGCAGAGCAGACAGGACCTCTGCCCCAGTGTGGCTTCTGTCCCCCAAACACACCAGCGCAAGCACGGCATGGCATCTTTTTGCCTGCGTACTTGCGTAGCCCCGTGAACGGCTACGGAGCACCGCTGGTTCATAGGACAAACCACAGGAAGAGGCCATGGAGGAAGAAGAAGAGGAGGGGGTGGAGGAGAGAGGTGTGTCACAACCAGTAGTAGCATTTTGGAGGCGTGGCGGTGGGACAACCTCCAACACTACTGCACCTTGTCCTGCATCCTTCCCAGCTGCCAAAAGAGTGACCCAATGGGCCGTGAAAGAAAGGTAACGTCCCTGTCCATGCCTGCTGGACCATGAGTCAGCGGTAATATGCACCTTACCGCTGACCGCCCTGTCCAGCGAGGCCAAGACATTGCCTTCCACATGCCGGTAGAGAGCCGGAATAGCCTTCCGTGAGAAAAAGTGGCGTTTGGGAACCTGCCACTGAGGAACCGCACATTGCACAAACTCACGGAAGGGGGCCGAGTCTACCAACTGAAAAGGCAGCAGTTGAAGCGCTAGCAATTTAGCCAAGCTAGCATTCAACCGCTGGGCATGTGGATGGCTGGGAGTGAACTTCTTTCGACGGTCCAGCAGCTGAGGCAGGGAAATTTGCCTGCTAGAATCGGACGTCGGTGTACTGCTAGCAGAGTGGCCGCAAGTACTTGGCTGTGACACACCTAATTCTACACCTTCATTCCTCTCAGTGCATGTTTCAGAGAGGACTGAAGTTATACTGGGGTTGGAGATCCCAGCTGATGCGGTGCAAGGAGAGGTCCGCTTTGTTCTTTGGTGTGGGTCTTTGAGGTAGGCTTGCCAACGAGCTGCATGGCAGGTCAACATATGTCTGGTCAGGCATGTGGTACCCAAGCGGCTGATGTTTTGGCCACGCGATATACGCTTGAGACATATGTTGCAAACAGCAGCTGTGCGATCTGATGCACTAGCCTCAAAAAAGGCCCACACCAAAGAACTTTTTGAATGACGGGCAGAGGCAGCGCCCTGCACAGGCGGAGCTCTGCGGTGTGATTCCGTCGGTGTACTGCCCTTACGCTGGCCACCAAAGGGCATCCTGCCTCGTTGGAGATGTGCCTCCTCCTCATCCTCCTCCTCCTCCTCTCTCCTATTAGGCACCCACGTGGAGTCAGTGACCTCATCATCACCTCCCTCCTCATCACTGGAGCCAATCTGGCAGTATGCTGCAGCTGCTGGAACATGACTGCCAGATTGGTGTCCTTCTTGAGCATCCCCTCTGTCTGCTCTCACGCTACTGCCTTCCTCTAGCTGGGTTTCATCATCAGACCCTTCGAAACGCTGGGCATCCTCCTGGAGCATGTACCCAACACTGTGCTGAAACAGTTCGGGGGACTCCTCAGGAGGAGGACATGGTGGGTCTAGGGAAGGAGTGACTGATGATGAGTCTGACATTGATACCAGGGAAGAGGACGCTTTGGCAGCTGCTTTTCCAGTACCCTGAGCCTGGGTGAGAGAGGATGAGGAGGAGGAGGAGGGCTTGGTCATCCACTCTACCAAGTCTTCGGCATGATGTGGCTCAACATGTCCAGCTGCCGAAAAGAAGGACAAGCGTGTCCCATGGCCATGTGCTGATGACAATGCACCGCGTCCACGACCAGCACTGTTGCCCCCAGACACAGAGCCTGCTTGCCCTCTTTTATTGCCTCCTGACTGTCTGCCTCTCCTTGTTTGCCTTCCAGACATTCTAATAGATGGCCTGCAGGGAGATGGGAAAAAAGCAATAAGGGCTACCTTCAGGTGTCCTTCTCTGTCCCTTGAAACAAGGACTTTGACAGTGAAAGAAACTGACACACTCTCCCTACCTACAGTTTTCTGTCCCTAGAAAAAATGTTTTTTTCAAGCACAATTTAGCACAAGGAGAATTCACTCACTGTCCTTCCAGGTCCCTGGAAACAAGGACTTTGACAGTGAAAGAAACTGACACACTCTCCCTACCTACAGTTTTCTGTCCCTAGAAAAAATGTTTTTTTTAAGCACAATTTAGCACAAGGAGAATTCACTCACTGTCCTTCCAGGTCCCTGGAAACAAGGACTTTGACAGTGAAAGAAACTGACACACTCTCCCTACCTACAGTTTTCTGTCCCTAGAAAAAATGTTTTTTTTAAGCACAATTTAGCACAAGGAGAATTCACTCACTGTCCTTCCAGGTCCCTGGAAACAAGGACTTTGACAGTGAAAGAAACTGACACACTCTCCCTACCTACAGTTTTCTGTCCCTAGAAAAAATGTTTTTTTTAAGCACAATTTAGCACAAGGAGAATTCACTCACTGTCCTTCCAGGTCCCTGGAAACAAGGACTTTGACAGTGAAAGAAACTGACACACTCTCCCTACCTACAGTTTTCTGTCCCTAGAAAAAATGATTTTTTTAAGCACAATTTAGCACAAGGAGAATTCACTCACTGTCCTTCCAGGTCCCTGGAAACAAGGACTTTGACAGTGAAAGAAACTGACACACTCTCCCTACCTACAGTTTTCTGTCCCTAGAAAAAATGTTTTTTTTAAGCACAATTTAGCACAAGGAGAATTCACTCACTGTCCTTCCAGGTCCCTGGAAACAAGGACTTTGACAGTGAAAGAAACTGACACTCTCCCTACCTACAGTTTTCTGTCCCTAGAAAAAATGTTTTTTTTAAGCACAATATAGCACAAGCACAAAACACACTGACACTCTCCCTACCTATCCTTCTCTTTCCCTAAACTAAAGGAATCCAGGTTAAGCAAGAAAGAAATAAAAGTCACTGTCCCTGCCTATGCTGCTCTATCCCTGCTCCGGAACACACTACACTAGGCCGCCGTGCTGGCGGCCTTTTATAGTGTGGGGCGTGTACTAAACACCCTCAGCAATAATTGGCCACAGGCATCCTGCCTGTGGCCAATCATTGCTCTCCTCGCTGCCGGCGCTGTGATTGGCCAAGCATGCGGGGTCACAGTGCATGCTTGGCCAATCACAGCGCCTGGATGACACTGCGATGGCGTAGTGCATTGTGGGCCGTTCGCGTCACTCGAATTTGGCGCAAACGGCCCAAATCGTTCGATCTTCGTCGAACGATCGAACAGCCGATGTTCGAGTCGAACGTATGTTCGACTCGAACACGAAGCTCATCCCTAGTCGTGATTAATGCAGTTTTTCCCGTCGAGAAAAACGACAAAGCCCACAGACCGTTTTTCTCGTCCAAAGGAAAAATTTAAATTTTTCTCGACGGGAAAAACGGTTGTGTGTACACGGCATTAGACAGGTATCTCTGCACCCCCCTGGAAGGTGCCAATTGGGGCACCGGAGGGGGGGGGGGGAATCCGATGAGCGGAAGTTCCACTTTAGGGTGGAGCTCCGCTTTAAGATACAAAAACCTTCTGCCTTTACAACTTTAAGGTACTTTTTAGACACAATTAAAACTTCTAGATCTTCCTTATAAAATAGCAGATCTTCACTTTTAGAGTGTTACCTAAAGAGGAACTGATTTTTAGACCTAAGTAGTCACCAGTATTATATATTTTATGTGTAAAATATCTGTGCACAATAAATTCTAATTTATCAGCTGCAAGCATTGAATTGATTGGAAGGGCTTGTTCATGCTGGAACAGGGGACAGGAAACCTGTCTTCCAGGTGCATTTCCTGCACTGCATTCAAAATGCACTGGATGTGTGATCTGCTGCGGGTGTCGTTGGCCTGCACCAGATCACATGATACCGCAGTGTCATGTGATCCAGTGCAGACTTACTAACTTTTGTTATGATTTTGGTGCATTATATTGACGTGTTTATCAGTATGCTGTATCAGTCATGCTGATGAAACATGTTGGGCGGAGCAAATAAAGAAAAAATAATATAGTGTATACAATTGCTGCACAAGTCTTTTTGTAATGGAATGTTATTAGAAATGACCTTTCCTTTTCAATCTGCAGCCGCTGTAATTTTCTGTAAATGCAATATGGCTAATTGGAGGTGTTCTGTACACAGAATGTATACAGAACGCCCCCCAGAAACATCTCCTGCTTGTGTGATTGGCTCACTGATTTTCCCAGAAGTCTGCACTAAGATACAAGTCAGATATCAGGCATCCCCTGCAACAATCATTTTTTTTTTGGTGAGATACTCCCAATAGGAAATCACGTCTAAAGGGATGCAGGCCCAGCAGCTTTCCTCATTGGAGTCCTGCAGGTGCAGCAGCTGATTGATAATTATGAAAGAACTCCCATTAGCCCAGGTTCACACTGGGGCTGCGGGAGTGAAGCCGTGCGAGTTCAGCTGAACTCGCACAATTTCACTCCTGCCTGTCAGTCCCGATTTCAGCTCGATTACAGAGACATCTGACACAGATGTCAATGTAAATCGCGGCTGAAATCGCAAAAAGTAGTACAGAAACTACTTTTTGAAATCAGTGCAGCGCCGCAGATGCGGCGTCGCACCGATTAGGATGGTGCCATTGCCCGCAATTTGCGGCAAATTTCGCCGATTTGACATGTCAAATCGCACCAGTGTGAACCAGGGCTTAGATTCACTTTTCCACATGGACACAGACAAACTCACGGATTTCTTCAGAATAACAAAAGGTAGGAATTTGCAACAACGTTTATTACAATTCTTGTAATGTATATAGAGCCCCCAAAGGGGAATGTTTTTTTATTAACCAAAGTGGAGTTACCCTTTAAGACTATATACCGTACATTTTTTTTCACATTGTATTGGTATTGTATCCAATTCTGTTAATAAGTGGAGCACATACTGTTTTTTTTCACACGTTTCTTAATTTATGGTCACCAGTATTGCCTGTGGTCTTCTTGCCGTTTTTCCCATTACGGACTTACCATGCCTTGTTTCATACCATGTGCAGTGGTAGGAACAGGGCTTTCCTAAAGCCAGAGTCTTGAGCAAAGAAAACAGTGAGCAACATAGTAATAACATCACAAACTCTAACAAATCAAATGAAGTGCAAATTTTTTTTTCTATTTGTTATACTACCCCCCAAATTTAAGTGTAAACTAAGCCTACAGTTCAATTCCACTATTACACTAGGTTCACACATATGTGTGTAGCGGGTGGTTACATTTAGGGGGAAGCATCTGAGTGGTAACCAGGCTCAGATGTACCAATTGTTAGGTCTCGTGGACCATTTCTATCCCTGGGAGATAGTACTGGTGTGTAAGTTCACTGGGGCCTATGGGTGGCGCTGTTGCCTTGGGCCCGGGTTGAACTGCAGTACGAGGTTGTGTCCTTTTTGTCCCCTCTCGGCAGCAGTACGGCGGGGCGGGGAACCTGCTGTGCCTGTCGGGAGAGGGTATAAAAGGGGGCGGCCATCTTCCAGAGGGGTCGTCGGTTCCGCGCTCAGGCACCTTAAGCCTGGGTGCGTGTGTGTCGCTTCTGGGTGCCCTAGGCCCGGAGGCCTGTCGGGTTGTCTCTGGGTGCCCTAGGCCCAGAGACGGAGCTTCTATTCCATCTCATTTACCTTCAGTCTGGGGTGAGGTACTTTGGAGAAAGGCCCGGGGACCGAGACTCCCAGGGATCTGCCTTGCGAGGGGACCCGTATCCAGGACGAGGAGGCCAGGGGGTGACCCTTTCTGAAGACCCAGCGCAGAATCGTGGTGACAGATGGGGCCTCTGGTAACTTTCCGGAGGGATGTTCTTGTCCTATAAAGGGCTAGTTCACTAACGGAAGGAAGTGTGTGTTCTTTAGATCACAGTGGCAGTGATACTACGCACCCAAGGTCAGTAGCAGTGACTTTCACCTTTTTTTTACCCGGTCTGTGGCAGTGACCAACCTCATGGTCTGTGGCGGAGACCATGCGCCAAGCCTGTTTGTGCTGATCAGAGCAGGAGAAACCCAAATTCAAGTTTGTGCCTGGACCTCCTCCCACCTTATCTGACCTGTGTCTTGTCCCAACCCGTCTCCTCTAAAAGAGACTGTTTATTGTGCAAGAAGGAATAAATAAGTGTTGGACCTTTCAGTTGGTGTGGACAGTTGCTTACTGGGGAGAATTAAGGACTTGTTTCTGGCTAAGGCAGAAGCGAGATCAGCTCGGGAGGATTTTAACACCAGCCGCAAGCAGGCCCGAGAAACTAACACCGCTCAACCTCCCCATCCAGGAGGGTACGGGTTTGTGGTGCGGTGTGCCTCAGTCTTTCCTGCGGAGGAGCCAAGAAGAAGAAAAGCAGGTAAAGTCTGGGGTTGGTGCGCTACATGTGTTTTTGCAGGCCACGTTTGCACAGACAAGGCAGCCCATTCAAATCAATGGGCTGCCATGCCTACATTTCCACAAAAAATGTTGCATGCATCTTTTTAAAAACACAGCCACAGGGAAATCGCATGGTTTTTGACCATGCAATTTCCCTGCAGTTCTTGCACCCGCAGCGATTTTACTTGAGCAGGGCTGCCATTCTGAATGGCGTGTTTCCACAGAGCAGTCTGTTTTCATTGCGGGTAGTTGAGGGTGCGGGAATTGCTTCGATTTCCACAGAAGTGTGAACTTAGCCTTAAGCCCACCTGAACTTTTGGCTTGAAAATACATTCCGGGCGAATCGAAAACAAAAGATGTGCAAAATCAGTTGAATGGGCTCAGTTCTAGATGGTCAGTATTACACTGACCATATATCAGCTTGTGGGCAATGTTGCTAATGGTGTTAAATGATTAAATATGGTTATTTCCACACCAAAAACACAGTTTGAAGCAATCTTTTAGGGCTAACATGGATTAATTGAATCTCATGCTACTGAACGATGTGTGGCAGTTTATAAAATACTGAAATCAATGTGCAACTAATTAGGTACTGTAGTTGCAAACAAGTGTTTACGTTGCTTGGTAACAGATGTTTAAAATCGCTGTTCGAAATAACCCTTAAAGAAAGCCTTTTTAGGCTTTCAATGTAAAAAATCAGTGAACAGAAACCATCATACAGAACAGGTGACAGGTTCTCTTTGGTAGTGCATTAAAGCTGACCCCTTCTGTGACTCTGGTCTCCTGCCAGCCCTCTACATGTCCCAGGGTGTGCTAGCAGAATACCAAAATGTGGACCTCCTGACATAGGATTAGGCTCTAAAGTGTATCGCTATGCAAAGCCTTTTTTGGGGGAATAGTGTGGTGGATGGTTAGACCCCCTGTTAAGTTTTTCTGTTTTAAAACATATTTTTGATTTTGCATGGAAATTACAACTTGGTATAAGGTAGCAAGGCCATCAGGGAAGAATACGAAACAAGAAATGCCAAATAGGTACATAAAGCGATAATCACATGTGATATCCAGCAGGCTGGTTGTACCCAAGTTGATCGATCAATAAACTTGGGTACATTCAGATCGCCCATACATGGTACGAATCTCGGCCGGTTCAGCAGGAACCATCTATGACCAGCCTAAACATTTGGAATACAGGTTCTTCTTTTCATATTTTTTTATTTTTATTTTATGAATGTGTAGCGGGGTCTCCTTTAAGGCCCCGGGACTACGTTACCCAGAACCCTGTTCGGCACCCAGAGTGCAGTTAGCCACCGCAGAGACTCATGGGAGGGGTTATTTAAGGAGGAGGCGAGGCGGAGCTCGGCCTCTTTGGACACCGCGCTGCAAGAAAGACTTTCTTCCTGTGCGGATCTGCTGCAGTGCAAGGCCTGAAGCCTGGGCCTTGCGCAACTTCCAAAGAGCCTTCCACCCCACTGCGGAGCCTGGGTGGCATCTGACTTGTCTAGTGAGGACATCAGTCGGATCGGGGACCCGATCGTTGCAGACGCTGTGTGCGGATACACAGCAGGGTGGACGTTCCGGACTGGGATCGCGTCCGGAGTGGTGAGCGGGCACCTGCCCAGACCAATAGACTGTGCCGTGTTCAGGCCTATAGACTACATAGGCCCACAGTTTAGCTTATTTACTGTTCCCCGGGGGGACCGGTAGCAGGACAGAGTTTAAGTGTCCCCCCCAGTATAGTGTTTCAAGTATTGCCTGTTGTGGATTACAAATTGTTATTCATCAAGTGCACCACCGAAAGCTGGCATGCGAATAACTCCATATAGGAGGTGACTGAGATTTATTCCATGTCAGGCCTGATCGGGGTGGGACGTTTGGGTATTGTTTAGTGCGCCATAGGGCGTGCATACCATAATAGCTACACGTGGTGAAGTACCGCGCAGCGCCATTATTGTATGCTGTGTTGAATTCTGCAGGGCTCTGCTAACCAATCGCATATGTTGTGTTCTGTCTATGCTACTTTTGATAAGAGTAAACGGTTATATATAATCTCTGCCCTCAGTCTGTTGTCTTACTGTAGGAGATTATTACTCGCAATAACATTTAAATGTGATATACATATAACCCCTAGACTAGCTGTGCCAGAGTGGGTCGAGCAGATTGCTGGGGGTTGGTGGTGCTGTACACAGGGCCCGAAAACAAATCCAGTGGCTCTCTTAACTGGGGGTAGCGCTACAAATGCAAAGTCATCTTGTCATTATGTTAATGACTTCTAAGAGGGATAAGATGAATGATTTGTATTGGCAGAAGTCAAATTGTACATGTTTCGCTTGTTCCAGATTCTGTAAATAGACTTGATTCATGACATCACACAAACAGACCAACGTTGGTGATGAAATCTCTGCACTGCATCGTCCTACTTCACACATGTTTAAACAAATATGGTAAGCAGGAGTTTAGAGATAATGCATTCAAGCTGCTTGCCTGGGACATCTCACCAGCCCATTAACTGATTTGATTTTTCCTTTAGTTGCGCCGATTCATAAAGAAGCCTTTGCTTATTTGTGTATCTGGACGGTGTTGTTATTTTTCAACGCCGATTTGCAAGAATTAGGAAAATGTTGTTTGTAAATCTAAAGTTTGGGAGGCTCTAAACAAATGCTGAACCTTCAAATCAACTTGTTTATAAGCAGGTTTTAAGCACACCATCTGTTATTTGTGCGTACACGCTGTACCCAACCAGTGCAGCTAATTGGAAAATGAAATTCAAGTGTGCTTGTATGGCTGGAGGAAATTGTGTTATAAAAGCAGATGCGTGGTTTATCCGCCACCGAGACACTTCCTCTGAATAGGATTTTAAATCTCCAAACTGAACTATATGCTTCAATGGGAAAAGGATTTTCAGGAAACCCTTGACCTGGAGAATTGGCATGCGATATCGGAAACGGCATCTCGATCGCTCATCAATACCTCAATAATAGAGGCAAACTATAAGGTGTTATTGGGATGGTATATGGTACCGGTCAGACTGGCCACCTTTGTTCCTGGAGATACCTCCAAGTGTTTTAGAGGATGTGGTCAGGTAGGAACCACCTATCACATATGGTGGACGTGCCCTAAGGTTTGAAGGTTCTTGATCAGGGTCTACAATTTTATATATACCCTTACCCAGATGAATTTGACTAAATCAGCAAAACAAGCACTTCTGGGTGACAGGGTGGTGGAAGCCTCTAATTCCCAAAGGCGGCTACTTACCTTCATATTCATATTGGCAAAAATAACTATAGCCAGTGTGACAGCAGGAAGGTAAAGTCACCTGGTTGCATCCAGGGGGGTAGATATATTTCTCCCAGATTCAGGCTTTATGCTGACTTATACAACTAGGGTGGAGAGTTGTATAAGCCCAGCTGAGGCTAGTAGGCTCATGGATGACTCATACCTCTAGGGAGAGTGTGGGGCGTCGTACAGACAGGGAGTTGATGAGGCCAGCTGAAGCTTGTCAGCTCATTTAGGCCTCTATAAGAACTCCCAGATTCATTAGGTGTTAGCTCATGCCTGGAACCAGACCTGTGTGGACTGTCTAGGGAGAGTGAACCCCTGTGCGGTGAGAAAAAGCCTGTGTGGCTATTTGCTTGGACATTCAAAACCAGGGACTTAGGGACTAGGACAGCACTAGGCTGATCCCAGTTGTTAGTTAGGAAACCTGTATGTTTAGTCAGAGGTCAAGTTGACCAGGATTTAATTTGTTTGTTTCTTTTGGCTTTGCTGTGTTTTGTCACTGTAAATAGAAAATAAACCGCACCTTTTTTTGATTTTGAAAACCACAACCTCCGTTTGCTGGGCCTGTTTTGTGTGGGGAGCCCATCCCGGGGGTCACACACACCCGCTGCCGAGCTAACCCCCTCACAGTTGGTGGAGAACCAGTGGCAGTTTTTTTTTAAGCCAGCATGGAGGAGATACTGAAGCAGCTGGCTCTAGCAAATGCCAATCAACAGCAGACAAATGCAGGTTTGCAAAAGAGCTTTGCAGCTCAACAACAGAACTTCGCAGCCCAGCAGCAAGCTCATCAACAGAGCCTTGCAGCTCAGCAACAAGCCCAGCAGCAATCTGAGGCCCGCTTCATAGACCTGTTACAGAAGCAAGAGCAGAGACTACAACAAATGGAAGCAGTAATGCAGCAACGTCCGCAGACCAGTGAGGAAAGCCGTCCCACTAATACCGCGTCCTTTGGGGTGAGTCGTTTATTGACAAAAATGACTGGAGAGGATGATCCAGAGGTATTTTTGACCACATTTGAAAGGACTGCTGAAAGAGAAAAGTGGCCTGAGGAGCAGTGGGCTGGACTGGTGGCTCCTCTGTTAACTGGTGAATCGCAGAAGGCTTACTATGACCTAGAGCCTGACCAAGCAAAAGACTATGTGATGCTAAAAGCTGAAATATTGGCAAGGCTGGGTGTCACCCAGGCTGTCCGGGCTCAGCGTGTGCATAACTGGACTTTCCAGCTTGGAAAACCCCCCAGGTCTCAAATGTATGATCTCATTCACCTAAGCAGAAAGTGGCTACAGCCAGAGACTTTGTCCGCACCAAAGATTGTGGAACGTGTTGTAATGGATCGGTTTTTGAGAGCTCTTCCTACTGCCATCCAAAAGTGGGTAAGCCATGGAGACCCAGAGACGGCCGATGGTCTTGTGGATCGTGTGGAGAAATACTTGGCTACAGAGAACCTGACGGCCTCTTCCAGAGACACTCGGACTTTCCACCCTAAGACCAGACCATCCCCAGGGGCGGATAAGAGGATTCCAAGGGGTGAGGGTGGAGAGAGTGAGAGGGTGGGAGCTCTACCCCAAGTTTGGCGAGAACAGCCTGGGAAATCAGCGGCTCAAGAGGCGGCAAGAAGGATCGTTTGCTACCGCTGCCGGCAAGCGGGACATATTGCAGCCAATTGCCCGGTTGTGGAGGAACCCATGCAGTGTGACTTTCTGATGGGCAGACGTCAGTCGCTGTGTGCGACAGTCGCATGCACTGCTATTCGAGGAACTGAGAAACATTTATGCAAAATGTGTGTTAATGGTAGAAATGTTGTGGTATTGCTGGATTCAGGTAGCCTTGTGACCCTGATAAAGGCTGAGTTAGTTAAAACAGAGGTCTCTGGGAATAGCAAGGTAGCTGTTATTTGTGTGCATGGGGACACCCGAGAGTATCCAGTGACTACAGTGTGTTTCGAGACCCCCAAAGGTACCCTCTCTCATCCAGTGGGCTTAGTATCTCAGTTACCGCATGACGCCATTGTGGGAAGGGATTTTCCGAAGTTCTGGGAACTGTGGGATGATCCTGAGCCCCCCACTGGTGCCCCTATGTACCAGGAATGGGATAGCCAGAACTCCCCTGAGAGTGGTGAGGACTCTCCGGAATTTCCCTTATCAGTATTGGCAGGGGAGACTCAAGAAACTGGAGAGGAGCCCACCTCCTCAGACGAAAACCTACCGTCTGTGGAGTTTTCTGATCTTGAGGTTCACAGGGAAAACTTTGCCACAGAACAGTTGAAAGACCCCGCCCTAATAAATGCACGGGAAAACGTAGTGAAAATAGATGGCGAGTTAGTGAACCCAGATAATACCTGCACTTACCCATACTTCAGCGTAGAGAAGGACCTACTGTATCGGGTGGCAAAAAGGGCAGAAGAAACCGTTGAGCAGCTTGTGGTGCCCAAACCTTACAGGAAGTTGGTGTTGGAGTTGGCCCATGGGCACATTCTTGGAGGTCATCTGGGGACAGAGAAAACCCGAGAGAGGGTATTACAGAGATTCTATTGGCCGGGGGTGATAAAGGACATAGAAAATTATTGTTCCTCCTGCCCTGTGTGTCAGAGGTCGGCCCCGATGCCACATTTCCGTAGCCCGCTGGTCCCTCTACCCATCATTGAGGTCCCGTTTGAGAGGATCGCCATGGATTTGGTAGGTCCTATAATCAAGTCCGCTAGGGGGCACCAGTACATATTAGTTATAATGGACTATGCCACCCGTTATCCAGAAGCGATCCCTCTCCGAAATACCTCGGCCAAAACCATAGCCAAAGAGCTATCTCTTGTGTTTAGCCGGGTGGGTATTTGTAGAGAACTGCTTACGGACCAAGGTACACCCTTTATGTCCCGGGTTATGAAGGAGCTGTGTAAATTGTTCAAAGTGACGCAATTACGTACATCTGTGTATCACCCCCAAACCGATGGGCTGGTTGAAAGATTCAACAAAACCCTAAAGCAAATGTTGAAGAAAGTGGTGGATAGAGATGGAAAGGATTGGGACTGTCTACTTCCTTATCTGATGTTTGCTATTAGGGAGGTGCCCCAATCCTCTACGGGATTCTCCCCCTTTGAGTTACTGTATGGGAGACACCCAAGAGGGCTGTTGGATATTGCCAAGGAAACTTGGGAAAGTGAGAGTTCTCCCCACAGGAGTGTGATTGAGCATGTCGCCCTGATGCAAGACCGAATTGCACAGGTAATGCCCATCGTGAAGGAACATTTGGCCCAAGCGCAGTTAGCACAGCAGAGAGTGTACAACCGTGGAGCCAAGACCCGTACCTTTTCCCCGGGGGATAGGATACTGGTACTTGTCCCTACGGTTGAAAGTAAATTCCTTGCCAAATGGCAAGGCCCCTACGAGATAATGGAAAAAGTGAGCGAAGTGAATTACAAGGTCAGACAACCAGGAAGGCGAAAGCCCGAACAGATCTATCACGTTAATCTGTTGAAAGCCTGGAGGGATAGAGAGTCCCTAGTCGCAGACACTTGGTCACCAGCTCAAACTGGTTGCGTGATTCCTGAGGTTGGAATAGCAGCCACCTTGTCACAACCCCAACAACAGGAGGTTAAGGAGTTTGTGCTTCGCAACAAGGAGGTATTCTCTGAGCTGCCGGGACAAACATCTGGGGTAGAGCATGACATCATTACCCCGCCCGGTGAAAGGGTGAAGTTAAAACCCTATCGGATCCCAGAGGCCCGACGGGAGGCAATACGGGAGGAAGTACAGAAAATGCTGAACTTAGGGGTGATAGAGGAGTCCCAAAGTGATTGGTCTAGTCCCATTGTGTTGGTGCCTAAACCGGATGGGAGCTGGCGATTTTGTAACGATTTTCGTCAGTTGAACAAAGTTACAAAATTTGACACCTACCCCATGCCACGTATAGATGAGTTGATCGACCGGCTGGGAACAGCCCGATACATGACGACTCTTGACCTCACAAAAGGGTATTGGCAAATCCCCCTGGCCAAATTGGCCAAAGAGAAAACCGCATTTGTAACCCCAGACGGGGCGTTCCAAT
Organism: Rana muscosa; assembly: GCA_029206835.1. Classification (NCBI taxonomy): domain Eukaryota; kingdom Metazoa; phylum Chordata; class Amphibia; order Anura; family Ranidae; genus Rana; species Rana muscosa. Next base: position 944,734,588 of record CM055117.1, on the reverse strand, counting down.
ATAAAAGAATGCCGTTCGGGTTACAGAATGCGCCGGCCACGTTCCAGCGGAAAATGGACCAGATGCTGAGGCCCCATCGGAAGTATGCTGCGGCTTACCTGGATGACGTAATTGTCCATAGCACAGATTGGGCCTCACATCTGCCAAAAGTGCAAGCAGTCCTGGACTCTGTTCGGGAAGCGGGGTTTACGGCTAACCCCAAGAAGTGTACCATTGGGCAGGAGGAGGCCAAATATCTTGGGTACACCATTGGGAGGGGAGTAATAAAACCCCAACTCAACAAAGTCGAGGCCATCCAGAGTTGGCCACGTCCCAACAGCAAGAAACAGGTACGAGCCTTTCTGGGAATCGCTGGGTATTATCGGCGATTCATTCCCCACTTTGCCTCTAAGGCTGTGCCCCTAACCAACCTAACGAAGGGGAAAGGGTCGGTCATGATTAAATGGACCCCCGAGGCTGAGGCAGCATTCCAATTCTTGAAACAAGCCTTATGTAGCCAGCCAGTGTTGTACTCACCCGACTTCTCTAAAGACTTTGTCGTACAAAGTGATGCGTCAGATGTGGGGTTAGGAGCAGTATTGTCCCAGGTCTGGAACGGGGAAGAGCACCCAGTCATTTACCTCAGCAGGAAGTTGAAGTCCCATGAGGTAAATTACGCCACCGTTGAAAAGGAGTGTTTAGCGGTGAAGTGGGCTCTAGATTCCCTTCGGTACTACCTGCTAGGTAGGCACTTTGACATGGTTACGGATCACGCTCCGTTAAAGTGGATGGCTCAAAACAAGGAAACAAATAGAAGAGTGAATAGGTGGTTCCTGGCCCTCCAGGAATTCAACTTCACAGTAAAGCATCGCCCTGGCGTTCAAATGGGGAATGTGGATGCTTTGTCTCGAGTACATGAATGCCTGATTGCTGGTGTTCCAACCCCGAGGTTAAAACAAGAGGGGGGGGGTATGTGACAGCAGGAAGGTAAAGTCACCTGGTTGCATCCAGGGGGGTAGATATATTTCTCCCAGATTCAGGCTTTATGCTGACTTATACAACTAGGGTGGAGAGTTGTATAAGCCCAGCTGAGGCTAGTAGGCTCATGGATGACTCATACCTCTAGGGAGAGTGTGGGGCGTCGTACAGACAGGGAGTTGATGAGGCCAGCTGAAGCTTGTCAGCTCATTTAGGCCTCTATAAGAACTCCCAGATTCATTAGGTGTTAGCTCATGCCTGGAACCAGACCTGTGTGGACTGTCTAGGGAGAGTGAACCCCTGTGCGGTGAGAAAAAGCCTGTGTGGCTATTTGCTTGGACATTCAAAACCAGGGACTTAGGGACTAGGACAGCACTAGGCTGATCCCAGTTGTTAGTTAGGAAACCTGTATGTTTAGTCAGAGGTCAAGTTGACCAGGATTTAATTTGTTTAGGTTTCTTTTGGCTTTGCTGTGTTTTGTCACTGTAAATAGAAAATAAACCGCACCTTTTTTTGATTTTGAAAACCACAACCTCCGTTTGCTGGGCCTGTTTTGTGTGGGGAGCCCATCCCGGGGGTCACACACACCCGCTGCCGAGCTAACCCCCTCACACCAGGTATTGGAGATCCGCCGCCCTGCCATTGGGTCAGCTTAAAGGTAAATTGTCATGGCTAATGTTGAACGAAAGGCTGACGGCACTAGTCCAGGATAAGATGAAGTTATTTCACAAAGTCTGGGACCCATGGCTTGATTATCTTACCAATGACCCCAGGATGCTTGCTACCTAGATACTTTCTCATAAAGTGGGCTTCTGGGCGCTGGACAGCAGCTCCTCCATATCCCCCCTCCCCAATCCTCCCCTCAACTTTATTTCACCCCCCCTATAGTTCTCACGTTTTTAGTGTTTATTTCAATATTACAGTGTCAGTTGTTTAATGGGCTCATATATTGTGGACCATGGATAGTTTGGCCCTCTGGGGGTCTTCCCGCACAGGGGGAGGAGTCGGCCCCCCCCGATAGCTGGATGGGGGGTGGGCTCTTCCCAGTGGGTGAAGCACTGGATGGGCCAGTAATATATAAAGATTAGTAGGCCCCTGTCATAAGAGACTTGTACATTGCTTATTATGATACTTTAGCTATCAGGCGCCCATCTTACGAACTCGGTGGACAATGTTGATAAGGCAGGTGAGATCTATGTTAGGCCAATTGATCAATGTATGGCTCCCTAATGGCTTGGAATACTGTACAAGAATGCGCTGAGATTCTTTTGTATTGTTTTGAAAATCTTTAATAAACATTATTGAAATGAAATATAAATCTCTAAACTGATGTCATTTTCTAAATTGCATTGTTGAAAAATACGTAAATGAACAAACAGTAGCCAGATGCAATTATCCCTTTGAAATGTTAACAATCAAGTACAAACTTTATATATTCTCTATACACAAAAGCTGAGGTCCGTACAACGTGGCTCGGCTGTGTGTTTGTGTCCGGAGATGCAGTCCATGTAAGTCTATACGGAAACAGCAGCTTCATCTAAATTGACAGTGGAACTTGACTCTCTTAATCATTATTATTTGTAATCCTTATGCTGCTGGAATTAGTAAATAGATGGGAAAGTACTATGTATCATATTTACTTGTTTTAAAGTCTTACTAAACCCAGGACCCTGCATTCACTATACTGTATCTGGTCTCCCACAGTACACAGAACATGGAAATGCAATAGTTTTAGTAAATATAAACTGCTAAATACCTTTTCTCATCAGCAGTATATAGCAGTCTTGTGACTTTTATCCGTGCCTGGTAAAGCTTGTAGGAGGAGTTTTCATACTGCACTAGCTGTCCTATCAGGATGCCAGACCCCTGACCCTCTGTGTGGACAGTGCTGATTGGCCCTGGATGATCACATGCACTCTCCCAAGAAAAAAAAACTCTCTAGCATTACACACCAAACTGAGCATGTGGAGCCTGACTCTAGTAACCCTGTCTTATGCGGACATGTTATGGGGACAATGCAAGAAGGGGAGGATCTGTGCCAGGCCCGGACTGGGACAAAAAAATAGGCCCGGACAGTTTAGACTGAGCAGCCCAGGAGGGGGGGGGGGCGCGACGGCGGCGGCGGTTAATGATGGGATGTGGGGTTCCAGCACCTTACACCTCTGGACCCCTTTACATTACACAGCACCCTGCACCTCTGGACCCTTTTACATTACACAGCACCCTACACCTCTGGACCCCTTTCGATTACATAGCACCGCACCTCTGGACCCCTTTACATTACACAGCCCCCCACAGTTTGTTACGCAGACACCCCCTAACAGTTCTGGACCCCTGCATTTTACACAGACCTCTCTATTGTGCAGACCCCCTCCCTACAGTACAGACCCCCCCTACATTACAGACCCCCCCTACATTACAGCCCCCCTCTGCAATTCAGGCCCCCCTTCATTACAGCCCCTCCCTACAGTACAGACCCCCCTCCCTACAGTACAGACCCCCTCCCTACATTACAGACCCCCCTACATTACAGAACCCCCCCTACATTTCAGACCACCCCTACAATACAGAAACCACCCTACAATACAGAACCCCCCTTCAGACCCATAATGTACCTCAGATCAGCACGGGACTGCATGTCGGGTCCCCTCACCCTGTGTAGACATAAGGGAGGAGGGGGGAGGCAGCTTCACTCTGCACGGCTGTGTGAGACAGCCTAGTCGAGACTGATCAGATCATCAGAGCCACGACCACCGTGCCAGAGAGAAGGGGATCGTTGCGGGTCCTGGCCCCCTGATGTGCCGACCGGTGTCACTCGAATGCGGCTCCGACTCGCAGCTGAGAGTGCACTAGGGGGAGACGTGACATGCGGCCCGCGGGCCGTTACGGGCTGCCGTGGCCCACCGGGCATATGCCCGGTATGCCCTATGGCCAGGCTGGGCCTGATCTGTGCATACAGGATCAAACAGCCTTTTTACACAATGCAGATGATTAACCCCTTAGGTTCCACTCTGAGTATAACAAGCATGATTTACTGCATATACAGACTGATTTTACTGTTGTGGGTTTAGTAACACTTTAATCCTTTTTTTTTTTTTTACATTTCTTTAGTTCCTTTCTAGTTTCCAGGCCTGAGCAAATTATGTCATACATCCCAGAAGTCTTCAGGAGGGAAGAGGGGATTTGTTGAGCTAAGTACACCTTCCTGCTTGTATGGCTGAGCTAAGGGCAGATGGATTTCAGGAATCAAATACTAAATTAATCATCTGCCCTTACTCAAGATGGCTGCAGCCAGAAATGCTAGGGGCTGTTTTTAAAAGTGATTTCACAGCAAAATAAAGCATGGAGACATGGATGGATGAATTTGCTTTGAATAGCAAAAATGTATAAAATAGCCTTTTTGGTTTGTGATGCTCAGATGCAGTGTAGATCTGCTTTAACAGGCGTGAGCATTCGGAGACGTTCACTCGCACCAACATGGCTGTCATATTAGGACAAGCGGCTGTGTCTGTGTTTCCCTATAGACATGCATGGGCAACACCTGGCAGCCCCATATGCATAAACAAATGGCCATTTTACAGTGTATGTCCCCAGCTTCAGTATCAATGAGGTCTAATTGTGACAGACATAAAAGGTTTCAGGCCAGATTCAGACCTTTGCAGTACATTACTGCACACGTGTGAATGTGTTACGTTGCGCATTAACAGTATGGCAGCACTAATTTTAGCTGACTGCCAATGTGCCACAATGGTCCTTTAACGCATCTGTACTTGTTTTTTTTGTTGATGTTTTTTTTTAGCAACACACCACAAAGCATGGAATGTTGACATACAGTATGTTCATTGTGGTGCGCTAACAACATAGGTCCATTGTGGTACATCAGCATCCAACTAACCAGCGCAGTAACACTGAGCTGCAGTGAGGATGGATTGTCTGGTATGGACACTCTGGCCTTAGTGTCGCCCCCTTCTGGTTACCTTCCTTTGCCCCATTGGCAGCATGCTCCTGGTTACCATGTGCTGTGGTAAGGAATGTGTTTAATATGTGAAAATTGTAAATAGGCATTGTAAAGTATAGTCACTAGCTCATGGTTTACAACCAATGTTGCACCACTCTTCTCTTTTAAAAGATTTAGGCTGGGTTCACACAGGTCCGGCTGCTTTTTGCAGTATGTTTGTGTTCACCTGTTCAGGTGCGATTCAGGTGCAAATTTTTCCCTGAATTCGCACCTGAACCGGACCCAAAAACACACAGGGCCCTTTTCAAATTGGCACCGCAGCCGCCCCCTTCCCGTGAAAGCCGGTCATACTCACGTGTTATGCGAATTGGATGCGGTGTAAAATGTAAACCCAGCCTTAGGATGCTGAACTGGGCAGAGTAGCTTTAGCCCCAGAGGGGAAAGCTAAGGTCTTTTACCATGGACTGGACAAAGGACTTTCCGAGAGAATAATTGGCAAGTTAGAAGAGTTCAAACCCAGTTTAGGGTGGGAAGTGGAATTTTAGTTTGGAGGATGGCTAAAGTTCACTGCTCTTCTATTCAGTGGGACCCAGATGTCCTGATGGAATATTATCACTGAGCATAGTTCTCAAATGACCCGTTCAACAAACAGGCATACGATTGCTACTCTAAGCTGTAATCTACTGTCATTGTCAACATGTAGTTAGTTGATCTCCCAGACTAGAACATATTTTTTTGTTATAAATGTATTTTGTAATGTAAATATAACACAGATCATTTAGGCAGTATTGTGCTGTAAAGTATGTAGTTTACCACGTGTTACGTCAGCACGTGACACTCTCAGAAGTGATATGTGGTGCAATTAATTTACAATAGGGGTCGATCAAACTGCAGTGAACACACCACAATGCACATTGTAAATAAATGGTCTCAAATGCGAAGCAATGTATGTGAAAATTGGGTAGGCTGCATGTTATTGCAGTGCAACACATGACACCATATGCAGAGCCGGTGCTACCACTAGGCAAACTAGGCAGCCGTCTAGGGCGTCCCTGCGTCATATGCAGCCCTGCTCTGCTCTCCTCTCTCCGCCTCTTTCCTGCCTGTCAGTGCCCTCTCTGTGTCTGTCACTGCTCCGCCCGGCCCCCCTTATTATAAAAAAGAGAACTACAATGGTCACTGCCAGCCCCTCTATTAGAGGCTGGCATACCACACTTGTAAATCCTTTCTAAAAACAAGCGTTCTAAATAGTATTTAGAGCTGTCTTCAGGCCGGTCACGTGACTCGCAGCTGCTTTACAGCTGACGTCAGAGGGAGATCACGGTCCCTCCTGCAGTAGCTGTGTATCGGAGCTGAGAATCGGCCACGAGTCATGTGACCGGCCTGTAGACAGCTCTAAATAGCTATTTAGGACACTCGTTTTTAGAAAGGATTTACAGTGTGGTATGCCAGCCTCTAATAGAGCAGCTGGCAGTTTTGAAGAATTAGGTTTAACAAACACTTTAATAATACATACTGAATGGGCTATTTTAAGGCAGGGCATTATAATGAGGTACCTATTGCATGGGACAGTACAAAGGATTAAAGAGAACCTGAAATAGAGAGACAGAAACAACTTTTATTTCATGGCATTTATTAAGGGGTAACCCAAAAAAATTATATTAATCTATAAATCTTCAGCAATAAATTTTAACCTTAAAGTTACACAACGACCATAACTCATTTTATTTACTAATAGTATATCATAGTCCATCCAGAGCTGAACTGGACAATAAACCCCACTAACAAACGCCATGACAAACATTGAAAGAAGGGTGGGTGAGTGTGAGCAGCAGCGGCGCTCTGTCTTCCAAAAGACTCTCCTCAGGTGGCTGATAGAGTGGGAAAACCATCGCTCTTATACCCTCGGGCATTAGCCTGCCTGATTTAGCCAATGAGGGCACTGTTGCTAAGCCCTCCAGACTTCTGCCATCTCCCCATGCAACCTGTAAGAGAAGAGGGGAAGGGAGAGAGAACAGGAGTCCTTTGAACTTTCCCATGGAGCCCTGCTTGAGCGCTAGGGGCTCAGTCATTAACACAATGCGGTGCAACGCAAATCCAATGTGCAGTGTAAAGGGGGCCTAAATCGATTTAGGCCCAATGAATACTGGATGTTTAGCATGAGATCCTGGTTAGCAGCCTATAAAGCTCTATGGAAGGCTGAAAGCTGGTGGGGCTGGATGGTGCACCTATGGTTTTGGGCCGTATGCACCCCGAGGCAAATTCCTAGAAACACAATTTTTTAGTAGAGCGAGTCTACACCTTCCTGCTTGGGTGATCACCGCCCTCCTCCTCTTGTACAGACATTACAGAGACAGGAGAACGGAAAATATCCCACATCCAGAAGTAAAACTCTGAGAGAAATTAAGAAACTTTAATGCCGCGTACACACGACCGTTTTTAATGTCATTGAAAAAAACTGCATTTTTCTCGACGTGATTTTTCGTGTTTCCTCTCAAGCCTGCCTTGCCTACACACTATCGTGGAAAAAAATGTTAGAGTAAAGCGCGGTGACGTACGACGGCACTATAAAGGGGAAGTTCCATTCGGATGGCGGCACCCTTCATGTTAGTAAAGTTTGTTGAGCGACGATTCGCGATTTTCATTCTCGTGCTTTTCAGTCCGTTACAGCGTGACAAATGTGCTATCTCCATTACGAACGGTAGTTTTACCAGAACGAGCGTTCCCATCTCATACTTGATTCTGAGCATGCACATTTTTTTTCACGTCGTTAAAGCATACACACGGCCGTTTTTCATGACGAGAAAAACGACGATGTAAAAAACGACGTGAAAAATTAGAGCATGTTCCAACTTTTTCATGGCCGTTTTTCACGTCGTTAAAAATGCTCTGAAGCCCACACACGATCATTTTTAATGACCATTTTAAAAAATGACATTTTTCTCGTCATTAAAAACGGTCGTGTGTACACGGCATTACACTTTTGCTGTCTAGAAACCACCCATCTCCCAAAACCCCATATAATGATGATGAACAATGGCAACACTGGCAGATCTGTTTGCTATCCCAATTAGGGTGCAACTGTGGCTCCCTTTATAGACATGGTAGAGGAAGTATGCGATTTGTAGGATTATAAATAAAAACTAAGCACTGATAAACTGCAATATATCAGGTTATTTTTATTTGATGACAGATTTCCTGTCAAAAAAGACCATTCGCCAAGGAAGGGCATCTTAGAAAAAAAAGAAAAAATTAGTTGCAAAGATTATTTAATGTTACTGCATATTCTGCAGAACAAGGCATGGTAACTCGATGTATTTAGCTGCAATTACAACTTATAATTACAGGGAAAAGGCTATGACTCAACAGAGTTGGCTGAAACATATCGTGTAAATGCACAATAAAATATCTCAGACAATTTCTTCATTAAATAATCATCAGTCATAAATGGGGAGACGGGTTAATGGAAATAATGAGTAGAGTGCAGGACTTTCCCTGGACTTCACATTTACTAGAAAAGCTGATTATGACCGACGCCTCATCTGTGTCCATCAGACAGTCAAATAGATCAGTGACAATAAAGAGGCCACTCAGACGCCTCTCCTCTCCATTCATGTCCGCTGAAGCATCCCTGGTGAAGTGGCTGCTGTTTTTTGATGTTTTAGATGTGTGTCTCCACTTTAGAAAAACATAAGGATGAAGAGGTCAAAGGTTTGCCCTTTGATTGGCAGGGTCAGTGAAATCTCTTCAGGGATTAAGGATGTGTCCCTGAAACAAAGCAGGAAAAAAATATACATGCATCCACACTAAGCTAATTATTGGGGAGGCAGGAAGGGTTCACGTGTTCCTTTATACCCGGAGGTACCTGGGTATTTTTTAGGGCTACAGCAATAAAGCGCAAGGTAAATGGGTAAAACAGCTTTTGTATTGAAGAAAAGAGGTTAGGACTTACTGCCATGTAAAGGTATCTCTTCAATGTGTGGTTCCTAACTCTAGCCCATCAGAGCTCCCAACTTCTATAAAATGAACCTGAAACTGCCTATGTAAGGTTTGCTCTACAGGCTATCTCTATCTAAAATAATTTTATTTTCCTAGATTTTATTCAATTAAACCTGTATTGGGAGGGGTAGAGAGACCTCCTTTGCTGACCTTCCTTTGAAAAATGGAAAATTCTCAATCAAATACTTCCCTTAATTTTCCTCCACTCAACATCAGCATCCTATTGGGTGTCTCTGCCCTCACTCCTACCTCATAGGACACTGCTGCCATAAATTTGAGGCTGATCCAGGATGTGCATTGCATAACTAGCATACTCATTAAATAAGGAGAGTTAAATAATGAATAAGACACATCAGACACATGGAAGACCTTATCACATCAGATAGGGGAACCCATGACAAACACTTGAAGTTTTGGTTTGCTTAAAATAAGTTCTAAGCTACCCAGAAATACAAAGACCTTATGCATATTGACTCTCATGAATGATTGTAAAATATTCCAGGATGCAGGAAGTATGATCAGGCAGGGGATTGTAATAGAACAGAGACGCCTTTTCTTGTCAAATGTTTTTATTGAAATTTCAATAGGGGAACAGAAGTTGGAGAGGGGAAAAAATAAAATAAAAAGAATAAAAAGGAAAATACTAAAATACAGAAGCATAGATAAATCTGGGTTACAGTAACAGTACCAAGTATAACATATTGAGTCCATACAGACATAGATAACTATTCACTATGATAAATAAATGCACACAGATAATTAAGTGAATATTTTTAAAAATGTGAGATTAAAAATAAAAAATAAATTAGCAGATGCGTCAATCTGTCTATTTGTCAAGATATCATACTAAAGTAATAAGGCATAAAGCCGTAGTAAAGTTAGAGATAAGTAACCTTAAGGTAAAAACTTGTTAAATCGCTTCACGATTTATTAATCAGAAATCAGGAGGATAAAAAATTTTTTTTTAAGACCGAGTACAGGTTAGAAAAAATAAGAATAAAAGGAGAAAAAAATAAAATAAACACCCGGGACGGTGATCTGACTCCTGACATATATGTATATATTAGGGCTGTTACTGATTAAAATTTTCATGTTCGATTAATCGTTTTTTTTTTTTAATCGATTAATCGACTAATTTCAATTAATTATAACGCACATAGATATCCAACTACTTTTAGCTGATCTCCTTGCAAGGTGGATTCCCAGTGCAGCTACCAACCACTGGAAAAATCGATAGCAGGATACAAAAAACACACAAAGGCAGCGCTCGATGGGAATAGCATTAAAACTTTTATAGTCTTCAAGTAGGTAACAAAATAAATATTGCACTGGAGATAAAATCTATGGTAGCAAAAGCAGTCATAAGAACATGTATCTAAGTATGATACTGGTATAAAAATGTGTACAACGATACTACTGCTGAATCCAGATGAGAAGGGGCTAAAATCAGTCCGTTGGCATGTAGATGTCCTGTGAAGGGAACTATCACAACTCTCAGTGGATGGCTGTAGAATCCCAGGTTGATAGAGGGAAGTGATAGAGGGAAATGTAACAGCCCTTGCGTGTGGCAGATAGTAAGGTCCCGCCGGCATGCAGATATGAAGGCACAGCAAAGGAGCCATTCAGATGGACACGGCAAGCCCAAAGAATTTTGATCGAATTTTTATCGATCAAAACAATTAATCGATTAATCGAGGAATTAATAGTTAATTTCCACAGCCCTAGTATATATATACTTTGAGAGATAGTATAGATACTAGTTTGGTGAGACGCCTTTTCTTAACCCTTGTTCTTTCTACCTGCTTTCTTTCAGATGTTCCTTTTCTTACTTCCATACTTACCTTTCCCTTAAAGTGTATGTTACCCCAACATTTCATATTCCTGATGTGTCTGCTGTACCATGTACTTGTGTTAAAAAGTATCCTGTTCTCTTTGCATTGCTTCCTGTGTAAAATGCCTGGTGATCCTGACAGTTGCCTTGCTTTCCTAATTTAAACTGACCATGCCAGAGCATGGAAGCACATCCATCCCAGTGTAGTCAGTTTTCTTCTTTACACCTATTGGGAACACAGCCTGCCTGTACTTCAATGGTCAGACTTATGCTGACACCCCCCTCCATGCATAGCAAATCACTGTGAAGGTCAGTGTACTACTGTGTATCTGCCTCCTGCTGACCATGCTTTGCACAGTCCAACACTCCCGCTCAGGGCCGCGACAAAAGGGGTAGGCAGAAGGGGCGGCTGCCCTGGGCACTGTGGTATCATGTGACGGGGGGGAGGCAGTTTGGGTTAGGTGTGAGGAATTAGGGGGCAGCGGGGGTAAGAATTGTTCTAGGGAAAATTTGGGGGGATAGGGAGTGGAAAATTGTGTGCTAGGAAAGGTGATTTGTGTTGGGAGGGGGAAAGAGGATTTGTGCTAGCAGGCAGGATTTGGGGTGTTTGTGCTAGAAGAGGGTCGGGGGGGGGGTTTGTGCTAGGAGAAGAAATATTTTTTAGGGAGGATTTGTGGCCATTAGGAAATAATAGGGGGTATTGGGGGGGGTTGTGTTAAGAGGGGGGATTTGGATTGGGGGGAGAGGATGCGTACTCGCGGGGGGAGGGGTGGAATTTGAGGAGTAAAGGATTTTTGCTAGGAGTCATTTTTTTGGGAGGGGGTGGGGGTGATGTGTGCTGGGGGGATTTGGGGAGAGAGAGGATTTGAGCTGGGAGGGGAGATGATGGGCCAAAGATTTGCTCTGGGAAGGGGGATTTAAGCAGAGAGGGAAGATTTGTCCTGGGATGAAGGGGAATTTACTCTTAGGGGGTAAGCATGCAGATTAATGCTTATTTTTTTTGGGGGGGGGGGTTTGGCTAAAACATAATGCATCTTGGGGGGGCAGCGCAGTTTGGCACGTTCTCCCTGGGCTTTATAGCTCCTTGTCCTGACACTGTTCCCACTGGAACCCCTCGGTCAAAGCATTCCCACATTGCCAATCTCTTGGTTTTTAAATTGGAACAGCTGTGAGCTATAGAAAAGGGGGGAACAAATAAACAAAATGTGTCATTCTACGTATACAAACAAAGGTTATATTTCAAGCAGGGAAAATACAGTTGAGATAACAGAACACCTGTGTGAATCGGACCTTTGGGCCACAGACTTCTCTGCTTTTGTTCATTCCACTTTAATATAGACACTTCTCCGCACAGAGGACAGACTGAGGCATCCAATTAAGTCATTAGAACTGCCCGCAAGACAATAGGGCAAAACATCAAAGCAATTAACAAAATTGCTCCTTTTTCTGAATAGCACCACAGGCCTGTAATTATCGAGGACTATGAGAAAACCACAATTAGATGGAACTCTACAAATCATGTTTTGGGTATAGGAGAGCAAAGTTGTTTTTTCAGTAGTTAAGGAGTTCTGGAACATAAAATAAAATTGAACTTGAAATGGGGAATACAGGGTTGATGTGAATGGTTGTGTTGTAAACAGTAAAAACACAAAGGAATGTATTTAATAAAAATCCATGTACAGTAACCCAGAGAAGCCAATTGCAAATGATGCTTGCATTGTTTTAACTGCATAAAAATGGACACAGAGGCAAACCCAAATGGTTCCAGCATGACTGAGAAAATGTGGCAATATACAGAGTGAATAGTAAATGGACAAAATCCAGCGCTGCCTTAAACAGTGACAAAATTAAATAAATAGTTTAAAACTTAAATGTGTTAAAACACAAATTAAGTATAATGCTCTAAATGTGTGAGAGAAGGGAGAATGGTATGACCTTCACCTGACTGGTGGGTGCTGCTATTCAATTAGCCTGAAAAGGACTCAAAACATATGGAAAAAAGAAATCAAAAAAGCGCAACCCAATGTGATTGATAACAGTGAATCTCTGAAACAATGTGAAATTCCAACCAATATCCCAACCGATATCTCAAAGCTGGAATATAAGTGAAACAAACATATATTAATGGAAAAAGATAAATTGATCAAAAATAAATTAAAATAAAATAAAACTTATGACATAAAACTCTCAATTGATAAAATTCCATATGATGTAATATCTATGGGAGACTAGTCCAGAGATGACATATATAGGATTGTTGCCGTAAAGGGATTACTATGCGGCGGAAGGCATAATACTCAGACAGGTTGATAGTATGAGCTTCACATCCAATAGTAAATAAATGGCTTGCTTACCAGATATAAGATGATATTGGGCTCAGGACTAGGCCGACCTGCCTTCACACGATCTTTTTCCGGTGTTTACCACACATGGATCGATTGTGAAATCCGGAGGCGGTCACTTTGGCGCTGAATCCCACAGACTGCGAGCACTTCAAAAATCTTTCGCTTGACGTATGGTGAGTATTGTGTTTTATATAACTCACATTTTCCACATACAGCAAGTGGAGATCAGCATCCAGAAGTCAGCAGTCAATTACCAAAGAGAAGGAAGAAGAAAAAATCCTCATGGTGCAGTATTTCTTCATAAAAAACGTATTTATTGCACAGGCTTTCATAAAACACTGACATCCATGGTACAGAGACAAACTTTCAAAAACAGCCACGGTTAGCACCAGCTGGCTGGAACGTGATGGTGTCAGAGACTTGTGGCTCCACCCTACATGTTTCCCCATACAAGGATTCTACTGGGAACGGAGGCTGAAGTTCCGACGCCCATCATCACGTTTAAATACCTCCTTGATGTGGGAGTGACACAGGAAGTGAATTAATAACTAAATCAACCCGTGTCACTCACACCGCTGAACCAAAAACAGCTAACAAAATCAAACACAGTTAGCTAATAAAATAACCAACAGCAATCGAATGGTGCTGATTATTCAGCAGGCACTGAGATCTGGTGAGAGTATGAGCAAAACACATGGCAAATAATATTTAAGATACATTGATTTTCACAACAAAATTATGTGTACTCTATCGCAGTGAGTGCATCATACCACCATTATGGTTCATATAATATACGAATCACAAAATAAGGTCTCGGCACATTATCAAAAGTTAAAAAATTGCCTGTAAACATATAAATTTATCCCATCACAAATACATTTTTTTTTTCAGCCACAAACTTTGTCCCCTCAAACATTAAACGTACATGAACATATTGTCAAATGAGCAAAATAGAGAGTGGTTGCACGTCACCGTATCCGCCGTCCGTATCCGTCGGACACCCTCTGTTGAAGTCAGCCAATGACGAAACGCGCCAGGATCGTGACCTACACGACACGCTGGAAGTGTTGGTTTGCGCTCCACCATTCAGAGAACCAGGAAGGAGAAAGTTATTGCAGCTTACGGTTCTATCGATACACGCCGGACGGCGGATACGGTGACGTGCAACCACTCTCTATTTTGCTCATTTGACAATATGTTGATGTACGTTTAATGTTTGAGGGGACAAAGTTTGTGAAGGGTACTTTTCAATATTAAAACTGGGTTACGCTATGTGCTTTCCTCTGTTTGTTTTTTGGGAGCCCACTACACTCCGATATCCCCCTGACTGATGCAGCATTTCAGTGTTTGGTTTTGATGCAGTATCATCTGTTCAAGGCCTATATTCAATATTGCTCTGGTGAGTGTTAACCCCTAAGGGTTGTGTGTTTTCACGTGGTGGATCTGGAGGGTCGGTGGAAGGTGCACTCTACTAATTTCTTTAGGATCACCCATGGACACTATTTTGAAGCACTGAAACTAACTGACATCTGTCTAAAGACTTTTATGTGGTGTTGACCACTGCTATAATTCAACATTAGCGCTGTTTGTAGTATTGATTGATGCAGATGACTGTTTTCATTTTTTACTATTTTTATATATTTTGCCATGTTTTAAACAGCTGCTCAGACATTCTTTTTACTAGTTCTGAAGTTTTAAGAAAGTATTCTTTGTCAAGTTTACTGCTCATTTGTGGATGACTGCTGTGGTTGTCGCAACTTTTGGTTTAGCAATATTTGTGTTCCATAGGCGCTGAGTGGTGTATTATAGGCCTTTTCATACACCCTTATTTAGGTAATGCTGCAATGTTTATGCTTTTCTTGCTAAAGGGTAAGGTTGGCCATAGACAGAGCAAATTTCTTTCCAGCAACCTGTCAACACAGTGTTGACAGGGGAATCCCTCCCGCTGAGCTATATTGTCCCTGCCACGAGAATACAGTGATTATAACAGCCGCTAGCAATAATCATGTAAAATCCGACAGTCTGGTTGTACCCAAGTTGATCGATCAATCAACTTGGGTACATTCATACAAAAAAGGGGGAAGAAAGTTCTCCCAAGTGGGCCAAACATAGGACACTGTGATTTAATTGATTTATTGAATAGAAAAAATTACTCACACCAATATAATGAAAAAAGAGACTTATTAAATAACTCAGACAAATTTAAAAAGACAAAGTTGTCATTATTAAAAGGGGGAAGTTCACAGCTGTGCATGCATCACACATACAAGACCCACATCCAAGCACACACACTGATCACTAGTTAGCTACAGAAGGACAAGTAATGTATGTAGAACTCCTTCCCAAGGAGATCAGGGTAATGACGAATGCGACTTCTGGTAACTAATGGGGTCAGGTGGCTACAAATGGATGTGAATGGTGTGGAGCAACTTGGTAGGTGCAGCGCTGTCCTACAGTATTGTATAGGGTGTGGAAAATCAGTCCACAACGGGATTATGGTATGTCCCTTATTGAATTTGATTAGACAGATTCCACCTTAGCAAAGCAGAGCTGCTGACTTTTAAAATAAGGACACTTACCTGTCCAGCGCCTGCTTCATTCAAAAAATCTTGATCTTCAGTGCAGTTCCTCCTGATTCTGAGGAACTGTCCAGTTGGAATTCCATCAATGAGTGATTTGGGATGAAGATTTTTTGAATGAAGCAGGCAAAATGTATAAATGCTTCAGAGAGAGGGGATATTCCCATTACCCCTCAAAAAGGCGAAACGGAAAGCCCTGAGATGTGAGCGTGATAGCCTTCTAAGTAGCTTCAAAGAGGCTGAAGGAGTAGATCCAAGATGCAACAACGCAGTAAAAAAAAAAATGAAAACTAGACTTTAATTTAAGAAAAATGCCACTTGTTTTGTGATATATAGGGGTTTATTTACTAAAGGCAAATCCACTTTGCACTACAAGTACACTACAAGTACACTGAGTGCAGTCGCTGTAGATCTGAGGGGGACATGCAAGGAAAATAATAAACAGCATTTTTGCTTGTACATGATTGGATGATAAAATCAGCAGATCTACCCCTCAGATCTACAGCGACTGCAGTGCACTTGTAGTGCAAAGTGGATTTGCCTTTTAGTAAATCAACCCCATAGTGCTTTAGACAGCTAAATGTCACTCAGTTAAAGCAATAATAAAGCCTTGCTTTTTTTTTAGATAACAAACTCGTTATACTTACCTGCTCTATGCAGTTGGTTTTGCACAGAGCAGCCCCGATCCTCTTCTCAGGTGCCAGGCTGGCACTCCTCATTCTTCCCTTCTGACGGACAGGTGCCCCCACAGCAGGCAGCTTTTCAACCACTTTAAGGTTTATATGGTATCTACTTTAAAATGCCCCAAAAGCTCAACCTAACAAGTGATACAAAATCAATTAGCGCAACCACAGTAATACAGTTGTGACCTATGCTCAAAATAATTAGAATTTTTAAAGTAATGTCGCCAGCTAACACCAATTGAGTGAATTCACAGCACTCAATAATGACATAAATTAATAAAAATGCAGTGTAGCGCAGCCACAATCTACCATATACTAAATAAACGTACTACAAAAAAAGTTATACAGTGTACAACAAAAAAAATTTTCACATTGCAAAATTGTGTAAAATCAAACTTTGAAGTTCAATTATTAAATAGTGCGATCTCCACTGTGCCACAGTTATCCAACTTTAACCACCTCGCGCCCGCCGTACGAGTATATACGGCCGCAAGGTGGTTGTCAAATGCCGGGAGGCTGTTATTATACGGCCTCCTCTAATTTGGCCACTGGGGGGCGCGCGAGCACCGCCGGCGGCGCGCGCATGTGCCCGGCGCATCACTGCAATGCCGATGCGCGTGCCTAGCGGCCGCGATGTCCGCCATGCACCCGCGATCGGCTGTTACAGAGGCAGGACGTGGATCTC
Source organism: Rana muscosa (assembly GCA_029206835.1). Taxonomy (NCBI): domain Eukaryota; kingdom Metazoa; phylum Chordata; class Amphibia; order Anura; family Ranidae; genus Rana; species Rana muscosa. The sequence goes on along the minus strand of CM055117.1, from coordinate 944,717,551 downwards.
TGTGTGTAAACACAGAGATCCATGTCCTGTCAGGGAGAGGGGACCGATGCTGTGTCCCTTGTACATAGGGACACAGATCGGTCACCTCCCCCAGTCAGTCCCCTCCCCCCACAGTAACAATCACTCCAGGGAACACATTTAACCCCTTCCTCGCCCCCTAGTGTTAACCCCTTCCCTGCCAGTCACATTTATACAGTCATTAGTGCATTTTTATAGCACTGTTCGCTGTATAAATATGAATGGTCCCAAGATAGTGTCAAAAGTGTCCGATGTGTCCGCCATAATGTCGCAGTCACAAAAAAAATCACTGATCGCCGCCATTACTAATAAAACAATTTTTTTAATAAAAATTCCATAAAACTACCCCCTATTTTGTAAACGCTATAACTTTTGCGCAACCCAGGGGCGTAGCGTGGGTTGTCAGCACCCGGGGCAAGGCAAGTAATTTGTGCCCCCCTAACCTGCGGACTTTTCGCACTCTCCAAGTCCCTTCCCTTCCTTCAATAGTACTGACCTACCTGATTCCTATACTAACCTACCTCATTCCTACATCGCCCACTACACACTGACCTACCTGATTCCTATACTGACCACTACATAATACACTATACACTACCCACAGACCACTACTCAATACACTACATACACTACATACTGACCGCTACACAATACTCTACCCACAGACCAATACACAATACACTACATACTGACTGCTACACAATAATCTACCCACAGACCAATACACTACATACTGACCGCTACACAATACACTATTCAATACACTACATACTGACCGCTACACAATACAATACACTACATACTGACCGCTACACAATACACTACATACTGACCGCTACACAATACAATACACTACATACTGACCGCTACACAATACAATACACTACATACTGACCGCTACACAATACACTACACTACATACTGACCGCTACACAATACACTACATACTGACCGTTACACAATACTCTACCCACAGACCAATACACAATACACTACATACTGACCGCTACACAATACTCTACCCACAGACCAATACACAATACACTACATACTGACCGTTACACAATACACTATTCAATACACTACATACTGACCGCTACACAATACAATACACTACATACTGACCGCTACACAATACAATACACTACATACTGACCGCTACACAATACACTACATACTGACCGCTACACAATACACTACACAATACAATACACTACATACTGACCGCTACACAATACTCTACATACTGACCGCTACACAATACTCTACATACTGACCGCTACACAATACACTACATACTGACCGCTACACAATACACTACGTACTGACCGCTACACAATACACTATTCAATACACTACACAATACAATACACTGACCGCTACACAATACTCTACATACTGACCGCTACACAATACAATACACTGACCGCTACACAATACATTATAACTATACACAATACATTATACACAATACATCATCACAATACACAATACACTATACATTATACACAATACACAATACACTATACATTATACACAATACATTATACACAATACACAATACATTATACACAAACTTTCTGGCTGCTCCCTCTCCCCAGACCATATCTACTCCCCCCAGGCCGAGTGAGTCTCTTACCTTTTTTTTCTTCCATCTGCTCTGCCGCCTGTCACACTGCTCGCTGGGCTGCCTGTCCTGACGGGGACACGATCGGGAGACCCGGCCGGAGAGGAGGAGGAGGAGATGATGATGATGGCAGCCACAGACTGCCTGCTGCTGGGCCGGGGACATGATCGGAGAGGGAGGAGGAGGAGATGATGATGATGGCGGCGGCGGCTGGCCACAGACTGCCTTGCCTGCCTGCCACCGCGCCGCGGACCTGGTGACCTGGGCCAGAGAGGAGGAGGAGGAGGAGGAGGAGGAGAAGACAGCCCCGCTCCCCCGCGATTAAGGACAGGCCACATGACCCCTTTCGCCCAATCACAGGGCGCCAGGGGCCGGCCTGAGAATAAAGATGGCGGCCGGAGCGGCGCGGGGTCACAAAAAAAAATGATTTATAGAGCTAGGGTGACACCGGCGCGGGATTGCGCCCCCCCAAATGTTGCACCCGGGGCCTAGGCCCCCCTCGCACCCCCACGCTACGCCACTGGCGCAAACCAATCAATAAACGCCGATTGCGATTTTTTTTTTACCAAAAATATGTAGAAGAATACGTATCGGCCTAAACTGAGGAAAAAAATATTTTTTAAAAAAAAATTGGGATATTTATTATAACAAAAATCAAAAAATATTGCTTTTTTTTCAAAATTGTCGCTCTATTTTTGTTTATAGCGCAAAAAATAAAAACCGCCGAGGTGATCAAATACCACCAAAAGAAAGCTCTATTTGTGCGAAAAAAAGGACATCAATTTTGTTTGGGAGCCATGTCGCACGACCGCGCAATTGTCATTCAAAGCGTGACAGTGCTGAAAGCTGAAATTTCGCCTGGGCAGGAAGGGGGTATATGTGCCCAGTAAGGAAGTGGTTAAAGTCCAATCACATATATCATGGTGGAGATACGGAACACTTTTAGATGGATAACAGTGGCATAGTGGTGAACGCACTATTTATTAATTGTGTTTTAAAGTTTGATTTTACACAATTTTGGAATGTAATCATCATTATTGTTGTACACTGTATAATTTGAGTTAATTGGAATATTCACATTTTTTTGTAGTATAGTTTATTAGCATATGGTAGATTTTGGTTGCGCTACACTGCTTTTTTTAATAATTTATGTCAACCTAACTTTCCTAATCTGAACCCTAATACTAAATTACCCCTTTGTGTTGGGAGTCTCTCTGTCCAAAAGCAAGCAGGTTCTGCCCTGAAAAAACACAGTGCCAAGATCCTGGTGCCAGGACAAACCGATCCGCCTGCCAGGCTCGTGTTATATCAGTAATGAATGGACACTCTGCATATTATCTAAGTGATTTTACTGCCTCATAAAAACAATCATATAACAAGTTTACACATATAGATTTCTCAAGAGAGGAAACGGTTACATTCCTACTATGAAGCCTAAATTGTATCTAAATACAAAAGAAAAAAAATTACATATTTGCTGTACTGCTGGAAAGGCGCATTCCGTGTGTGTTTACCTCACCTTTGCGATCTGCTGCAGATTTCAATGCACTGCATTGGGGAGCACTAAATTGCAGGGTACCACAGTACCCTGCAATTTGGTGCAGTACGGTTTTTAAAAGTAGCGCATGCACTATTTTTCTCCACATTCCCACGTGATTTCAAAGGAATGGGCTGCAAAATTGCACTGCATGGGAATGTGCTAGAATCGCATGGGAACATGGCACATGTTCCTGTGCAATCCCAGTGTAAGCCAGGCCTTCATGTGGTGGCAACAATTTTGAAAAAAAAGCAATCTTTTTTACTCTTTGCTATAATAAATATCCCACATTTTTTTTCCCCAAAAAACGTTTTTTTCCTCAGTTTAGGCCGATATGTATTCTTCTACATATTTTTGGTAAAAGAAATAGCAATAAGCGTATATTGATTGGTTTGCACAAAAGTTATAGCGTCTACAAAATAGGGGGTAGTTTTATGGCATTTTTATTATTATTTTTTTACTAGTAATGGCGGCGATCAGCGATTTTTATCAGGACTGCGACATTATGGCGGACAGATCGGACACGTTTGACACATTTTTGGGACCATTGGCAATTTTACAGCAGGGATGTGGTTAACACTAGGGGGCGATCAAGGGGTTAATTGTGGTCCCTCTCTGTGTTTTAACTGAAGGAGGGATGGGACTTACTAGGGGAGGAGACTGATCAGTGTTCATACATTGTATGAACACACAATCAGTCATTTCTCCCCTGAAAGAACCGGAATCTGTGTGTTTACACACACAGATTCCGGTTCTCGCTCTGTCATGAGCGATCGCGGGTGCCCGCTGGGCACTCACATAGGCTCCGGCAGAAATGTCTCCTGACATCCTGACATTCTGCTTGTGTGTATGGGGCTTGAGATAGAGTGTGGCTTTAAAGGGGTTGTATACCCTTGTGGTTTTTCACCTTAAAGGGGTTGTAAAGGTTCGTTTTTTATTTTCTAAATAGGTTCCTTTAAGCTGGTGCATTGTTGGTTCACTTACCTTTTCCTTTGATTTTCCTTCTAAATGTTTTTTTTCTTTGTCTGAATTTCTCACTTCCTGTTTCTCCTCACTAAACTTCACACCATCATCCGAGTGGTGTGGAGTCAGCCAGAACAGCTTACTGAGGAGGAACAGGAAGTGAGAAATTCAGACAAAGAAAAAAAATATTTAGAAGGGAAATCTAAGGAAAAGGTAAGTGAACCAACAATGCACTGGCTTAAAGGAACCTATTTAGAAAATAAAAAACGAACCTTTACAACCCCTTTAATGCATTCTATGCATTAAGGTGAAAAACCTTCTGTCATGCTGCACCCCCCAGTACCCCCCGTTTTACTCACCTGAACCCGGTCTTTTTCTCCCCGGGGACAAGCACACCAGCTCTAGCTGGTGTCTTGGGTCCTAATTGGATATATTGATAGCAGCGCAGCCATTGGCTCCCGCTGCTGTTAATCAAATCCAATGACGTGGGCGCCAGGGAGCGGGGCCGAGTCCTGCTTTCTGTGTCAATAGATGCAGAAGCAGGACTCAGGAGCGTGCTCACACAGGTGCACTCGAGAAGAGGAGGAGCTACTAGTGCAGATGAGGGACCCCAGAAGAGGAGGATCGGGGCCACTCTGTGCAAAACCAACTGCACAGAGAAGGTAAGTGTGACATGTTTATTTAAAAAAACAAAACAAAAAAAAAACGAGTGTTTAGTAACGCTTTAATTTGTTGGTCACTTATGGAAAGTCCATCTAAATGTACTAGAGTAGACCATCCAACACTACCCTCTCCAGACAGTGCTGCTGTCCAAGGGTGAATCTGTTGCTCCTACTAGATAGGAGGCATCCTTAAGCCCCATACACACGATCAGAATATCGTACAAAAAATACTGCTTTCGAAGTGATCGTACAATAATATTATCGTTAATACACAAATTTCCGAAGGGACAGACTGCAAAAAAATTTTTGTACAGTTTTTCTTACACATGTCAAAGTTGCAAAACTGCGTTCAGGTGTTAAGATTTGTTTTACCTTCAGGCATTAAGGGGGGCACGATTCTATGAAAACAAGAATTTTGTGTTCTCTACATCATCCATAAACCTTGGAGCCCCCTCTCTGTGTATGTGAGAAACCTACATAGGTGACACATACACACAAACCATGATCCTACCAGTCAGTGTCTCATAGGAGCTTGGATCAGCGCAATATACATAGCACAATATATATTGGTAGGATTTCTTAAAGCAACTTTTTTATTGTCACATTTCCCCCTTCTATATTTAGAATGTAAAAGGAAAGCCCCTAGGCACAGGCCAGCTCTAGATGTGGCTCAGAAGTCGCCAGGCAATACATCCTGTGATTGCCAGGTGGAAGATTTATTGCTGGGGAATCTGCTTGTAAAGACACATTATCCTGCCAAAGATTTACAATCCCACCCTGCCTGGTAATTAGAGATCTGAAAAACAGCAATACATAGAACTGGTTACATTTAAAGATGATCCGCTTTATAATGTTACAGCTTTTTGGATTACATTCAAGTGAAATACTTTATACTGTATTCACTTTTAATTTGATAGTAACATTCTGAAATACTTACCTTAGAATGAAGCCCTCCAGTGGTGTGTCGTCACCGCTGATAAGGGTTTCATCTTCCCCCGGCCTTTCTTCTGGGTTCGCAGACTCCGGTCCTTTGAATGGCTGAGCCACGATGATGTCACTCCTGTGCATGCGCATGGGAGTCGTGGTCACCTGTAGAGAGCTCAGGGATGGCGCGGTATGCTGTCCATCAGAGCACATGTGACGGTGACATCACCAGCTGCATCCAGTGAGAATAACTCCTGAACAGCGCAAGTTTAGCATATATTTACTGTATCTACAGTATTATTTTAGACTAATCTGTAGGTACAAGTTCAAAAAAAGGAGTTTACTACTACTTTAACCACTTCAGCCCCGGAAGGATATACCCACCTTCTGACCAGGCCATTTTTTGCATTACGGCACTGACAATTGCGCGGTCGTGCGACGCTGTACCCAAATAAAATTGACGTCCTTTTTTTTCCTACAAATAGATCTTTCATTTGGTGGTATGTAATCACCTCTGATTTTTATTTTTTGCGCTATAAACAAAAAAAGACTGACAATTTTGAAAAAAAAATAATATATATTTTACTTTCTGCTATAATACATATCCCCAAAAAATGTAAAAAATCGAATTTCTTCATCAGTTTAGGCCAATATGTATTCTGATACATATTTTTGGTAAAGAAAATCCCAATAAGCGTATATTGATTGGTTTGCACAAAAGTTATAGCGTCTACAAACTATGGGATGGATTTAGGGATTTATTTTTTTACTGATAATGGCGGAAACATGATCTCTCACTTTAACCTCCTGACAGATCAGCGGTGTGCTTTGTTTAGGCATGTGCCCCCTTATCCGCGTGCATGAAATCACGTACAGGTACCCGGGCTACAGGTACCCGGGCCACAGTAAATGTACGTGGGGCGGTCCAGGAGTGGTAAAAGGGATTCTAAAGGAAAGTGTTTTTTTTTTTAATGTAAAAAATAATAAACGTGTCATATTTACCTTTCCTGTGCAGTGGAGTAGCCCCGATTCTCCTTTCTGGGGTACCCCGTCAGCACTCCTTCCCCCAATGAGTGCCCCCATAGCTAGCCGCTTACCATGGGGGCACTCATGAGTGCTCTATTCATTGAAACACACACAGTGCGGCTCACCCCCCCCTCTCTTCTCATTGGCTGTGATTAACAGAAACAGGAACCAATGGATCCGCTGCTGCCTCGATTAGTGATCGACCAGTGAGGAGAGAGAGAGAGAGTCAAGAGAGTCACTGCTCTCATGCACAGCACTGGATCAAGATCTGGCTCAGGTAAATATCAGGGGGGCTGGGGAGGGAGCTGCACACAGAAGATTTTTTACCTTAATACCAGAATGTATTAAGGTAAAAAACCTTTAAGTGTAAAAAAATAATAATATAGCATATACAATTGTGACACAAGTCATATTGTAGTTGAACGTTATTAAAAATTACCTTTCCTTTTCAATCTGCAGCCTCTATAATTTTCTATGAAATGCAATGCTAAATGGCTACCTGGAGGGGTTCTGTACATAGAATGTGTACAGAACGCCCCCCCGATAGGTAATTTCCCCCCCAGATATGTCATTTCCTGCATTGGATCAGCATAGATGTATACTCCGGGATGTGATTTGAGAGGTATGTGGTGGTGATGTCATGCTCTTGGTTTTAAGGGCAACTTTGGACTTTCATGGTACGGTAAGGACTCACATAAACAAAGTATACAAAAATATAAGATTTATTAAGAAAAAAACACACAATATTAAAAGTAGTCCTTTAGAGCATGGATACAAAATATATAATTTCGGATCTCTGAAAATAGGAACTGAAAACACAGACGTGTGACCATTCGTGTTGAGGGGGATTAGATATTCGTCCCTTGACAGTTCCGCCTGTACATGTTTCGTGGTGTAACCGCTTCTTCAGGAGTATATTTTCAAAGTTTGTATGTATGGATATCTCTATAATGAGTAAACATATAAATATAAATAAATGCATTTAAACGCATTGAAAAAAAGCAGATGAATACATATATCATACTTAGAAGGGATCTCAGACACAATATGGAACCACAGTCTGTGTGCCACCGCTGTGAACCAAGTAAAAAAATCCTGGGCGGTATGGATATGTGACGCTTACTCGCAGAGAACCCACCCCAAACCAAAAGGACCTCACAAGCCCCAAAGGGCAATTTTCATCTCATCCAATCGGAGAACGTTTTGCATTCAGTTTGAAGATTCAAAGCATTCTCTGGATGGTGCCTGAGCTGAGTGGCTGACCTCCTGTGTTTACAATGCATCAGGGTGACCGCTCAGCACAGGAACCAGAAGGTAGTGGAGATCATTGAAGTAGCGGTGCCTACTACAGTGATTTCCAGCTTCCTGGGGTATTGGTCAGGTATGGCATATACAGTACATTGGTCCAATGTAACTATGTATAATATCCATACGTGGAATTCTTCATTAAAAACTAAGCAGTCTTTTATAAAATGGAGCACTGCATATTAATGTACTGAAGATGTTGTAATGTATAGCGATGTTTTTGGCAAATGCATTCAAAGGTGAAGTAACAAATAGAAAAAGCATGCATTTTACCAGATATTAAAGCGGAGCTCCACCCGCAATTTTTTTTTTTTTTTTTAATTTAGCAGCTACTAACACTGTAGCTGCTGACTTTTAATAAGGACACTTACCTGTCCTACTCTCCCGCGCTGATGGCCCCCCAATGCCGATCCCTCGATCGGTGCAGGTCCCGCTCCGCCATCCACACTAAGGGAATCAGGCAGTAAAGCCTTACGGATAAACTTCCCGTCTCCTACTGCGCATGCGCGAGTCTCGCGCCGACTTGTGAATGGGCGGCTGCTCTCTGGGATTACACACAGTTCCCAGGAAGCAGCACGCCCCATACACTAGAAGAGGATGGGGAAGAAGACGGACCGTGGTTACGGAAGAGGCAGATTACAGACTTCCGCATAGCAATGGGTATTTCGGGTGAGTATAAAAAAAAAATTCTATTAATTTTTTTACATTTTTTTTAGGATTTTTAGTGCAAAAAAATTTTTCTGGGTGGAACTCCACTTTAACTCATTGCATAGATTAAAATAGAGCCTAAAATATGACAAAAAATGAGCTTTTAGATCGTAATCTCTAATGAGCAGGGGTCTACTAATCCTCTTGTATTGAATTGTATTGAAACTGTTCTCCCTTTATGCTGTAAAGCGCTGTGCACACTGACGCTATATAAATCCTGTATAGTAATAATAATAACTTTTCATGAAAGATCATCACCAGCCCCATTTGCCTAGGATAATCATAATCCCCATCAGACTTGCTTATCACCATCATTTTCTTTCAAGCAGAAAAGCAGTTAGTGATTTTTCTCCCGTACGTTCAGTGATGTGTAGTGACAGGAGTTTTGTCTTCACCCCTGTGTCTCTGCACCTGTGGATCTATTTGATTGTTTCCCACAAATTAGACAAATGCTGAGATGGCTTGAAGCATGAGCCTGGATGAAGCTTCTAAATCCAGAAAATAAAATTAACCAGACAGATCAAAGGAGACGCACACCAACACCAAATGCCTGTAATTGGAGCACTGATCAGATGGCAAACATCAAAGGGTGTAGCGTGAACACAAAACGGTTCCTTGCAGCTAATACCAGATTGGCTAGAAGACAAGTTCAGTTCCTTTCTGATTATTTATTTACCAATCTGGAAACACTAAACACTTTCTTTACATTGCTTTTCCTGTATGAGAAGGCATTTCTTTCAAGGGCCTAGTCTGCATCAGATCTTTTCAGAGTTCTACAAACTGAATGCAAGATTATGTTTTGGATTCTTGCCTAGTGCCAGCGGGTTTCACTTAATCCTTTTCATCTCGGGGAGAGACAGATCCCATGACATCATTTACCGCTGCGGGACTAGTTAGAGATATGCACAGAAAAGCAGCCTATGGGGACAGTTCACATAACTTCCAGTGGGTTGGAGATGCATTTGTGTCAGACATGTTTAAAGTGTAAATTTACCTGCAATTTCCTTCTGTCTCAACTTCTGTACTGCCAAGAGGCAGCTATGCGATCATTGCAGACCTGGTTGTTAAAAGAATACAAGTAATGTGCATGACTGCGAGAAATTGTCATATCTACATAACACACAACCTTCACTTTGACTGTACAAGTGATCTCTATGTAGGCCTACATCCGAGTTTAGATACTGACAGTATGCACATGTAGTTCTGTGCCTCACCTATTTGTATTCAAATTCCCCAGACTACTAGAAGAGCCAGAAGTATGCCTAGGTTAATTTACACCTGAGGTGGCCATTTTTGACCCCGTCTCCCTCACCCCAGGGTAACACATGCCACAACATTTTTGCTACCCCACCCTTTGAATGCTAGGATTCTGACAGAGCAACTAACGAGGATTTGGCCCAGCCGCCACCCCCACCCTTTGGTTTTCTAGAATTCTGACATGGCAACTAATGAGGATGTGGCCAGGCCACCACCCCACCCTTTGTTCATGAGGATTCCAGCATAGCAACTAATGAGTATGTGGCCAGGCCACCACCCCACCCTTTGTTCATGAGGATTCCAGCATAGCAACTGAGTATGTGACCTGGCCACCACCCCACCCTTTGTTCATGAGGATTCCAGCATAGCAACTAATGAGTATGTGACCTGGCCACCACCCCACCCTTTGGTTTTCTAGGATTCTTGCATAGCAACTTAGACTGGCTGCCACTCCACCATTTGAGAGCTAGGATTCTGGCATAGCAGCAACTAATAAGGATGTGGCCCGGCTGCCATCCCACCCTTTGATTGCTAGGATTTTGGAGCAGCAACTAATGAGGATGTGGTCTGGCTGCCACCACACCTTTTGAGAGCTAGGATTCTCATATAGCAAGTAATGAGGATGGGGCCTGGCCGCCACCCCACTCTTTGGTTGCTAGGATTCTGGCACAGCAGCTATTGAGGATGCGGCCCAGCCTCCACCCGATCCTTTGAGTGGTAGGATTCCTGCATAGCAACTAATAAGGATGTGGCCTGGCCGCCACCACGCCCTTCGGTCACTAGGATTCCTGCATAGCAACTAATAAGGATGTGACCTGGCCACCATCCCACTCTTTGAACGCTAGGATTATGGAATAGCAACTAACGATAATGTGGGTCACCCACCACCCCACCCCACACTTTGGTTGCTATGTTTCTGGCACAGCAACTAATGATGGTGTGGCCTGGCCGCCACCCCACCCTTTAGTTTCTAGGATTCTTGTTCATCAGCTAATGATAATGTGGCCCAACTGTCACCCCACCCTTTGGTTGCTAGGATTCTGGCATAGCAACTAACGAGGATGTGGTCCGGCCGCCACCCCACCCTTTGGTTGTTAGGACGTGGCCCTGCCAGCAGCCTCCTAACAATAAGAGCGGAACTTCACCCATTTTTTTATTTATAAATCAAAGTTTGCAGCTGCAAATACTGTGGCCTCTGACTTTTAAAAATCAGGTACTTATCAGTGCAAGGAATCCAATGTCTTCCCTATTCTTCCAACCAATACAAGTGCCCGGATGGCCATCTTGGATTTGGTAGCCAGCTGTGACTTCCTGATGAATCACAGCCAGCCTGTGCATGCCCCTAGTGGCTGCGGCAGGGTAGTGGGGGTGGGCCCAAGTGGAAGTTATTCTTGTCTAGGTAAGAATGGAGAAAGTGGGAGCAGGCACCTGTCAAAAAAGGTACCTGCTTCCTGTAAAAGAAAAAAAAAATGCTCAAAGCTGTTTGGAGCATGGGTGGGGAGGAGGATGAGCAGTACTCCCATCATAGAGATTCCCCTATATTTCCTATCCCAGGGTCACAGCAGGAAGTAACAGGAGATCTTTCCAAAAGTGAAAGGATAACGTTTTTTAGACAGTTGTCACTGGATTAGGTTTCTCTATCTGCAGATTTCACCCTCCCCTTACTTATTACTATAACAACTCAAACATTTTTGGTTTAACAACACTATCTATACTGGAGATAATGCTTATTAGGAGCAATAGTAAAGGTGCATTTCCCAAGTAGGAACACAGACAGTAGTATAAACCTGAAACATTGGGGTTAATATACTAAAGGTGAGTGTGCAAAACTTAATGAGGTGAAGTTCTGTTGACTTGCATCATCCAATCAAATGCAAGCAAAAATTAATTATTTTTTTTTCCTTGCCCATGATTGGTATGTCATTGCAAATTTCTTTGCAAAGTGCAACTTCCCTTGCGAAGTGAATAGACTATTTGCTTTTAGTAAATCAACCCCATTCCATCCAAAAAAAAAAAAAAAAATGGCTTTACACTTTAAAGCTGAGTTTTTCGCACATCCAATTCGCATGACAGGCGAGTGTGACCAGCTCTCAATGGAGCCAGTTCACACATGTCCAGGGCGGCCGCGGTCCGCATTCAGAAAGGGTCCTGTGCATCTTTGGGTCCGATTCAGGTGTAAATTCAGGCAAAAAATTCGGACCTGAACCAGTGACCAGGAAAGCACTGCACCCCAGGCATGAGCCCGCGGCCGCACATACAGTATGTGAACCTGGCCTAAATGAAGTAATGTAGCACAATCGTCTATCAACTTATAGCATAACAGCATCTTCTAACAATCTTGTGTAATATACTGCTGGTTAAAATAATAGCACGAAAAGATGAATATGGAATGACAACCTTTGCATTGATATGCTATGTCTCTTAGACAGAGGCTTGTTTTCTTCGTCAGGATAAAGAGTAGAATGATGGAAAATTGCTCACAGTTTATGCTTTATGAAGCCATTTCTTCTGGAACATTGCATTTCTGCTGTATGCATACAAAATATGTGTTTTTCTTAGAAGAAGGTGGGCTCCCTGATCTTCACCCACTCACTGTTTTCATTGGGACATTACATGTTGTGACAGCATGGTTCCAATACCAGAGGGCCCCGAGCCGGATCTGCATTAATCTCCGTCATGACTCTAACACGATGTGTCATTGCACCCTGTGCTCTTATTATGTTCTATATACTTTGCAGAAGCATAAATAAATATATTCATGTTGGCTGAGAGTGAATTCACTGCCCTGGAACTAGTATGCAATCTGTGAGTTAAAGATTAGAAGCTTCCATCATAGCCTTTTCATGTGGGTTTTTCTTCATAACACATTCTCTTTAGGCTTGTATCCACAGGTTCTACAGGAATGCTTCCAGGGATAGAGACATTGGGGTTCATTTATTAAAGGCAAGAAGGCTGTTCACATTGAAAGGGAAATTTTTTCCAGAGCTTAGCCAATGTGTTGAAATTTCACTTTGCAAAGAATACCCAATCACACGCTTGAAAGATGACAGCAGCAGAGCTTCACATCATTTACTAAGCTCTGGGGGAATTGCCCTTGCAAAGTGCAATTATTTTCTTGCAGAAAGTGAACAGCCTATTTCCCTTTAGTACTGTATATACTCGAGTATAAGCCGAGGTACCTAATGTTGCCCGAAAAAACTGGGAAACCTTACTGACCCGAGTATAAGCCGATGCCCCACTGTTCCCTAGCTCGCTGTTCCCTGTAAATAGAATTTTTTACATTGTAATTATTACCTGTAAAGAAGTTGCGGCTGCGGCGTCCATCGTTCGAATTCCGCGGCATCCATCGTTCGAATTTCGCGGTCTCTTCCTGTTCCTTACTTGATAGGCGAGTCTCAGCAGACACTCTCCGCCTATCACGATCATTCTCTCATCCTTAGTTTTCCCAGCAGACACTGTGTTAGGTATTCCGCCAATCACAGACGTCTGCTGGAAAACTGAGGATGAGAGAACGTTCGTGATAGGCGGAGAGTGTCTGCTGAGACTCGCCTATCAAGGAAGGAACAAGAAGAGACCGCAGAATTTTGAACGATGGACGCCGCGGAATTTGAACGATGGACGCCGCAGCCGCAACTTCTTTACAGGTAATATTTACAATGTAAAAATTTATATGACTCGAGTATAAGCTGAGGGGGGGGGGGGACACACTTTTAGCCCCAAAAAAAGGGCTGAAAATCTCGGCTTATACTCGAGTATATACTTTAATTTAATTACCTATAGCAGTCACTGCTTTTCTGGACGGAGAGGGCCTGTCTGGGGTTTCGAGTGAATAGTGACTGCAATGTTTATGCTCAGAGATACTGAAGTCCAACACAAGGCAACAAATCTAGGAGTTTTCATTTTCCCAAGTGCTTGTGTGTACTGATCTACTCAATTAAAGCCCAACTTCAAGCTGGAAGTAAAAAAAAAACACCCATCTCAGATTTTCCCCACTCAGTCAGCGCTGACAAGTGTATTTTTTTTTAATCAGAAAAAAGTACAGACAAACAAAATACAGACAACGTAAGTATAAAATATACAGGAAATCGTTTTCTCTCTAGTGCATATAAATTCTCAGAGCCTGTACATTGCACTATCATATATATATTCCTATTAGAAAATAAGGAAAAGCAACATAAAATTACAACCAATATAAAGAAAAACATACTTAACCAACGTAATTGGTGTGCGCTATCCTCCAACCAGCCCATACACACGATACGAAAATCTGAAGTAAGATTTCGCCCGATGAACGATCTGCCGATTTTCTGACCATTAGTATAATGCTTTCAACAGCCGATTCTGAATTTTTGGACGACACAAACTGGATGTGCAGGCTATAAAATTTTTGTCATACGCAATCACAACGTCCGATTTTCGTTTTAATTAGTACAGTTTTTGTCTGAATAAAATTGTAAGAGCAAGACTACGCATGCTCAGAAACAAAACAACACATACAAAACAATTCAACACATTTCATCACTTGTGAAGTCGTACGAGAATTATCGTATGTTGAGTAACCTCTTTACTTTCGATATGAGACTAGCATGCAACAAAAATCAGATGAAAATTCGTCCGATAATCTGATTGTGTGTATCTGGCTTAAGTAGCAGAAGAGAGGCCTATCCCAGTGTAGCATCCTACCAAAACCACCAGCCCACTGCCCCCTTAGGTCCTCGGGACATGCAATGAAATCCACCTCTGCCCATTTTGACATTTGTAACAGTCTGTTAAGAACAAGTTGTGGGGGAGCCACCCGATATAATTCCAACCATTCCTGACAAATTTCTGTAAATTCTTTTAGTTGCTTTCCAGTCTTGGTAAGTATTTTTCTCTCGGATAAGGATCCTATTAACTTCTTGAATCCATTAGTAAGATATAGGAGCTTGTGGAGAAAGCCAATACCTCGCTATTAGCTTCCTAGCTACATATAACAACCTTAGTAGTGCTGTGTATTTAGGAGGGGGATACAAGTCCTCCTCCAAACCACCAAGTAGACAAGTGATAGGGTTGGGTTGAGACCAGTGTATTCTGATGGCAGGGTAGTCTTACTGCAGGGAGGATTCCCCCATACCTCAGCAGGGAGGATTCCCCCATCCACATCGTGTATGTGGATATGGGAATCAAGTCAGTTTTTTTTTAGCCCACTGGTTGAATGAAAAAAATGACTCATCTATGGGTTACCTAAGGAATATGTCCTAAAACACAACCACTGCAGGCCCCTTCCCATTTACTACCTACAGGTGTGAAAAATAGAAATAAGAATTCTTTCATAGCCTCCAATAAGAGCTTAAAGGGGGGTTCCACCCGCAATTTTTTTTTTTTAAAGTCAGCAGCTACAAACACTGTAGCTGCTGACTTTTAATAAGGACACTTATCTGTCCTAGGCGCCCGCGAAGTCGCCCCCCCCCTGAGGCCGATCGCTCGATCCTGGCAGCTTCCGGCGCCTCCATCCTTACTGAGGGAAACAGGCAGTGGAGCCTTGCGGCTTCACTGCCCGTTTCCTACTGTGCATGCGCGATTCATGCAGCGCTTTGTGAATGGGCCGGCTGCTCTCTGGGATACACACAGTTCCCAGAACGCAGCACGCCCCATTCACCAGAAGACAACGCGAGGAGGACGAGGAAGAAGACCTGCCGCGGTGGATGAAGAGGCAGATTAGGAACTTCCGCATAGCAACCGCCTTTTCTGGTGAGTAAATTTTTTTTTTTTTGCAGGTTTTTTGAGAATTTTTTTTTCTAGGGTGGAACTCCACTTTAATTTGCTTGTTTACTTTGTAACTATTTAATCATAGGTGTGCGCAGCCTACTGTATTAGGGTGTGCACCCCAAAGCTTAAGCACACACACATACAGTGTATGTCAGTAGAGCAGTGGACAGTGTCAAGAGGGCAGAGATTGGTGTCAGTAGTTTATTTTATTATTATTATTATTATTACTTACCATTTTATTTTTCTATTATTTTTTACAATATTTGTTTTATTTACAGTCATTTTTTTTTTTTTTTATTTAGGAGCTCCTTTGGGAGGGCTTTGGTGAAATATCAGGTGTCTCACTTTTGAGATAGAGAAAGGGATTGAGGACAGAGATTCCCCAGTCCCTTTCTCTGCAGCTAAGCAGCAGGGGGAATCTGCGCAGCACAGGGTGTGCCTATGCATTTGATTATAGTTTTACTACTTGTGATCAAAGGCATACATCCTTTTTAAAAAAAAAAGGCTTGTCTCCTGTACTGAATTGCTTAATGTCACATCAAACCAAATTTACCAATCCATCCACATCTTCATGCTTTATTCTGAGAAATCACTCTAAAGCATTTCTGGTTGTGGCCATCTTGAGTAAGGGCAGATTATTCAAGTAGTATTTACCTTCTGGAATCCATTTGCCCATAATTCTGTTTACTAATGCTAGCAGCATAAGGATTAAAACTAGTCAATGTTGATTGAGAGAGTGACATTCTGCTTTAAATTTCAGCTTTAAGCCTCTAGAAGTCTAAAGCGTGCCAAGTTTGTTTCACATTGCCCCTGGCTGTGTGTACAAATAGCCAAGGAGTGAAGAGAAAGAAGTAGTTAATTATTTAGGGGTTAAGTACTGGTTAATGAAAGGTTAGAAAATAGTTTTTCTTACAAAATACTTTCTTTTAACCTTTTATGTTTTCTGCACGTAATTGGAACATAATGATAATTTGCTGCTCCTAACATCTGTCGCTACTCACAAAATACAAAATTAGTTACAGTGGAATCCATTCACAGAATGAACTTGCATGAGATATTTAGGTGTCAGGATACATTTTGCCTAAATATTGCATGCAGTCCTGAAACTGTCAATTCACTAGACTGCTTTGCGGTATTTACAGAGAAACGCTGAAAACGCTTGGTAAATACTGCATGAAAAGGTGTTAAGATCCATTCACAGAAGGAAATAAATTAAATGCAGTAGTGGTCCAGGCATTCGGTATTTGTGGAATGTGTACTGGTTGTTAAGGATCGGGCGGTCCTTAACTACCGATGAGTCATCGGCTGTTAGCGGGGTTCACCGCTGACAGCTGAATGTAAAAAAAAGAATTGCCGGCAATAAAAAAATCTGAAAAAAAAAACGTGTGGGGGTCCCCCCATGTATACCAGGTCAAAATGTAAAAAAATGATGGGGACAATGGTCTCTTCTCTATAACGCTGGCCGATGGTTGTGGGAGTCTGCAGGCGAGGGGCTTATCAGTAGGCTTGTGCAATTCGTTTCGTAACGAATCGAAATTCGTCCGAATTTAGCAACTTTCGGACATTCGGAAGCATTCGAATTTCCGAACAAAGCAATTACGAATAAAACCGAATCCGAAATAAATTATACCGCAAAATAGCGAATGCCCGAATGTCTTCGGCATAATTCGTTATGAAAAAACTTACGAATGTACAAATCCATTGGAAACACAATAACACTCACTCTGCTCTGCTCTCTGCTTCTCCCTCACCGTGCTGAACCCTCTCAAAATGGTGTACAGGGGCGGAGGCTATAGCCGCATGTAAAAAACGAAAGTAAAATACGAGATTTCTAATCCATTCGAAGCACAATAACACTCTGCTCTGCTCTCTGCTTCTCCCTCACCGTGCTGAACCCTCTCAAAATGGTGTACAGGGGCGGAGGCTATAGCCGCATGTAAAAAACGAAAGTAAAATACGAGATTTCGAATCGTTACAAATAACCGCTATGTATTTCGAAAAGTACAAATCCATTCGAAGCACATTAGGCATAATAGTCAGCGTCGTCGTGAGAGAGACACAGAAAATTACGAATCAACGAACCCAAAAAAAGTTACGAAAGTAGGAGTTGTGTCCAGAATCAACGAAAAACAACGTACTCTACCGAAAGTACGAATTATAAAGCAACAAAAAATTCAACGAAAAATGTCGCTTGCAAAAATACGAATGAGTCCGAACACGAAAAATCCCGTCTAGCAAAATTACGAATGATTACGAATCAACAGGACCGGAAAGAAACGAACCGAAACGGAACGAATTTTTCCGTTGTGCACAAGCCTACTTATCAGAATCTCGAAGCCCCCTTTAGCAAAGAGGCCCCCAGATCCCACCCCCCGAATGGTAAAGACCACCCAGCTGAAGCGCCGGGTGCCAGACAGAGATTCCACAACCTCTGCCCCACACCTACTGATGACAACTATTCCCTGCGGCCCACAATGGAGATCATATGGACCGACTATGTGAGTTCACTCTGCCCGACTAACACATGTCAAAACCAGGTGGAGGTCTGGGACCTTGTTAGTCGACTTTGGATGGGGGAGAAATGTGGCAGACCCAACCAGGACAGCGGCTTTTGGAGGGGACTGCAGGGTGGTCTCTTAACCACAGACTATGGGCCCTGGTTTTTAAGGGAACACTACTCTTTTGGCGGTGTATGCCTGGGGGGGGGGCCCTTGGAGTGGTCTTGTTTCTGATTCAAGTTTATGTCTCCCCATAACACACAGACACTGAAAATCTAGGCCTGGGATCCATGTTTTTTTTTTTTTTTTAAAGGTCTGGAATCCATGTTTAGAGCCATAATGCCCCACTAACAACAATGACTGCTTCAGACTGTGAGACTCAGAACATGTTAATATCATCAGCTCAAAGTAACCTGATTCTGCGGTATCCTGATATAATCTGTTTAAGGTGTTACGCGTCAAGTGTATTTCTGCCATTGTTAACTGAGTCACCTATTGTTTCTGTCTGTCTGCTCATCTATGTGTTTATGCTAAAAATAATGTATATTGTACAGTACTTTGTATTCAGGGTTGTAGGTACCGAATGGTCTGGTCACATAGGCTGGTTTAAGTGACTAGTCAATTATCTCATGTTAATTATGTCACTGTCAGCTATTAGTTGCTGGTTGAGGCGGATTAGCATAGTTTATGTTGGCTGTTCTTTAGTTATGTTAATTATATTCCTGTATACAGTTTCCTTTGCATACAATAATGTGTGCAGGCTCACCTGATTGTGTGGTATATAAGTTCTCTGAGTTTTTAATAAACAGTTCCAGTTCCAGAGTACCTAAGCTGGTGTCGGCTAGATTCTTGGGTGCTATGCAATATTCAGCTATAATACCTGGTTTTTGGGTCCAGACTGGAGGAAGCTATATATATCTTGATGGAAGCACCAAAGCTGGGTGCTGGACGGTACAATCACAGAGGCAATTTACAGTAATGTGAAATCTATGTTTCTTGCTAAAGAACATTATTTTTGTCATCAGTAATGTTCCACTTTAAGAGTCTTTTGCTATAGACCACTCATAGATCTCCTTGTCCTTGGTTTATTCTTAAAGTGGTTAGTACTCTAGGCATGTCTGGCCTTCGCCTAAATGTATGTGCAGCTCAAACTCCATGCATCAAATTCCAGAGTTGTGGATGTGGGTAACTAGATTATTTCATTTGGGACTAGAAAGAAATTCTTGTCTCATGACAAACTACTGGCTACTATTATCTGGAATGTCAAGCTGGGAAGAAGATCCATGCTTGCTTCTTTATTATCTTTATCAAGAATGCTGTAATCAAGGAAACTGGTTGAAATAGATAAGACAGTGAGAGATTCCTGTAAAGCTTCATATCTTTCTTGCCCAAGTTTGAGAGAAATTAAGAACTTTATCAGTGTTCTTTAAATCAAGATGCCATCAGATGTATGTCACATTATGCACTCTACAATGCCTGATGCAGTCTAATGCCGCGTACACACGATCGGAAATTCCGACAAGAAAAACTTGGATTTTTTTTCCGACGGAATGTTGGCTCAAACTTGGGTTGCATACACACGGTTTCACAAAATTCCAACCGTCAAGAACGCGGTGACGTACAACACTACAACGAGCCGAGAAAAATTAAGTTCAATGATTCCGAGCATGCGTCAAATTGATTCAGAGCATGCATGTTTTTTTGCGTGTCGGAATTGCATACATAAGAAGTTTTCTTGTCGGAAAAATTGAGAACCAGCTCTCAAATTTTTGCTGTCGGAAATTCCGACAGAAAAAGTCAGATGGAGCCTACACATGGTCGAAATTTCCGACCGAAAGCTCACATCAAACTTTTCTTGTCGGAATTTGCGATTGTGTGTACGCAGCATTAGGCCAGCCATACACAGTTCAAATCTTGGCTGGTTCAACAGGAACCAGTCAGGATTTAAATCCTTAATTGGCAGGCTGAATATACCAAGTTAATCGATCCAGCCATCAACTTAGGTACAACCAGCCAGCCGGTTTCTCTTTCGAGTATCACTAGAGGCTACTTTAGATGATGGCGATAAACACTGTCTTCTCCCGGCAGGGACAGTTTACCCCGCCAGCCCCCCCCCCTGCTGCTGGGAGAAGACAATGGCCCAGCAGGAGGAATTCCCGCATTAATACTCACTGACTGTGTTGATGGCGGAATCAAGCAAATTTCTCTTCTGCAATCTGTGGTTGCAGGAAAGACATTCGTTCCATTTGGCCAGCCTTAGGCTAGCTAAAGAACATAGACATGATAATAGAACATAGACAGATCATAGCTAGCTAAAGACATAGTACACTATACTGTATGGTCTATATGTAATGTATGGCCAAAAGTATTTGGACCCCTCTCAAAATTATTGAGTTCAGGTGTTTCCAGTGAAGGGTTCTTTTAATACTACAGCATACAAAGACATTTCAGACAACTTTGGGCTTCCAACTTTGTGGCACCGGTTTGGGGAAGACTATTTTCTGTTTAGGCATGACTGTGTTCCTCTGCTCCAGCTCCATAAAGACATGATTTGATGAGTTTGGTATGGGGCAACTTGTGTGGCCTGCACAGAGCCCTGCTCCCTTTCATATTAAGCACCTTTGGATATCCTGGAGTGACAACTGCGAGCAAGGTCTGCTCATCTAATATTGAGCAGACCTTACCCCGCAAATATCATTTTGGCTGAAAGGGCGAAATATTCGCAGACACACTTCAAAATCTTGTAAAAAAAACCTTCCTAAAATAGTGGAGGCTGATGTAGCTTCAATGGTGTGTGGTGCTGTGAGGTGGGGGAAGTTGGTCATTTATATAATGCCAATTGGCTTGGAATAGGATTTCCAACAAGCTCATTTAGGTGTAATGGTGACGTGTCCACAAACATTTGATCATATAGTTTACATTGGCCCACCTGAAATCCCAATGTAATACACTTTTTTGTACAGTACGCCACAAAGGCTTCATAAGGGACATTTAAAACATTCCTTAATTAAGAACAAAGGTAAACATATGTAACTGTAATTTAATGACTTACAATATAACGTAAATCACAAGCAGTATCCATTACAAAACAAACACCAGCAAAGCAGTTCCAGATGTCGCCAGATCATTAGTTTCTATTTCCCAAGTAGAAATGCTTGTATATTCCTTGAATGCGCTAATCTTTGCTTTGTTGGCTTTACAGGAGAAGTGTTCCATATCATTCGATCACTAGAAGAAAATTAACCTGATTTAGGTCATAAATATCCTGACAGACATTAAGCAAAATAGAGAAGGACATTAGGATCAGTTTGGTGGGTAAGTTAAAATTAAGTCTTGTGTGGCATATAAATCTCTTTTACAGACCTAGCTTAATGAAATTTCTGACTGTTATTTCATAAAGTACACCTTTCAGCGTGGGTCTGGCATAATAAAATGACATGCACAATATACTTGTGTTACTCTGAGTATTGGGAGTCCATGTTTGCATTTAGCTTACATTTGAATTTTAGGATAATTACAGAAATATGTATTTTTTTAGATCACAATTGAACTGTAAACTCTATTAAAGTGTTTGTATAGCCCAAACTTTTCCTTTTAGCTTTGGAAAGAGTAGGGAAGGCTTAAAATCCATCAGCTTATTTTTTGATGCCTGTGCTGTTGGGGAGATTTCCACTCTCTTCATATCCCAGGAACACAACAGATAGGAAATGGAAATTTCACTGGAAGATGTACCCATTTCCTCTCCATTCCTGTTATGGTGACAACTGTAAAATTTGGGATTTTCTATCACTATTATTATTATTATACAGGATTTATATAGCGCCCACAGTTTGCGCAGCGCTTTACAACATCAGGGAAGACGGTACAGTCACAATACAATTCAATACAGGAGGGATCAGAGGGCCCTGCTCGTTAGAGCTTACAGTCTAGTATCTGTCTCAATTACAATGACAATTGGCAAAAAAAGAGGCTGAATCTCTATAGGAGGGCCAGGGACAGAAATATAAATATGTTCTTTGGAGTGCTGGTGATGTTCTGCTTTATGATCCTGGTCTTGCATAACGTCATCTGCAGGGCCGGATTTCCCACAAGGCCAACGAGGCCAGGACTCGGGGCGGCACCCCGCGGCAGAGGAGACAAGTAATTTTTCGGGCCGTGCGGCGGCGGAGAGAGATTACATCATCTCTCATTGCCCACACTGCTGTTCCAACTTCTGCCCTTACTTACAGGGCCGCGAAGGCTGCGCGACATCACACAGAAGAGAGAGTGACGTCATCTCTTACCGCCCGCCCTCACTCTCATCTCTTTCACGGTTTACCTGCAGCTAGTTTTCCCACGCAGGAGAGGAGAGGAGAGGCTGACAGCGTTGTACCTGGCTGGATGTACTCTGCAATGCTGGGGGGGGGGAAGCAGTGTGGCAAGTGACATC
Source organism: Rana muscosa (assembly GCA_029206835.1). Classification (NCBI taxonomy): domain Eukaryota; kingdom Metazoa; phylum Chordata; class Amphibia; order Anura; family Ranidae; genus Rana; species Rana muscosa. The sequence goes on along the minus strand of CM055117.1, from coordinate 944,694,849 downwards.
CCCATCTGGTGGCAGGCAGCGTGGCAAGGGACATTCCCATCTGGTGGCAGGCAGCGTGGCAAGTGACATTCCCATCTGGTGGCAGGCAGCGTGGCAAGTGACATTCCCATCTGGTGGCAGGCAGCGTGGCAAGTGACATCCCCATCTGGTGGCAGGCAGCGTGGCAAGTGACATCCCCATCTGGTGGCAGGCAGCGTGGCAAGTGCCATTCCCATCTGGTGGCAAGTGACATTCCCATCTGGTGGCAGGCAGCGTGGCAAGTGACATTCCCATCTGGTGGCAGGCAGCGTGGCAAGTGACATTCCCATCTGGTGGCAGGCAGCGTGGCAAGTGATATTCCCATCTGGTGGCAGGCAGCGTGGCAAGTGATATTCCCATCTGGTGGCAGGCAGCGTGGCAAGTGACATTCCCATCTGGTGACAAGCGACGGTGGCAAGTAACACGCTCAGGGCTCTCACCCATTCTGCTTTATGGTGAGTTGAACTATTTCATTTTATATTACAATGTAATGATAGAAATAATGCATTTCAATCATCCTGACACCATAACAACCATGGTGCCGGAATGATTGAAGCACTAACACCAATCATTGTCTGCAAAAAATCACTTCCCCCCCGTGCGTCGCCCCCCCCATGTGATGGTGGGGGGGGCGGCATTGAAGGACCCGGCCTTGGAGCGGCAAAGGGAGTAAATCCGGGCCTGGTCATCTGCTGCCTTTACTTCAATCACCCTCTGCGTTCCAACTGGTCAAGCACTTTGAGGATTTTGCAGGTCTGAACATGACTTGGTTTGAAACCTTCTCCACTTTAACCAAAAAGGCTAGAGCAGGGGTATTAAACTGGCAGCCCTCCAGCTGTTGCGAAACTGCAATCCCATGAGGCATTGCAAGGCTGACAGTTACAAGCATGACTCCCTCAGGCAGAGGCATGATGGGACTTGTAGTTTTGCAACAGCTGGAGGGCCGCCAGTTTGAGGCCCCTGCTCTAAAATCTACACATACACTTTAATTCAAGTTGTAGAAAAAAGGTTTTGTGGAGAGATACACACATCTATATCGAAAATACCACAATGTGAATAGTGAAAAATAAACAGAAATGTGAGTAATGTAAACTATTAATAAAAGTTCAGAGAAGCGAGTGAGCTTCAAAAAACAATGTGGAAAAAAGTCCATGTGAGGAAAACACAATGAAGGAGAAATCTTCCCATTGGGTTGCTCAGAATTAGAGGAAAACAAGTTGTCTGCAGTTACTCTCAAAATCTTCGAAGATTTTGAGAGTAATTCCCATCCCACCACATCCCAAAGGTGCTCTATTGGATTGAGATCTGGTGAGTGTGGAGGCCATTGGAGTACAGTGACCTCATTGTCATGTTCAAGAAACCAGTGGTGAGATGATTTGAGCTTTGTGACATGGTGCATTATCCTTCTGGAAGGAGCTATCAGAAAGATGGGTACACTGTAGTCATAAAGGGATGGACTTGATCAATAACAATACTCAGGTAGGCCGTGGTGTTTAATTACACGCCCATGTACATATGACGTCCGCAGGAGGGATCTCCCATCCTGGGCAAGCGTCATATGACATCCTGGGTTTCCCGGCCGTCTAGGGGGTGTGCGCGCCTGCCCGCTGTGTGGCTCGGGACCCGGTGCGCGTGCTCGTGAATACAGCACATGTTCACAGCCCGTGAGCACCTACAATTGCCCGTGAACACAGCAGGACTGTGGATCTGTGTGTGTAAACACAGATTCACATCCTGTCAGGGGAGAGGAGACCGATGGTGTGTTCCCAGTACAGAGGAACACTGATCGGTCTCCTCCCCTTGTGAGTCCCCGCCCCTACAGTTAGAATCACTCCCTAGGACACACAATTAACCCCTTGATCGCCCCCTAGTGTTAACCCCTTCCCTGCCAGTCACATTTACACAGTAATCAGTGCATTTTTATAGCACTGATCGCTGTATAAATGTGAATGGTTCCAAAATTGTGTCAAAAGTGTCTGATATGTCCGTCGCAATGTCACAGTCACAATAAAAATCGCAGATCGCCGCCATTACTAGTAAAAAAAAAACAGTCTGCCCATTCTCCTCTGATCTCTGACATCAACAACTGGATATTTTTCGGACCATTCTATGTAAACCCTAGAGATGGTTGTGCGTTAAAATCCAAGGAAATCAGCAGTTTTTGAAATACTCAGACCAGCCCCTCTGGCACCAACAATTATGCCACATTCAAAGTCACTTAAATCCTCTTTCTTTCTCATTCTGATGCTTGGTTTGAACTTAAGCAAGTTGTCTTCATCACGTCTAAATGCATTGAGTTGCTGCCATGCGATTGGCTGATTAGCAATTCGTGTTTCCAAGAAATTGAACAGGTGTACCTAATAAAGTAGCCTTTGCGAATAGCTCCCAACTGTCCCTGATTTGGAACAAAGTCCCTCTGTCCCTCTTTCTACTCAGTTTGGTCTGATCTATATAGCTGAATATAAAATGCACTATTTATCTTTCAAAAAGTGTTTCCAAGTGCTAAACCTTTCATCCACTTTCTAAATTGTTGCATTTGTAAATTTCAAAAGCCAATATAAAGGAATAGTAGTGGTAAAAATAAGCTCTTGTGGGTTGAACTAATCTTTAATTTTTTTGGTTAATTCTCCTTTAACCACTTAAGCCCCGGACCATTTGGTAGCTAAAGGACCAGAGGTGAATTCAGAATTTTGCACCGCGCTGCTTTAACTGTAAATTGTGCGGACATGCAATGTTGTACCCAAACGAAATTTGCGTCCTTTTCTTCCCACAAATAGAGCTTTCTTTTAATGGTATTTGATTGCCTCTGCGATTTTTATTTTTTGCGATATAAACGGAAAAAGACCGAAAATTTTGAAAAAAAAAATGATATTTTCTACTTTTTGTTATAAGAAAAATCGAATAAACTCAATTGTAGTCATACATTTAGGCCAAAATGTATTCAGCCACATGTCTTTAGTAAAAAAAAATGTCAATAAGCGTATATTTATTGGTTTGTGCAAAAGTTATAGCGTTTACAAACTAGGGTACATTTTCTGAAATTTACACAGCTTTAAATTTATGACTGCCTATCTCATTTCTTGAGGTGCTAAAATGACAGGGCAGTACAAAACCCCCCCAAATGACCCCATTTTGGAAAGTAGACACCCCAAGGAAATTGCTGAGAGGCATGTTGAGCCCATTGAATATTTTTTTTTTGTCCCAAGTGATTGAATAATGACCAAAAAAAAAAATAATTACAAAAAGTTGTCACTAAATGATATATTGCTCACACATGCCATGGTTATATGTGGAATTGCACCCCAAAATACATTCTGCTGCTTCTCCTGAGTACGGGGATACCACATGTGTGGGACTTTTTAGGAGCCTAGCCGCGTACGGGACCCCGGAAACCAAGCACCGCCTTCAGGCTTTCTAAGGGCGCAAATTTTTGATTTCACTCCTCACTACCTATCACAGTTTTGAAGGCCATAAAATGCCAAATAGCACAAAACCCCCCAAATGACCCCATTTTGGAAAGTAGACACCCCAAGCTATTTACTGAGAGGCATGATTAGTCCATGGAATATTTTATATTTTGCCACAAGTTGCGGGAATATGACAAACTTTATTTTTTTTGCACAAAGTTGTCACTAAATGATATATTGCTCACACATGCCATGGGCATATGTGAAATTACACCCCAAAATACATTCTGCTGCTTCTCCTGAGTACGGGGATACCACATGTGTGGGACTTTTTGGGAGCCTAGTCGCATACGGGACCCCAAAAACCAAGCACCGCCTTCAAGGTTTCTAAGGGCATAAATTTTTGATTTCACTCCTCACTGCCTATCACTACCTATCACAGTTTTGAAGGCCATAAAATGCCAAGATGGCACAAACCCCCCCAAATGACCGCATTTTGGAAAGTAGACACCGCAAGCTATTTGCTGAGAGGCATGTTGAGCCCATTGAATATTTTTTTTTTGTCCCAAATGATTGAATAATGATAAAAAGAAAAAAAAAAGAAAAAATGTACAAAAAGTTGTCACTAAATGATATATTGCTCACACATGCCATAGTTATATGTGAAATTGCACCCCAAAATACATTCTGCTGCTTCTCCTGAGTACGGGGATACCACATGTGTGGGACTTTTTGGGAGCCTAGCCGGGTACGGGGCCCCAAAAACCAAGCACCGCCTTCAGGATTTCTAAGGGCGTAAATTTTTGATTTCACTCCTCACTACCTATCACAGTTTTGAAGGCCATAAAATGCCAAGATAGCACAAAACCCCCCAAAATGACCCCATTTTGGAAAGTAGACACCCCAAGAAAATTGCTGAGAGGCATGTTGAGCCCATTAAATATTTTTTTTTTGTCCCAAGTGATTGAATAATGACAAAAAGGAAAAAAAAAATGTACAAAAAGTTGTCACTAAATGATATATTGCTCAAACATGCCATGGTTATATGCGGAATTGCACCCCAAAATACATTTGGCTGCTTCTCCTGAGTACGGGGATACCACATGTGTGGGACTTTTTGGGAGCCTAGTCGCATACGGGACCCCAAAAACCAAGCACCGCCTTCAAGGTTTCTAAGGGCATAAATTTTTGATTTCACTCCTCACTGCCTATCACTACCTATCACAGTTTTGAAGGCCATAAAATGCCAAGATGGCACAAACCCCCCCAAATGACCGCATTTTGGAAAGTAGACACCGCAAGCTATTTGCTGAGAGGCATGTTGAGCCCATTGAATATTTTTTTTTTGTCCCAAATGATTGAATAATGATAAAAAGAAAAAAAAAAGAAAAAATGTACAAAAAGTTGTCACTAAATGATATATTGCTCACACATGCCATAGTTATATGTGAAATTGCACCCCAAAATACATTCTGCTGCTTCTCCTGAGTACGGGGATACCACATGTGTGGGACTTTTTGGGAGCCTAGCCGGGTACGGGGCCCCAAAAACCAAGCACCGCCTTCAGGATTTCTAAGGGCGTAAATTTTTGATTTCACTCCTCACTACCTATCACAGTTTTGAAGGCCATAAAATGCCAAGATAGCCCAAAACCCCCACAAATGACCCCATTTTGGAAAGTAGACACCCCAAGCTATTTGCCGAGAGGCATGGTGAGTATTTTACAGCTCTCATTTGTTTTTGAAAATGAAGAAAGACATATTTTATTTTTTTATTTTTTTCAATTTTTAAAACTTTGTGACAAAAAGCGAGATCTGCAAAATACTCAACATACCTCTCAGCAAATAGCTTGGGGTGTCTACTTTCCAAAATGGGGTCATTTGGGGGGGTTTTGTGCCATCTGGGCATTCCATGGCCTCCGAAACTGTGATAGGCAGTGAGGAGTGAAATCAAAAATTTACACCCATAGAAATCCTGAAGGCGGTGCTTGGTTTTCGGGGTCCTGTACGCGGCTAGGCTCCCAAAATGTCTCACACATGTGGTATCCCCGTACTCAGGAGAAGCAACAGAATGTATTTTGGGGTGCAATTCCACATATAATCATGGCATGTTTGAGCAATATATAATTTAGTGACAACTTTTTGTACATTTTTTTTTTTCTTTTTGTCATTATTCAATCACTTGGGACAAAAAAAAAAAATATTTAATGGGCTCAACATGCCTCTCAGCAAATAGCTTGAGGTGTCTACTTTCCAAAATGGGGTCATTTGGGGGGGTTTTGAACTGTCCTGGCATTTTATGCACAACATTAGGAAGCTTATGTCACACATCATCCACTCTTCTAACCATTTGAAGACAAAGCCCTTTCTGACACTTTTTGTTTACATGAAAACATTATTTTTTTTTGCAAGAAAATTATGTTGAACCCCCAAACATTATATATTTTTTAAAGCAAAGGCCCTACAGATTAAAATAGTGGGTGTTGCATTTTTTTTCCACACAGTATTTGCGCAGCGATTTTTCAAACACATTTTTTGGGGGAAAAACACACTTTTTTTATTTTTAATGCACTAAAAAACACTATATTGCCCAAATGTTTGATGAGATAAAAAAGATGATCTTAGGCCGAGTACATGGATACCAAACACGACATGCTTTAAAATTGCGCACAAACGCGCAGCGGCGAGAAACTACATTCATTTTTAAAAGCATTTAAAAGCCTTTACAGGTTACCACGTTAGATTTACAGAGGAGGTCTACTGCTAAAATTACTGCCCTCGATCTGACCTTCGCGGTGATACCTCACATGCATGATGCAATTGCTGTTTACATATGACGCTAGACCGACGCTTGCGTTCGCCTTTGCGCAAGAGCAGGGGGGGACAGCGGTGCTTTTTTTTATTTTTATTTATTTTGCTTTTTTCTTTTATTTTTAAACTGTTCCTTCCATATTTTTTTTTTTATCATTTTTATTGTTATCTCAGGGAATGTAAATATCCCCTATGATAGCAATAAGTAGTGACAGGTACTCTTTTTTTGAAAAAAAAATGGGGGGTTAGACCCTAGATCTTTCCTCTGCCCTCAAAGCATCTGACCACACCAAGATCGGTGTGATAAAATGCTTTCCCAATTTCCCAATGGCGCTGTTTATATCCAGGAGGGGGGCATTCCCTCCCACTGCTTGTAAAAGCAGTCTAGAGGCTAATTATCTGCTAGAATTGCTTTTACATGAAAGCCGGCCACTGGCTGAAAAGAATGATACCAAGATGATACCTAAACCTGCAGGCATCATTCTGGTATAAACATTCAAAGTCCAGCAACATACCAGTACGTTGCTGGTCCTTGTTGGACATGTATTGTAATCTTTTTTTTCATGCAGCCTGTTGGCTGAACGAAAAAAAGAGATTGATCGGTGGGTATGCCCACCATTAGAATACCTCCCTTCATCCACCCACTTCTAATGATGGGCATATATGCCGAAGCATGGGGGCATCGTCCCGCAAAAAAGTTATGCCGCGTACACACGGTCGGACTTTTCCACAGGCAAGCCTCTGTCGGAATTTCGACCGTATATACGCGGCATTAGGAGCAAAATCGCTCCTCCGCCCCTGCTGCCCCCATGCTTCGGCATATATGCTCTTTTTTTAACTGTGGTGGTGAAATCACCTCCTACAGCGTTGGAGTCACGGCTTTATGTATCGTGGGAGCAAACGCTGTTGCTGTCAAGATAAATAATTCCGCGCTGCAGCTGAATGGCGCACCTGAAAACAAAAAATTACATACCTGAAAAGCAAGCATGATAAAACATTGCAGAATGGAATACAGTAAAAAAGAGCAGAACAATAGAGAGAAAATAGAGAGAGAGAGAGAACAATAAAACGACAACTATTTTTGTTTTTTTTCTTTTATATTTTTTTTGTGTTTTTGTTTTTTATGTTTTTTTTTTTCTTTTTTACACTTTTTTTTTTAAACTTTAACAACTGTAATGGTTCGGGTCTCTCAAAATGTAATGGCATCTTGGGAGACCCTGTGTAAGTGTGTCCTAGTCTGTGAAATGCTGTACCCTACGCTAAAACTTCACTTTTCAGTGGTAGCGTTCAAAACATTCACCAAGGCAAAGTCCAGGTTTGTCAGGACAGAGTGGACAATAATAACGGGTGTCACGCCTAAATCCGCGCTTGCTACAGACACGACATCTTTTTTGGGGGGCTCGTTGGGTAGGGGTACTCTCGAGGCAGGGCCGGCCCAAGACATTGTGCTGCCTGGGACCAATAATGAAATGCTGCCCCCCCCCCCCAAAAAAAATCACGCCCACCAAAAGGCCCCCCACATTCATTAAGTTATATCATAACTAAAATTTATTTTATCAGAAAATCAGTATAAAAATGCCATAAATCTATTCCCTATTTTGTAGACGCTATAACTTCTACGCAAACCAATCAATATACGCTTATTGGGTTTTTGTTTTTTTTTCTAACCAAAAATATGTAGAAGAATACATATTGGCCTGAACTGATGAAAACATTTTTTTAAAGCTATTGATCAGTAAGTTAGCGCTGCACTTTCTTTTTTTTTTGGTGGTGTGGGAACACATAACAGTGCTTAGGGGCAGGCCTTTTACTGACACTTTTTTTTATTTTACCTCCAGAAGTTTATTGAAAATTAGTAGTGTGGTGATTACCTATTATACTAAAGATCGGCATGTGGAATTAATAAACATCAACAGATTTTAGTTGTGCCCCACCAGGCCGGCTCCCCATGGACAATGTGCCTGGCTGCCGAGTTCATCGCCCCATTCCTGCACTCAGTTTGGCAGATTGGCAGCAATGGTTGGCAGACAGGCAGCAATGATTGGCACTGACAGGCGCCACTGATTGGCACTCATAGAAAGCACTGATTGACACTAATAGGCAGCACTTAGTGGCACTGATTGGCAGCGCTGATGGGCACTAATTGGCAGCACTGATGGGCACAAATTGGCATCACTGGGCGCTGATAGGTGGCACTCATGGGCATTGATTGGCGACACTGATGGGCACTGTTTGGTAGCACTGTCACTGATTGGCACTGGTAGGTGGCACTGATTGGAAACACTTGGCACCAATAGGTGGCATTGGTTGGCACTGATATTAGGCGGCACTTATTGGAAACACTGATTAGCACTGACTGGCACTGACAGGTGGCACTGATTAGCACTGACAGAGAAGAGGGAGTTTCACACTGAGCCGATATTGACCCTTAGTGAAACTGTGTGCGACACTGTCATGTAATCAGAGCTGCTGTTAGAAATTGCGGGGCCCTGTACAGTCTACCTGACACAAACACAACAGAATTCCTACTAAATCTAAAAGCTAAGAAAGTGTATTGAGAATTAAAGCTTTATGTGTGAATGAGGTATCGGGGCTCATTCACAAGGGTACTGTGGCCTGTACAATGTAAATCAGTGGTTTGTTTATGTGTCTGGAGTCACCTGGAGCTGTGTGCAGGCAGCAAATGTTACACTATGGGTGACAGGTGTGTGAGTGCAGGTGTACGGCCCCAAAGGGCTCTTTCACAAGGACGTTCCGTATGTCTGTTTTTCATCCATCCGTTTTCGGATGAAAAAACGGACATGCATGTATCCCTATGGGATAGCGGATGTCAGCGGATGACATCGGTCTCCGCTATGGTCCGTTTAGCATGACGGAGGAAAATCCTACTTTTCCATTCGTCTGCGGATCGGATGAAAACGGACAGAAGGTCCGTTTTCATCCGATCCCCCATAGAGGAGAGCGGCGATCTGACCGTTCCGTTTCTGCACAATGTGCAGAGACGGACAAGTCATCCGCCGGCTCAGCGGGGATCAATGAAGCGATCTTCGCTAAGCAAGCGGATGTTCACGGGGCGGATCATCACGGGATCCGCCCGTGTGAAAGAGCCCATAGTGTGCATTCAGGACCACTCCCCCACAATTGCACACCTGTCAAATTTGGACCTGTGGCTGTGTTCATACAACCACTGTGTCCCTAAGGCCCCTTTCACACATGCTGACCGTATGTCCGCTTTTTCATCCATCCGTTTACGGATGAAAAAGGGACATACATTGGTCCCTATGAGATTGCGGGTGTCAGCGGATGAATATCCGCTGACACCCGATCTCCTCCGTGTCCGCAATCCTCCGATTCTGCAGACGGAGGAAAATCCCATTTTTTCAATCCGTCTGCAGAGCGGATTGGGTGAACACGGACAGACGGTCCGTGTTCATCCGATCCCCCCATAGGGGAGAGCAGAGATCTGACAGGGCGGTCCCTGCACAGTGTGCAGGGACCGCCCTGTCATCTGCCAGCTCAGCGGGGATCAATGGAGCGATCCCCACTGAGCAAGCGGAGCTTCACAGGGCGGATCATCACGGATCCGTCCCTTGTGAAAGGGGCCTAACAGGCAGCTCCAGCTGTGTGAACAATTTACTCATTCGCAAGGCCAGAATACATGGATGAATGAGTCCTTAGGGCTCATTTACACATGAGCTTGGGGGTGGTAAAAACCCATGGTTGAACAGTGTTTTTACTGCCTGACAAAATGCTACCCCCTTTAGCAGTGGAGGCAGTGGCTGGGGGTATACACATTCCATGACATTCGATGCCGTGCTTCACAGCCATAGCAGAAATTATATCCTTGTCGAAAAAGTCAAGTGAATAGTGCTGCTCTGCAAGTGTCCAATCATGCAAAGCACATGATTGCAGCGTGCTAGTGAGGGGTTAAAACAGGCAGTGAGGAGGCAATATGCCTCCTCACCACCTGTTAAAAGCTCTCTGAAGAGCAATCTAAATGCTGACAGCTCTTCAGATAGCAAAGTACATGTGAACGGCCCTTTATTTTTTGCTAATTATGTTTTAGAATTTAAATTTTTTTTTTTTTTTGAATTGTATGTATTGTTCTGTGAGCATTTTTGATGCTGCTGATAAGCACGAACCATGTGATCTGCTGTGGGTGCTTTACGCCACCTGTAAAGCAGATTGCAAACACACCACCAAAAAGTAGTGCATGCACAATTTTTTTCTGTGTTCTGGTGTGAACTAAAGCCCATTTAAAATGAATGGGCTCCAAAATCGCACCACATGGGAACGCTGACGACAACCAAACCCCTTCCTTTCAGTACAAATCTCCCCTCCAAGGTCATATTCTACCATGAAGACCCCCCCCCCCCCCCAAAATCCCTACTCAGTACAGATCTCCCCCCACAGTCCTAAACTCCCCTCAGCACAAACCACCATTCCAGACCCATCTCAGTACAGACCTTCTATTAGGGACCATGGTGGGCATAGGGACATAATAGAAAATATAGAAGGAGCTCCTGCACTTGCAGCCTTCCTTTACTAAATCCAGCAACCATATCAGTGCACCTCAGCCAGGTACAAGGAGCTGGGCAGACCCTGAGAACTAGAAGCAGCCCCCCTTCTCCCCACCAACCTCGTTTTGTGTAATCAGATGGTCAGGAACTGCAGCCTATTAGAAGGTATAACACTGTCCTTTGCTTCAGAGGCTCCCAGATGTTTTCAGCCTCAAGGTGTCTGATTACACAACAGAGCACATGCAGAGGGGACTGACACTGGTCTGTCTGTCCTCCTCACTACATCTCTGCCTGGATTCCGCATCTACTGTCAGAAACACTGTAACAAGTATGTTTCCATGCTTCCTCTCAGGCTCAGTGTTCAGGATTGCAGCGCCCAAATCTCTGCCTGGTGTAACATGGAATTCAGTGTCAGCATAGGCAGTGCAGAGAGAGACCAGATTTCAAAATTCAGCGGTGATGTGGGGTGGGCGGGACCCAGCAGCTATCGAGCACCAGCCAATGATTGTCCTGTTTAAGAAAGGGGGCGGGGCTACATACACACACATAGCGGCCCGCCCAGACCCCATCCCATTGGCTGGTGTTTGATAGCTCCCCCACCCACCCCGACATCAACTCAATACCGACATCTAGTCTCTCTGCATTCAGGTATTTTACATCTCTGCCAAGTGTCAAAATCGGCTCAGTGTGAAACTGTCTCCAGGCAGTAAGGGCTGCACACAATAGATGCAGCCTTTCATGGCAGATCTCGGAAACAGCCGGGATGGCTGCCGCCCCTCTTAAAATGCCGCCTGGGACCATGGGCCCACTGGGTCCCATGGTAGGGCCGGCCCTGTCTCGAGGACATACGGATAATGCCTCTCATGCAGCCGGCTTACTGCATTTGGTAGGGGATGGTGAGGTGCAGAACCGCCTGGATACAGGAGTTCTGTGACTATCTCATTCTGGAATTTTAGAAGAGATAACGTCCCGCCTGAAGCTCTGTATAGCACATGAGCGTTCAGCAAAGCCAATTGGAATAAGGATAGAGACACTTTTTTGTACCAGCGTCTCGCCTTACGGTCAATTAGATACGGCGCCATCAACTGGTCGTTGAGGTCCACCCCTCCCATATTTTTGTTATATTCGTGGACACAGAGGGGTTTCTCCACAACACCAGTCGCCGTACGAATTTGGACTGTCGTGTCTGCATGAAGGGAGGTAAGAAGGAAAACATTCTATATTGTCCCTCCACTTCATAGCGAGCAAGTTATTACACTTTACGCAGGCTCTCTCCCCCAGCCTAAGACGGGCATCTACAAGCCGCTGGGGAAAGCCCCGGCGATTAGGTCGCACGGTGCCACATGCTCCAATCTGATGATCAAACAAGTGACTAAACAGTGGCACGCTCGTGTAATAATTGTCCACATACAAGTGGTACCCCTTTCCGAATAAGGGTGACACCAAGTTCCACACTATCTTGCCAGCGCTCCCTATGTAATCCGGGCAGTTGACCGGCTCAACCTGACTATCTTTTCCCTCATAAACCATAAAGCTCCATACATAGCCTGTTGCCCTGTCACAGAACGTATAGAGCTTGACCCCGTATCTGGCACGCTTGCTGGGAAGGTACTGCTTGAAAGCCAAGCGGCCAGAAAATTTTATCAGGGACTCATCAACGCAGACAGCTTGATCGGGAATAAACAAGGCTGCAAAACGTTAGTTGAAGTGGTTTATGAGGGGCCGAATTTTATAGAGCCGGTCATATTCAGGGTCCCCACGTGGACGACAAAGTTCATTGTCGTTGAAGTGCATGAACCGCAAAATCTGCTCGTATCGTTTCCTGGGCATGGAGGCAGAGAACACGGGCATGTGGTCAATTGGGTGCGTGGACCAATAAGCACGCAATGACGGGAATTTATGTGTGCCCATGTTGAGGGAAAGGCCCAGAAAGGTCTTAAATTCCCAAACCGTAATTGGTTTCCAATCTTTGGCAATGGAAGGCAACTGGGGATTAGCGGCGATGAATTGACCAGCATATAAATTACTCTGGTCCACAATAGATCTATAGAGATCTTCCGTGAAAAACAGCGAATAATAATCAATTGGCATAAAATCAGCTGTTTCCACCTGAATACCGGGTTGGGCAGTGAATGGGGGAAGTACGGGTTCTGCAGAAGTGGTGGGGACCCAATCAGGATAGGCAAATTCTGCAGGAAGAGCACTATGGGTACGACGGGCCTGCCTTTGTCTTCTTATTGGTGGCAGCGGGACACTACTTGTGCTTGCCACCTCGCCAGCTTGAACTGCACTTATGGGACTCGCCACGTCACCACGTGATACTGCAGTGCTGGATGTACGCCCAGGCTGTACTAGGCCGCTGGTGCTTGCCAATTCACCAGAAGGAATAGCGGCGCTAGTACTCCTCTGCTCCATGATACGAGAGCCCTGCGGTTCTTGCTCCTCAACAACCTCAGAAGATCGGGATCGGGTACGCCTGACCTTAGCAGGTACCTCAACTTCGTCGTCAGAGCTATCTGACGTGGGGCCGCTGACGTCACTGTCTTCTACGGGAAGATATTCTGAGCCTGAATCTGACAGATACGTGACCTCCTCTTCACTATCTGTCATGCTCAGAATCTCGTAGGCCTCTTTACTAGTGTACCTTCGTCTTGCCATTTTGGGCTCTAAATTTAGGGGTACACTAGTAAGATTCACAGGAAAAAAAGCACCCGACTGTCGTCAGCAAATATATCAAACGCTACAAAAAAAACTGTTAGCGGTCGCAGGGATCAGGACTGTCTCTGCGAACGCTGCAGTTATGTGTTTTGTGTTTGGTAAGTGACAGTGATCAATCGATACTGCACTTGGGTGGGCTGGGCTGGGCTGGGCTGGGCGGAGGGGCTAAATGCAGGTGCTAGCAGGTATCTGGGCTGATCACGCTAACACTGCGTTTTTGGGAACCCTAAACCGCTGGGGACGCTAGTATAGATCTGATCAGATACTATACCACTAAGGGAGGTGTATGCTTTGCGCGTGGGTGTTAGCGTTACTGGCACTAACCTAACGCTGCCTGGGGCAACGCAGACCCTCTCTGGCGCTAAAACCTAATTGATCTCACCCGCCGGGCGATCAGGGGGTTAAACCTTTATTGGGTTATATACGGCGGGTGCCCTGATGCTATAAAAAGCAAACTAACCAACCAGTGTCACCCGTAACCTTTATATGGTGATCACTGGTGAAAGGGTTAACTAGGGGCAATCAGGGGGTTAAAACCTTTATTAGGTTAAATATGGGGGTACCCGACGCTATATAAAAACCTGACGGGTTACCTAAATAACTAAATAACTAACTGGGTAACCAGTGTCACCAGTGACGCTTATACGGTGATCACTGGTGAAAGGGTTAACTCTAGGGGCAATCAGGGGGTTAAAATAATATATGGGGGTACCTGACGCTCTAAAAACCTGCGGCGAAACTAAAAATAAATAACTGGCTATCTAGGGCACCACCGGCACTAAATACAGCGATCGAAAATACGATCGCTTAGTGACGCTGGCGTTAGGGGGTGAAAGGGTTACCTGGGGGGCGATCAAGGGGTTAAACCTTTATTGGGGGGGTTAGGGGGCTACCCTGGACCTAAAGGGGCCTAAACCTAACTGCCCTGCAACTTTTTACTATCACAGATGACACTAAATGCAGTGATCAGTAAAATAAATAATCACTGCAATCAGTGACACTGTGATTGGGGGCTGGGGGGTGACCTGGGGGGTGATCTGGGGGTGACTGGGAGGTGAAATGTGTGCCTATGTGTACCTATGTGTCAGTGGACTGTTGGTGCACTAACCTGCTTCCTCTCTCCTCGGCGCCGGAATCGAAAAGACCGCCGCGAGGGAGATGACATCACTTCCTCCTGCCTGTGTTTACATCACATGGCGGAGGAAGCATTTTCATTGGCCGGGAGCGATCGCGAGGGGGTGGCCGAAATCGAATGGTCACCCCCTCATCTCTGATCGCTCCCCAACGATTAACGGCCGCTCACTGTATAGGAGGGGGGTCCGATCGGACCCCCCAACTGTACAAAGGCGATCACGTACACTCTACGTGATTGTGCCTGTCGGTGCCATTCTGCCGACGTATATATACAGTGAGCGGTCGTTAAGTGGTTAAGGGGGCGTGGCAGGGGGGGTGTCCTATGCCTACATACTTTTGCTAATAGGTGTCCCTCATTCCCATCTCAAAAAGTTGGGAGGTATGGGTGAGTGTACATGTACTTTAATGCATATTCACAAATTCCTATGCTTTCCCACCCCCTTTTAGCAAAAAAATAACAAAAAAAAACACATAGAAGAGGTATGTGATAATTGGAGGGTCGTGTGAGAATGTGATGGCTGATTTTGGTTTAAAACAAAAAAGAATGAGTAAGGGCTGATAGGGTGGGGGGAGTAATTTTTTTTTTTTCTGGAAATGGATGAAGCGTGCAATAATAACCTAAATAAACACTCACTGAAAATACACAATAGTTTTCCTTTAAGTTTAATGGCCCTCCGTTCTCTTAAAAATAATACTCTACTTTTAGGCAGATGGCGACAGGTTGACTCACAGGCTGGATTTTTTTAGTGACTCAGATGGTGAGATGTCGGAGATGTCATGTTCACATACTTGCCATGATCCTTATGTAGGGATCTTACTCTTTTTTCATTTATTGTACATATCAGAAGGAAGTTGAGCACTTTCATTGTGATAGTAGATGGAGACAGACTCCATGGTGGTAGATGCAGAGGCCAAAGACAAATCCTGGGCTGTGCATGGCCCTCACATTCCCAGGAATTATAAACATCCCATGGGTATTTAAAGTGTTTGTTACCCCAACATTTCATATTCCTGATAGGTTCCTGCTGTACCATATACTTGTATGAGAAAGTATCCTGTCCTCTTTTTGTATTGTTTCCTTTAAGTGAAATCCCAGGTGTTTCTGCCAGTCCCTCTGCTTTCCTATTAAAAAAAACTGACCACACTAAGCAGGATAACACACCATGGTCAATTCTATAGCTATGCTGGGAACTCAGTCTACTCTCTAATGATCAAACTTGTCCTGACATACCTTCCCTGTACAGCCATTCACTGGGAAGCTCAGTGTGCTGCTGCTTCTCCTCCCCCTGCTCTTCTGCAGCTGAGAACAGAGGGAGCCAAGGGAATGTGATCACTGATAAAAAGGAAAAAAAAGGTACTTACCATGTTTTTTTTTTATATCTTTAAACAAATGTTTTGCTAGGCATTTCTATTTTAAACTGAATTGGTTGTTTTACAAGGTGATTGTTTACAATCACTTTAGCCATTTGAGCTCTTTGAACATACTATGTACATCCAAAGAACCCTTAGGCCTAATGCACGCTGGACATTTTTATAGCTGCTGTTTTTGGCGTCAGATGTTTTTTTCTGCAGCTAATAAACTCTCCAGCATGTTATCCTATGTGTCCATGCACACATAGGATGTTATCAGCAGTTTTTGGCAGGGGTGTTTTCTGGCTGAAAAAAACCCCCCAGAACTAGTGTGTTTTGAGAGGGGTTTTTCAGCTGTAAAAATGCTCTAACTCTGATAAAAGCTCAAAAAACGGCAATTTTTTTTGGAGCTATAAGCTTTTATGGGAGTATAGTTTTAAAAGAAAAAAAAAAAAAACGCCATAAAACGCCCAAAAATTCTAAAAAGCGCTAGTGCAAAAACTCTGAAAAACTCACTCTACAGCTACAGCTTTCTACAGCTAATGTTGCTGCCTTTTTTATAACGTCCAGTGAGCATGAGGCCTTAATCACAAGCTGATGGCTGCAGCTTGTGTGAATTTTGAAGAGCCAGCGACCAGCTTCAACGTGAAAGTGATGCGGCAGCTCAATAACTGCCAACCACTTTCACAGAGCCGGCTGCGCGATGCCTTCCCCCCTCCTGCCAGCGGCCCACCCTCCTCCCGTGTGCTCACTGGAGCCGGGAACACATCCACCGGCTGGGGGAAAGAGATTGCATTGAGACCCAGGCAAATCAATGCCTCAATCTTACTTACAAACAGTGACACTAGAAGTGATGTCATAGCCAGGGGAGACTTCTAACCAAGCCGATCTGTGCTTGATTAGATGGTGTGAAGGGCAGGGGAGACATTAGGGTCTATTAGACCCCTAATGTCTCCATAAAGAGTACCTGTCACCTGCCTATTGTATATTTGTATTATGTTTATTAACCCCCGGTGATAGCAATCAAGTAAAAATAAATATAAAAATAAAATAAAAAAGTAAAAAAAAATAAAAAAATTCTAAAACCCCCCCCCATAACCCCGCACACCTGCACAAACGCAAGCCCAGGGTATGTTCGCACATGTAAACTGCGGTTGCACCACACATGTAACATATCGTCGCGAACGTCAGAGTGAGAACAATAATTCTAGCACAAGAGCCACTAGCTAACTCTAAACTCTAAAGGCTTTTAAAGCGTCACCTGTGGGGATTTTTGGGCACCATCGTTTTTGCCGACATTGCGCAAATATCATGTGAAATTTATTTTTTTGCAACTATCACCTTTTTGTTCTACAGGGCCTCCGGTTTCAGAAAATATATAATGTTCAGGGGGTTTAATTAATTTTATTGCCAAAAATTAAGATTTTTACATGTACGCGAAAAATGTAAAAATTGCTCTGGAGCCGAAATGGTTTATGACATGGAACACACTTGTCTCTATCAAGGAACCTGCCCT
Source organism: Rana muscosa (assembly GCA_029206835.1). Classification (NCBI taxonomy): domain Eukaryota; kingdom Metazoa; phylum Chordata; class Amphibia; order Anura; family Ranidae; genus Rana; species Rana muscosa. Next base: position 944,677,376 of record CM055117.1, on the reverse strand, counting down.
GAGCATGAATAAACAGCATTTTTTGGGGTGCATGCAGACAGAAAGCAGTAACAAATAGGCAGTAGGTTATCCCCTTTGATGTTATGTAACAAACACCAAAAAAAAAAGGTGTAATCAAATACTTTGGTAAAATTTCATCCATGGCAATGGTTTATGTCGTCATTCATTTAGGATTTAGATTCGCTTTAACTCTAGTAAAAAATATTGCAACCTGAAGTATCCTGTTTACCTTGATCCACAAAAATATCTGTTATTAGTAGATAAAGGAGAAATAATTAATGTTTCTGGTATTAGCTGGATTTTTTTTTATCAGCATTCTACTCAGTGGCGGCCCGTCCATTAGGGCCCCCCTATCCTTGTGTCCAGCCCCTGATCTACATACAGGGTGCCGGACCATGGATTCCAATGGGGGGGGGGGTATTTTTTATTTTTTAAGCACGTGATTAGAACCACTGGTTTTAATAGGCTTCAAAAAAGGGTGGGCTCTGGGCGCAGAGCACTGCGCTCTGAGCCTATCCAGTTGGCCAATAACATTGCTTCTCCTTTCGGCCAATCAGGTAACAGGTCTCACAACCTGCTTTCTGATTGGCTGGGAGGAGAATCGGTGTGAGAATAGCAAATATTCACTCGCTATTCTCACATTGATTCTCCTCCCAGCCAATCAGAAAGCAGGTTGTGAGACCTGTTTCCTGATTGGCCGAAAGGAGAAGCAATGTTATTGGCCAAGGAGGAGGGAGGAGATGCGCGGCCGAGGGAGAAGCAAGGGGAAGACTGATGGAGCCACCAGTCCAGGGATGGCTCTCCATCCAGCATCCGGCTCAGCCATCCAGCACTCCCCGGCTCGAGGAGGGGAGATCGGAGTCTAGGCAGGACAGAGGTAAGGAGGCCGTCCGTCTCCCGGTGTTCCCCGCGTTAATGTCTGTCTCCCGCCGTGGAGAGGGGTGGCATTGCTTTGCCCCCCCCCCCACTGATTCTACTAGTAATATAATGGCCAATATTCCTTCTGATCAGTAAGTTGTTGATAGAAAGTACAGTGATTTTAATTTGTAAATTGATAATCAAAAAACAGGAAAGCTTGAACAAGCTTTTATTGAAAGTTGACATTTATTCATGCGTGTTTTAAATGATAAAATGCTTATGAGAACCATTGAACCTTTTATTTTAAATCCTAACTCCAGCTCTGGGTTGCCCATTACCCGAGTGCTCTCCCAGCCCTCCGAATGAGCCTTGCGCTAATATTAAAAATAAATAAATAGATAATGCCCCTTTTCCATCAACGTTGAGTCCAGTCCAATGCCACTGGTTTTCTTCACCTCCTTCCTTCTCTGGCAGTGAGAGGATCCTAAATCCTGCAGAGAAAGGTGGGACACCATGACGAGGTGCCACTTTCCACAGCATTCACCCATGAGTCCAGGGTGCAGGGCAAGGCCTTAATGCCATGGGCACATAGGAAGTGAGTTAAATGATGCTGGATTTTTTTTTTTTGTCATTTAAGTTTTTTATTTTTCATCAGAAAAAAATCATTACAGAATCATAAATATTAAAGGTGATTACAATTGACTCAACAAAAATCTCAGGTATTATTACCATAGAAACTTAGACAAATTATTATCGTAAAAACCAATACTGACAATGTTTAAACAAAAAGTAATAATATCTAGCCTCATCTTGGTCAAGTATATAATCAAGTAATCTTATAAACTGATAATAACTTATATTAAGAAAATCTAGTTCCCACAAAAATAAACCGAAAATATGAAGGGCTCCTACTCCCCTCCCCAGCCACCCCTAACGGGAACACACTGTGAAGGAGAGAACGTCCCCTGCCCGGCCTTCCTATCACCACCAACAATCGTCGGTAGAGACAACTGGAGAGATATAATAGAAAAAATTACATTTGTACATGCAAAAAAAAAACACAATACTTGACCTAAGTATGAAAATTAAGAGTTGTTCTCAGACTTGTTAGAGCTAAGTTCAACAGTCCAAGCCTCAAACAATAAAAAAAGGAATCTGAGCCTGAAACTATTATATTTTATCTGATGTAATAAAACAATAAGCATACTATGAAATAATAAAAGCCAAAACCGAGAGAATAAAGTATAGGATAAAAATAAAGAAGAGAAAGAAAAAGAGGGGAGAGAAAGAGAAAAAAAAAATTCTCAAAGATATGAAGTGAAAAGATTATAGAATGCCTTGCAAACCAAATATACATTCTAAAGATCAGTGATTGGTGTTGATGACCAAGTTATGTGACAAAGAGATTCCCATAAATCGCGCCCAAGGTTCCCATATGGCTTCAAAATTTGAGGTCTCGTCTAACAAGAAGCTAACCAGTTTTTCTTGTTCCATAATCCAGGAAACTTTTCGTTTCATGGATAATATAGATACCGAAGGTTTCTTCCATGCCCTTGCAATAGTTAGTTTTGCTCCCGTTAAAATAAACAAAATTAGTTTACGAGTGGCTTTAGGAATATGACGTAAATGTCCATTGAGTAAAGCAATTGTGGGAGATTGATGTATCGGGCAACCTGTAATATTGCGTAAAATGTGAAATACCTTATTCCATAATCCACGAATTCTTGGGCACTCCCACCATATGTGGATCATAGTACCCAGTCCCTGACATCCCCTATAACAAAGAGGTGAAACAGAGGGGTACATAACAGTCAATCTCGTGGGAACTAGATACCATCTTGTAAAAAGTTTTATATTGGCCTCTATGAGCGAAGTATTGCAGAGGCCTGAAGTCGAGCGAGAGTAGCTTGCATGCCAGTCTACAATATTTCTATCAATTAGGAGTTCCTTCTCCCAGGCCAACATGTATGGTAGTTTCACTAAATTGGATGCCAGTGACTTGTAGATCACAGAGACCCCCCCCCCCCCCTTCGCTCCACTGTCTGTCCACACCAATTTTCATAATCTGTAAAGTCTCGGGATGAATATCCAGTTTTACACCTAGAATGAATTAAATTAGTGATTTGATGAAATCTCGGTTTTTCGGATAAAGGGAGATCTAATTTGTTCATAAAATATTCAATAGGTAAAGGGCCTATAGAGGAAAAAAATTGACCAATGCGGTACAACCCCTTGTCGTACCACCATTTAAAGGTTTGAAGGTCCAAACCTTGATGAAAAAAGGGGTTTTTGAACACCGGGGTCAAAGGTTGAGCTTTAGAGACCAGCGAGGGAAGTTTCCGAAGTGAATCCCATAAAGATAAGGATTGTGAGAGTGATGGTGATAAGATGGGAGGTCTATTTCTGGGAGGGCACCACAACAGGTGTATTAGTGATGAGGATGGAACAGCTTGATTTTCAATTGATATCCAATCAGGAAGTTCTGTGTTAAAATAAAAAAGAAGATAGTTGTGCCAATCGTGCTGCTTGGTAGTACCATAAGAGATTCGGAAGACCTAACCCACCCTGTTTGGGAAGGTTGAATAAGCATCTGTTTGAGAGTCGTGGACCTTTATTGTTCCAAATGAATTTAGTGAGCTTACTTTGAAAAGATTTCAAATGATCTCTTTTGATTGGAATAGGAAGTGAACAAAATAAATATAAAAGCCTGGGCAAAAGGGTCATCTTGACTGAGTTAATCCTGCCAATCCAAGAAATACTGTGCGACGCCCAGTCTTTGAGATCGAGTTCGAGTTTCTTGTACATAGGAGGGTAGTTAGCTTGGTATAGATTTTCAAATTTAGATGTAACATTAATTCCTAAGTACTTAATGAATGAGCTGCTCCACTTGAATTGGTAAGTTATCTGTAAATCGGACACTATAGAATCTGGGAGAGACACGTTAAGAGCTTGAGATTTAGACATATTAATTCTGAGACCTGAAAGAGTCGAAAACTTATTAAGCAATGAGCAAACCTCCGGTAAAGAAGACCGTGGAGAAGTGACAAAAAGTAAAAGGTCATCTGCGAATAAGGCACATTTATGGGTATCTTGACCACATTGCACCCCCCTGATATTCGGATTACTACGAATGGCAATGGCTAAAGATTCGATCATAATAGCGAAAAAAAAAAAAAACATTATCTATTGAAAATTTAGCAACAGAACTATGTGTGGGGAAAAAAAAAAAAAAAAACATTATCTATTGAAAATTTAGCAACAGAACTATGTGTGGGAAAAAAAAAAAAAAAAAAACATTATCTATTGAAAATTTAGCAACAGAACTATGTGTGGGAAAAAAAAAAGTTAATAAAATAAAATAAAAAAATTAACCCCCATTGTCTATTGACAGTTTAGCAACAGAACTATGTGTCAAAAAGAGTTGCACAGGAAATCCAAGAGTCAATGTAATGAATTGTGTTTCCTCCCAAGGAACCTACAGGGGGGAAGAAAAAGATGAAATACAGTAAAGTCATGTAAATCCTCTTCATGGGGGGATGTTATCCTTTACTCTCTTAATTTTGGACATCTCCCAAAGTGGCGCAGTCGGGCTCGGAGGCGATTGGCGTTTAGATGACCCCTGCATAGAGGGAGAGGTATCCATATTTGAATCCAGCGTAATGAGTCTCAAGTCAAGTAACAGGCGTTCTCCTTCTGGGAAATTGTGAAAAACATGTTGCTTCCCATTGTACGTAAATTTCAGGGCAAAAGGGAATGCCCACCGGTATTTAATATCCTTTTTAGTCAGGGCTGCAAGGAGGGGTTTCAAAGATCTCCTCTTTTGGATGGTGTATGGGGATATGTCAGAAAAGATTTGAATAGAAGCACCTTGGAACTGTATCTGATCTTGTTGGCAGGATATTTTCATCACTTCTTCCTTGACAGAAAAAAAGTGGGGTTTTACTATAATGTCCCGTGGAGAGCCATCTTTCCTGAGGGGTCCCAAGGATCTATGCGCTCTATCCAATTCCAGTTTATTAGCTGGAATCGAAGGGAGTAAATTTTTAATAAAATCTTTCACAGTTGTATGAACATCAGTGATTGATTCAGGCAGTCCTCTAATGCGAAAGTTTTCCCTTCTTGAACGATTCTCGAGGTCGTCTATTCTGGCTTGAGCGGTATTAAGCTGATCCTGCAAGAACTGCAAGTGCTCAGAATTTTGGTTTGTCTTAGTTATTGTAAAATCCAACTTATGTTAAATATGCTCTATTCTGCTTCCCAGGTTCTGAAAGTCTGCTTTAATTTCTCCTGTGATCCTGTCAGCATTTAAAGTTAACCTTTTGTCCAGCATATCAGAAATCCTGTTAAAAAGTTCAGTCATATTAAAAGACATATCAGGAGCCTGTTCAGAATGTGTATTGAGAGAGCCTACAGGTCCTTCTCAAAAAATTAGCATATTGTGATAAAGTTCATTATTTTCTGTAATGTACTGATAAACATTAGACTTTCATATATTTTAGATTCATTACACACAACTGAAGTAGTTCAAGCCTTTTCTTGTTTTAATATTGATGATTTTGGCATACAGCTCATGACAACCCAAAATTCCTATCTCAAAAAATTAGCATATCATGAAAAGGTTCTCTAAACAAGCTAATAACCTAATCATCTGAATCAACTAATTAACTCTAAACACCTGCAAAAGATTCCTGAGGCTTTTAAAAACTCCCAGCCTGGTTCATTACTCAAAACCGCAATCATGGGTAAGACTGCCGACCTGACTGCTGTCCAGAAGGCCATCATTGACACCCTCAAGCAAGAGGGTAAGACACAGAAAGAAATTTCTGAACGAATAGGCTGTTCCCAGAGTGCTGTATCAAGGCACCTTAGTGGGAAGTCTGTGGGAAGGAAAAAGTGTGGCAGAAAACATTGCACAACGAGAAGAGGTGACCGGACCCTGAAGAAGATTGTGGAGAAGGACCGATTCCAGACCTTGGAGGACCTGCGGAAGCAGTGGACTGAGTCTGGAGTAGAAACATCCAGAGCCACCGTGAACAGGCGTGTGCAGGAAATGGGCTACAGGTGCCGCATTCCCCAGGTCAAGCCACTTTTGAACCAGAAACAGCGGCAGAAGCGCCTGACCTGGGCTACAGAGAAGCAGCTCTGGACTGTTGCTCAGTGGTCCAAAGTACTTTTTTCGGATGAAAGCAAATTTTGCATGTCATTCGGAAATCAAGGTGCCAGAGTCTGGAGGAAGACTGGGGAGAGGGAAATGCCAAAATGCCTGAAGTCCAGTGTCAAGTACCCACAGTCAGTGATGGTCTGGGGTGCCATGTCAGCTGCTGGTGTTGGTCCACTGTGTTTTATCAAGGGCAGGGTCAATGCAGCTAGCTATCAGGAGATTTTGGAGCACTTCATGCTTCCATCTGCTGAAAAGCTTTATGGAGATGAAGATTTCATTTTTCAGCACGACCTGGCACCTGCTCACAGTGCCAAAACCACTGGTAAATGGTTTACTGACCATGGTATTACTGTGCTCAATTGGCCTGCCAACTCTCCTGACCTGAACCCCATAGAGAATCTGTGGGATATTGGGAAGAGAAAGTTGAGAGACGCAAGACCCAACACTCTGGATGAGCTTAAGGCCGCTATCGAAGCATCCTGGGCCTCCATAACACCTCAGCAGTGCCACAGGCTGGTTGCCTCCATGCCACGCCGCATTGAAGCAGTCATTTCTGCAAAAGGATTCCCGACCAAGTATTGAGTGCATAACTGAACATAATTATTTGAAGGTTGACTTTTTTTGTATTAAAAACACTTTTCTTTTATTGGTCGGATGAAATATGCTAATTTTTTGAGATAGGATTTTTGGGTTTTCATGAGCTGTATGCCAAAATCATCAATATTAAAACAAGAAAAGGCTTGAACTACTTCAGTTGTGTGTAATGAATCTAAAATATATGAAAGTCTAATGTTTATCAGTACATTACAGAAAATAATGAACTTCATCACAATATGCTAATTTTTTGAGAAGGACCTGTATGTGAGGTAAATACACTTCATGAGGTGGATGACCCTCAGATCCCACATAGATCTCCTTTAGGTTTAATTTAAGCTCAGAAGGTTGTAAGGTAGCAGAGGAGTCTAAGCTCAATGACTGTGAGCTAAATGGGAGAGTTGCAGGCTGAATAACTTGCCTGCTAGTTGAGGAGACATCATTAGCAGTCTGTATCTTATTCTGAGGTGCGGCAGCCATTTTGGATTTCTCCCGTTTTCAGAGAGCTTGTAGTTCTGTTTCTGCGCTTTTTTATATGCCTTACCTGGCATAGGTAGGTGCCTGGCACTATTCGCTGCCTTTCCCTGTAGTTTTTAACCGCAATGTGGCTTCTTTTTCCGCCGCTATTAGCGCTGTTTAGCTGGTCCTAAGCCTCCATCACAGGAGTCCCCGCCCACTCCTCCAATGATGCTGGATTTCATTGAACCCAGAAGAGGATGGGCAGCCAGGAACTGGAGAGGTGAGTTAGCATGGGACAAGATCAGAGATCAGGTGGGCTTTTGATGTTTAGCCATTGTTGGGGGAATCCATAGTGCTCACTTACTATCACCTTATGCTGCACACTCCTGATCCAAACTACCAGCTGATGTGCAACCAGGAGACCTCTTTTTGTAAGACAGCAACATTTTCTTCAATGTTCTGCACTGTCTGTGACTGAAAGTAGGGAGGATCAGACAATAACCACTCCACTTGAATGATTGATTTTTTTTTTTTTTTACTCAGGGTCCCTTTAATACAGTAAAAATGTACATAAATTTGAATAGTGCTTGTGCCCTATCATGGTCCTAAAACAAAACAGATTTTTCTTAAACGGACAATTGGTCTGGTACTCATAGATCCAGCTTTGGCTCCATCGCCATACTCAGGGAAGAGGCGCTTGTTCCAAGTAGACATTGTACTCATTCCTCCCAACATTTTGAGATGGGAATGAGGGACACCTACCAGCAAAAGTATGTAGGCATACAATACACCCCTTGCCAAGCCCCCTTAAAGGAGAATTGTACAAAAAAACAAGATTGGTTAAACCCATAAGGGCTTTTTTTTTACCACTGCTTATCCTTTATATTGGCTTTTGGAATTTACAAGTGCAGCAATTTAGAAATCAGATGAACGGTTTAGTGCTGGAAAACACTTTTTGATAGATAAAAAGTGCATTTTATATACATCTAAATAAGATCAGACTAAAATGAAGGACAAATGAGGAGGAATGAGGGATAGAGGGACATTCTTCCAAATCAGGGACCGTCCCTCGAAATCAGGGACAGTTGGGAGCTATGATGTTACTATGTGCAATGCTGCAGAGGTGTGCAATGGATAGGAATCTCAGCTGGGACATATTCCTTTTAATATATTTCCCAGTTGAGTCTGTTTGCCTCATTACCAGAATTTATCCCTTATAAAAGTTTCCTTTCAGTTACAGTGTATATCATCCATGTGAACAGAATGTTAGAGGCTTACTCTAATTAGGCGTAATTAAGGCCGTTATTTTAATTATACTGTATATCTAGTCAAATACTAGCATTTAAAGAGGTATTAAACCCGAATGCAAACATTTATTATATTGCAGCTTACCAATTCTTAGATGTGAAGGCTGCACTTGTTATCTTTTTTAGGCTTTCTTTCTCGCTTTATTTTTTGCTTCATTTTCAAATAGTGATCTGGCCAATAAGTCTGTTGCTTTTCAAAAGAACAAGCTCTCCTGCAAATGTATCAGTAAGGAGTGTTGAGACAAGTTAAAGGTCAACTAGACCCCCCCCCCCTAATATTCCACTGGAATGGGTTGAGATTTTTAGATATCTTGAGATTTCCTTTCATTGAACCTAGCCCCAGTCCTTCAAGATGTTAAGCTGCAGCTGAAGGCATGGGAGTCCTTACCACTCTCCCTACTGGAACGGATTAACCTAATAAAGATGAAAATTCTCCCGAAATTCACATACCTATTTCGTCTTTCACCCCAGTGGATACCTAGATTCTTCTTCACATGCCTTGATAGGCTCTTTTCTTCTTTTCTTTGGGACCCACATACTCCCAGATACAACTTGTCCACATTGAAGCGCCCTAACTCACAGGCCTTACCAACCCTTCCATGCTTTTAGAATAAGGTGACCAGATTTTTAAAATGAAATCCGGGGACATATTTTTTTTTTTACTAGTAATGGCGGCAATCAGCGACTCTCTGCCTGTCGCCGCCGTCCGCCTCACAGCCGGTTAAGTCTCCAGGCCCCGGCTACTACTGGGTGGGGTGCGGAGGAAGATTACTCCGCCAGGGAAAGCAAGGAGATGAGCAGGCAGGCGGCTGGCTGGGACTTGAGCCAAGGCAGAAGAACATGCGAGCGGAGCTGAATGGGCATGCACCTGAAACTGAAGAAATATTCCCTCCGATCCGACTAGCACATGATCATAAGAAAGGGGCACAGATAATGGAAAAAATACACCCCCTAAGCTAGTAGGAGCGGCAGAGTGGGGGGGGGGGGGTGTAATTCAGAATTTTTTTTTTTTTTAATTCTGCACTGACTGTCTTTGAAATTGCCCCAGCCCCTGTTCAAATCCAATCCGGGGACAAAACTGGGGACAGACTTGGTCCGGGGACAGTGTCCTCAATCCGGGGACTGTCCCCTGAAACCGGGGATGTCTGGTCACCCTATTTTAGAAGCTGCAGTGGTCAATTCTCGAGAGGCCCTTAATTTTCTGTTATTTAGAGACCCTCATGCTCCCAATCAGTTAACACCTTCTATGGTTATCACTCTAAGGGCCTGGAAGGTGGGCCTGGCATGTGAACACTACCCAAGGTTGGCCGTGTCTCCGTATGCCCCCTTGTGGCACAATCCTTCCTTGCCCCACTTTTTCATGCTTCTGGAGCCACATTCATGGACTAAATATAATATCAAGCTGACCTCTCAAATTGTTTCTGGCCAATCATTGATTTCATTGTCTCCAACTTTCTTCTCATTATAATCTTCCTGCACACTACCAGTTTCACTATTTGCAACTATCCCACGCTTTCAACTGTCAGTTTTCGCAATCTCCTCCAATGATTGTCCAATCTGCATTGGAACAAACTGCGCTGAGAAACCCACCTCCCACTTATACTCCCATCTAGTAACAGTAGCCAAACCTGCTCTGGAGGGACTTAGGGCCGGTGGCAGCTGGACATATCAGATCTGGATAATGTTGATTGGGAGGATATTTGGGATCTCCCCTTTCTAATCCTTGGTCTCTTTACGTGACCGTTTTTTACAATTTAAAATTTTCACCGGGCGTACTACACTCCTTACTGCCTACATAAAATGAATCCTTCGTGTTCACCAGAATGCTGGCGGTACAGGATGCCCCCGGAGATTTTTCTCACATTTTCTGGAAACAATTGGTGAACAATAGTCTACCATTGTATAAAGACACATATCTCAACAGAGGTTGGCCTAGAAAATACAAGGTATGACCTAAATGGCTAGCCGAACCCTCCACTGCTTCTGACATGTCCACGGGGTTATGTTTACCTCCTTTATTTTTCCTCAATAGTCTATGTGTGACATCTCTTCCTTACATTACATGACTGCATAATTTGAACCTTTTCCTTGTTCTACGGATGTACAGTATAACAACGTGGATGTGAGCCACATCTCCACATTCCACGGAGCCCTCTCGTTGTTTTTAGACCCAAGTATGTTTTTGTCATTGGACCCTGCAAGGGTTTCATCTCTGTAAATGTTTGTTTTGTGTTTGCATGATAAGTTTTTAAGATTTTATTCCCCCCCCCCCCCAAAAAAAAGAGTGTATAGACAAACTATTTACCACTAACACAGGTGCTTTTAATGATCAGCTTTTATTTATTCATGTAAAATTTGACACCAAAATAAATAAAATGTTGCTGTAACTCCTTGTGTAACTGCAGTGTTAGCTGGAGTTTGGCTTCAATTTATTCGTGTTTTTAAATCTGCTAGTACAACTTGCACTCCCCTCGGCCCAGACTGACAATGCTGCTGTCGGCTGTGCCCCTGTGCTCATTCATCCAGAGTGGGGGCACGTTAATACAAGAGATGTGTTACTGGCCAGATCACCAGGTGAACACAGAGGGAAATAGACTAAAAAATAAAACAAATGCAGCCACCACATCTAATGATTGAGAAGCTGCAATATACAGTAGATAGAACATCCTTGGCTTTGTGTTTAATACCGCTTTAACTGGATTATGGAATCTTTGATGTTTGGTCTCCCCCTACTGGACAAAGAAGTGGCTGCATGCAAATATAGTTCAAATAAAAATAAACACACTTAATTGTGTTTATTACTTGTAAAAACTGCATACTGTTATCAGAATACAAGATTTTTGTAATGATAGTCCTTTATTTAGAGATTAATACTGGGTACACATTATAAGAAAAGCGGAAGAAAAATTCCATATGAGGCACGATCGTTTGATTTTCGTATAGTGTGTACACAATTCGATTTAGACTTTCCAAGCAAAAATTTCTGAAGGGACAAACTCTCAAATTTTTCTCGTACATGAACAAAACTAATGATTTTAATGTAATTTATTGTGTATCGGATATGAAAGACTGCGCATGATAAGAAACAATGAACAACAATAATCTATGCTACAACGTTTCTATGTCAAATGAAAAAAACCTTTGTTGTTTTGGAATTGTTGTACAATTAGTAACATCCTCGGGTTCATCTTGCTGTAAAACATTGAGGAAAACCGGATGATTGTTCGCCCGATTTTCTTATAGTGTGTACCCAGCTTAAAGGGGTTGTAAAGGTTCGTTTTTTATTTTCTAAATAGGTTCCTTTAAGCTAGTGCATTGTTGGTTCACTTACCCTTTCCTTTGATTTACCTTCTAAATGTTTTTTTTCTTTGTCTGAATTTCTCACTTCCTGTTTCTCCTCACTAAACTTCACACCATCATCCGAGCGGGGGTTAGTCAGCCAGAACAGCTTACTGAACAGCTTACTGAGGAGGAACAGGAAGTGAGGAATTCAGACAAAGAAAACAAAGAAAAACAATATTTAGAAGGGAAATCAAAGGAAAAGGTAAGTGAACCAACAATGCACTAGCTTAAAGAAACCTATTTAGAAAATAAAAAACAAACCTTTACAACCCCTTTAAGTCAAGGCATAGATGACTCGATTTACTTTCCTTCCACCAGGGGTTGGAAGGAAAGAAATCCGCTCGATTCTCCCATCAACACAGTCACTGTTGATGGGGGAATCCCTCCCACAGTGCTATTGTGTTTTGCCAGTGAAGAGCCTTCCCTGCCAGAAGAACACAAGGATTACTGCTAGTGGCTATAGCCACTGACAGTAATCGCATGCAAAAAATCAGACAGGCTAGTTGTACCCAAGTCGATTGATGGATTGACTTGGGTACAAACAGCCTGCCCATAGACGGATTGAATCTCAGCTGGCCCTGCTGAACTGGCCGAGATTCAATTAATCTATGGCCGGCTTAATTAGTTTAAGACACTGGACTTGCTGCACACACTCAAAAAAACGTCATCACAATACACCACAATAATACACCCAGTCCTTCTGCCCTGCTGCTGCGATCCCCCTCCCACCCCCGGGCAATTCTCGGCTCTGATTGATCAAAACTGGGAGTTGCTGTGTACATAAAGCAGCTCTAGCACCTGTTACTAGTTGTCTGCCTCAGAGTTTATTAACGCTATTCAGACAATAAATAGAGAAATACAAAGAGACATTGTTACTTTTGTATCTACTGTGTTTCCTCTGCAGATGAAGAAAAACATTTTTTTTTTCATTTTGGATAGAGTCTGGGAGGGTATAACCCCTGTAAGTTTATTTTTTTTGCCAACAGTGTCTCACTGGGGAGATTTTCCTTTATTTCCTGTTCAATTGTCAAAACAGGAAGTGAGAGGAAATACCTCCAAAGCGAGGGAATCCCAGGGTGTCATCCAGGCTGAGGTCACCACAATAAGTCCCACCATTGGAAGGCCTCTATTACAGTTCTAAAGAAAAACAAAATTCAGGATTTTCTTTTACTTTTCAATAACAGTAAACATAACAAATAGAGAAGGTGAATCTCCCTAACGGGGACACAGATGGCACTAAAATTGTGATATCTGTTTAAATCTTTCTCCACTTTACGCATAACTAAAGAAGGGGTTAAAAGCGACCCTGTTGTGGTGCTTTAAATCTCGTTTCATGTGCTTTGGAAGCACTGCCAATTTATTTCAATGGGCAGGGCATTTTTGGAGCGCTAAATACAGCTCCCAAACCACCCCAAATATGCTGCTTGCAGGACTTTTCCTAACGTCCCGCAAACGCACCGCCCGACTGTGAAAAGTCACACTGAAATGAATGGGAGGCAGTTTTCAGGCACTTTACAGGCACTATTTCTAGTGCTTAAATGCCTTAAAACCTCCTCAGCGTGAAAGGGGTCTTAAAAAAAAAAAACTTTTAGACTTTAGTTATACAGTAAAACCTTGGATTGCGAGCATAATTCGTTCCAGAAACATGCTTGTAATCCAAAGCACTCTTATATCAAAGCAAATTTTCCCATAAGAAATAATGGAAACTTAAATAATTTGTTCCACAACCATTTATTTATAAACCCTTCAGTTTATAGTCCATATAAAAAGATTCTAGCAATGTGACAGGTTGGTTGGAAAAGAAAAAACTGGATAGCCGCACACTCCAAATGTTCACCTTTTAATGTAAAGTTAAAATCAAAGCATCAAAAGTCGGTACAGACTAACTCCACTGCCGCTGACATGTTTCACACCAGACATGGTGCTTAGTCATAGCTGTAGTGACAGGTTGGGTAACCAGAAAATGTCCATCCACAAATGGCAACTTCCACAAGGGGATTAGAAGAAAAATCCAGCAGGAGCTACAGAGTATAAAAGAGAAGAGAGCCACCTCTAAGTGTAGCAATATGATTACATTTAATGAAGGTAAAACATTCAGCAACTCACATGGTTAATGATTAACCACTTCCCTACCCAGCCATAGACAAATGACGTCCACAGATGGGATCTCCCATCCTGGGTGGACGTCATATGACGTCCTCGGCTTTGTAGGGGGATATCTGAATGATGCCTGCAGCTAGAGGCATCATTCAGATATCCTTTTGAAGTGCCAGCGATTCTGTGCACCATAAGAACGATCATAGCGGCTGTTCCGCCGCTTGATCGTTCTTATAGGCGGCGGGAGGGGACACCCCCCCCCTCCCGCCACCATCCGGTGCTTCTCCGGGCTCCCCCGTGCGATCGGGGACCCGGAGCGAATCTTCCGGCATCGTTGGTGGAGTCACGTGATGAGCATAGAGATGACTGGTGACCAGATGGTCACCAGTCATCTCTATGATCGTCGGAGGCCCGGGCGCGATGTGATGACGTCACGCCCGGGTCTCAAAAATGTAAACAAAGCCGCCGTTGCGGCTGTAAGTATGAAATCAGTGAAAATTTTTTCACTGATCTCATGCTTTCCAGCCTGGAGGAGAGATGTGGAGTCTTATTGACCCCGCATCTCTCAATAAAGAGAACCTGTCACACACATTTCTATTACAAGGGATGTTTACATTCCTTGTAATAGGAATAAAAGTGATCAAAAAAAAAGTAAAATCATTGTAAAAAAATAAATAAATAAGTAAAATAAATAAATAAATGATAAAAAAAAAAATTAAAACGCCCCTGTCCCCGGTAGCTCGCGATCAGAAGCGAATGCACACGTAAGTCGCCCACATATGTAAACGCCGTTCAAACCACGCATGTGAGGTATCACCGCGTGCGTTAGAGCGCGTGCAACAATTCTAGCACTAGACCTCCTCTGTAACTCTAACCTGGTAACCTGTAAAAAAAAATTAAGCGTCGCCTATGGAGATTTTTAAGTACCGAAGTTTGGCGCCATTCCATGAGTGTGCGCAATTTTAAAGCGTGACATGTTGGGTATCTATTTACCCGGCGTAACATTATCTTTCATATGTTCCCAAAAAATTGGGCTAACTTTACTGTTTTGTTATTTTTTAATTCATGAAACCATTTTTTTTTTAAAAAAAAGGCGTTTGAAAAATTATTGTGCAAATATTGTGCAAGAAAAAATGTTGCAATGACCGTCATTTTATTCCCTAGGGTGTCTGTTAAAAAAACATATATAATGTTTGGGGGTTCTGAGTAATTTTCTAGCAAAAGAATGATGATTTGTACATGTAGGAGAGAAGTGCCAAAATAGGCCCGGTATTGAATAGGTACAAAAAGCCCTGTATTGAAGTGGTTAAAAGAAGCACATCAAAGTATGCAGGCATCCGGGGAAAAGCTGTCCACATAGACCTCCCCTCGCACCGCCGGCTCTCACCGCTGTCAGTCTGCAATCGTGACCTGAAAGACTACCCTGCAGTAGAGCGATCTGAAAGCGAGGCTTGAACCACTCATGGAGCGGAGAGTGGAAGGGATGACGTCAATGGCGGTGCGGAGGATGGTCTATGTGGACAGCTTTACCCCAGGTGCCTGCATACTTAGATGTGCCTCTTTTAATCATCAACCATGTGAGTTGCTAAATGTTGTACCTTCATTAAATGTAACCATATTGCTACACTTAGAGGCGCCTCTCTTCTCTTTTATACTCAGTTGTCATATGACGCTACTCTTATATCGAGACATCACTTGTATACCAAGTCAAAATAAATGTAGAAATTTTGCTTGTCTTGCAAAACGCTCTCAAACCAAGTTACTCTTAAACTAAGAAGAAGAAGAGTTGTTTTTTTTAAATAAAATGTACCCCTGTTTAACCCCTTAGTAACCCCTAATTAACCCCAAGCAACCCTAATTAGCTTCTTCTCCTTCTTCCATCAGCTAATATTTTCCAACAGTTTTTTTTTTTGTTCATTATTTTATTAACAAATATTGATATTTTTTTTGTGTTTCATTTAAAAAAGCACAAACTTTATTTAATTTGGAAATAACTTTGAAATGATTTGTACCAGAATCATAATTTTAGTGTCATTTGAAGCAGGAAATTATAGAATAAAACATATACCTTTTATCTACAGTAACACTGTTTTATTTTAAAAACTAACACTGGTCAAAAAAGAAATAGTGTGTTTGTTTTTTTGTTTAGATTTGTTACTAATTGTAAACCTGAGCACAGGGAGACGAGTAGAGAGCAAGAATGGCCGAGAGGATAGGCCCCTTAATACCGAATTTCTGTAGGGTGTTTTTCATGTATCCCCATTGAATCCTGTCGAACGCCTTCTCCGTGTCCAAGGATAGGAGCAGAGAAGGCGTCCGACTGTACCTATCACACTGTATAATGCCCATGACTCTTCTAGTGGAGTCCGACGTCTTCCTTCCGGGGGTGAAGCCAGACTGGTCAGGACCGATGAGAGAAGGGAGAATGGGTAATAGTCTATGAGCCAAAATCTTTGCATATAACTTGACGTCCGTGTTGAGCAAAGAAATTGGCCGAAAGTTACCCGGAGTAGTAGGCTCTTTACCAGGCTTAGGAATAGTAACCACATATGCCTTAAGCATCTCGGCGGGGAACGAGGCAGAGGACATTGCATTCATAAATACCGCCTGCAAGGTCGGAACCAAATTATCCTGGAATGATTTATAATAGTCATTCGGCAGACCATCGGGGCCAGGTGACTTACCCAGGGGAAGAGTTTTAATAAGTCTCTTGATCTCAGAGTCCATAATGGGAGCATTCAACGCCTGAAGTTGTGTTTGCGTGAGGGAGGGGAGGTTAATTTTAGCTAGAAATGCCTGAATATTATCCTCCGTAGGTTGAGGGTTTTTGGGGTCAGTGTTGAGATTATATAAGGAGGAGTAATATTCTGCAAACGAGTTTGCTATGTCTTTAGGATTAAGAATCTTGTGTTTATTTGTCGGGTGGATCAAAAATTTAATTTTCGATTTAAGTCTGGCGGATTTTAGCCTCTGGGCCAGGAATTTACCTGCCCTATTGCCAGAGGAGTAATGGTTTAGTTTCAGGTGCTGGAGATGTTTGTCATATTGTTCAATAAGAAGGAGTCTGAGATCAGAGCGAAGCTGGGAGATTTGTTGGGCTAATTGTGTACTAGCATTGGATTTGTTTTGGGTCTCCAATAATTTTATATCATTCAGAAGACGGTCCAGTTTCTGTGTCCTCTGCCTCTTTACCCTAGCACAAATTTGTAAAATTATACCTCTTATATATGCCTTATGGGCACACTATAACATCGCAGGATCAGAGACAGAGCCTGTGTTTTCAACAAAAACTTGGACAAATTATCCGTAATCTTCGCAGCATGGGAGGGCATCTGGAAGACTCGAGAATTAGCCCTCCAGATATAGGCAGGGCTGGGTGTGTGCCCCTCCACCACCGTGATTGAAACCAGGGCATGATCTGACCACGTGATATCATGGATGGAGGAGGAGGACACTGCCTGCAAAAGCATTTTGTCAACAATGATCAGATCAATTCTGGAATAAGAATTATGTCTGGCAGAGCGATATGTGTAGTCTCTCTCATTCGCATGTTGGCATCGCCATACATCATAGACGTCCTCTGTATGAAGCAGACGTTGAAGTTGAGGGGGAGGACGTTTCGCCTTGGAAGAGGAGTCCATAGTATGATCTACAGTTACATTATGGTCCCCACATATTACTAGGGAGCCTTTCTGGAGATTTGCAATCTTGCTATAAAGTTTTTTTAAAAAGCGGAATTGGTGGGAGTTGGGTGCGTACAAGTTAACAATAGTGAAGGGTTTATTGTTGAGTTCTCCCACCAGAATGAGAAACCTCCCTTCTGGGTCAGCGTGGGTTTCTATGAGGCAGAAGGCTACAGAGTCCCTGATTGCGATCAGCACGCCTTTCTGTTTGGTGGGTGCTGAGGCTAAAAAGATGTGGGGAAAATTCTTGTGATGAAAGTGAGAAGGTTTGTCAGCTAAAAAGTGTGTCTCTTGAATGCAGAGGACGTCAGCCTGGAGTTTAAGCGCTTCTCTCCAGGTCGAGGTCCTTTTGGCCGGGTGATTGAGGCCATTCACATTAAATGAAACTATCTTAAGCGCCATGTGAGCATTGTTGGTGCAGATAGGAACAGTACCTTATCCTCGAAGAAGGGAAGGTTGTTGGCGCAGTCATTCGGCATAGGGTGAGGTTTCATGAGAAGAGCAGCATCAAGATCGCAGAAGTGTGTTGGATCCAGCGCAGGATGGAGCAGCAGAGGGGGAGAAAAAGATGAATCAAAGGGATAAAACAAAATGAAATATTGAAAAAAAACAGTTACTAGAGTAAAAAATTTGCTCAAACAAGAGTCTGAGAGCAGATCAGCTGCCCAGAACATGGGAGGGGAAAACATGAAACAGCGAACTGAATATTCCAGAACACATCAGGAACCTTGAACTTGGAGTACGTATGCGTAACTCAGGGTGGCAGATTATGCGGCGTGTTTCTTGCCGCTTTTTTTGTTTGACACCGTTTGCCATTCAAACTGGCTATTGAACCTCGCAGGGGGAGAGGAACTTGCGGGTGCTAGATCAGGGAGTATATCCAAAGAGCGTAGAAGAGCTAGGCCCTCGTCCAGCTCCATGATTACAGTGGTTTTATCATCATGGGTGACAGTAAGCTTCACCGGATATCCCCAGCGGTAGGGGATATTGTGGTTGCGGAGTGCTTTGGTCACAGGGAGTAATGCCTTACGCTTTTGCATTGTGAACTGTGACAAATCTGCAAAAAGCTGGATATGAGCGAATTGTTCAGGAGGTTTCTGGCACTTTCGGAATGCTACCATGAGTTGTTCTTTTACTTGGTAAAGGTGCACCCGCATCAGGACATCTCGGGGTACGTTCCCTGGGAGGTGAGACGGCTTAGGCAGTCTGTGGATGCGGTCCACTTGGAGTTCTGAGTCAGGGACTGATGGGAGGAACTTCTTCAAAAGGTCATGAGCATATTGCTGAAGTTGTGTGGGGAGAACAGTCTCAGGGAGAACAGTCTCTGGTACCACTCTGATCTTTACATTGTTCCTCCTTGACCTGTCCTCGAGGTCAGCGACCTTTGCCCTCAACCAGGCCAGTTCATCAGAGTGATCGGAGTGCGCATCAATCAGGGTATTATGGGATGCTGCAAGTTCCCCCATTTTGTTCTCAACATGTGCTACCCTTCCCCCCAGCTCAGTTATGTCAGTCTTAAACTTCTTCATACATTGCATCAGGTCCGCATGCATGGAGCTGCGGAGGGAGACAAGCATGTCCTTCAGGGTAGTGTCAGAGACCGCTGCGCCTGTTGTGGGGAATGCAGTGAAGGGATCCACGAGCTCCCTCGTGTCCTCCATAGTCATGGCCTGTGCTCACCTTATTAGTGTTAACATCCAGGCGAGGCTTGGACTTCGCAGGGCTGCGTGCCAAAGGAGTAGATGCCTCCGGAGAGTGTTGCGGCGCTCTCAGCTGTAATCCCGGGCTAGACGCTGTAGACCGCGAGTTACAGGAGGAGGAAGGAGAGATGCCTTCCCCGCCGGCGCCATCTTGGATAATGCTGCGGCCTTTCGGCGGATAAAAGTCATCTAGTTTTTTTGGCTTGGCCGTTTCTTTTCGCTTGCGGGTCATTCCGCGGGTGTTGCTAGACCTTCACAGGTAATGTGGATGTGAATACAGCCTGTTGTGACCCCGTAGTTGTTGGCGGTTCCCGTGTCTGGAGCGGAGCTGTGCTCTTACACGTCCATTCACTTGCGCTGTAGCCACGCCCCCCAGATTTGTTACTAATTGTGAACAAAAAAAATAAATTTGCAAGACGATATCACGAAAAGAAAACTTTGTATGTCCTTCAAAAAACAATATATTATTTTGTTATCTTAAGGGCTAGTTCACATCAGAGCGCGGTGCTGGAAACTCGCATACAGTAGTACCATGCAATCCAGTTGCTGTGCATTTTTGAAAGTAGTGCTTGCAATTTTGGCCCATTTAAATAAAAATAGGAGAGTTTCATTTTGAAGATATCCATCTAAACCTGCTGTTTTGACTTTTGTAATGGTGGTCACATTATAAGGTGGGAGCACACCCTTGGCAGAGGTGGTGGAGGCAGGGCAGTACACCTGTAAGGGGCCCGGATGGCCCCCCTTTTTTTTGTAAGGGGCCCAGAGGTCCCCAGGGCCCCGAATGTCAACCCCCCTTTTTTTTATAATTTGTTTTTTTTATTAAAAAATGTTTTCATTTATTTATGTTTTTTTTATTATTTATTTATTTTTTGTAAGGGGCCCAGAGGTCCCCAGAGGCAACCTCCCTTTTTTTTTTTTTTTATAAAAATTCTTTATATTTTTTTATTTTTATTATTATTTTTTTGTAAGGGGCCCAGAGGTCCCCAGGGCCCCGGATGGCAACCCCCCTTTTTTTTTGTTCTTTTGTTTTTTTTTGTGTTCGTCAGCACCCAAAGCCCCCCCGACCTCAACAATTTGCGGCGGCAGCACCCCCCGCTTCTCAATTTGTTGCACCCCCGCCTCTCAATTCACGGCGGCAGCACCCCTCCCCCCGGTTCTCCTCTGCTCCAGGGGGCCCATGCCTGAAGCTGTGTAAGGGGCCCAAAAATTCCTGATGGCGGCCCTGGGTGGAGGTGTCATGCGATTCATTTTGTTCAATTTCTTTTTATTAATCTTTTTCTCAAATACAAAAAGCTTTTACAATTATACAAGGTTCAGTTACAATATACATTGTTCCCACTAGTTATTCAATATGCCGAATCTTGATAAGTAACTACTAGTTACTTTATCATTAAAACAATATACCCTACATCATTTATCTACTTATGCTCCTATTATCAAAAAAAATACCCATCTCCCACTTATTTCTCTTCCATTTTCCATTTCCTTTACATTTCCCCTTCGTATTTCTCCTTTTTTCCCAATTATATATATTCCTTCATTCCTTCCGAGAGCTGACATTCATCCCATTTTTGCCATATTTCTGGCATTTGACTATTTATGTATCCTTCTTCTCTTATCTGTCTTTCCATATATTGTATTTCGTTCATTTCACATATCCAATCTGCTATATTTGGGCTTTTATTTTCTCTCCAATTGCGAGCTATCATTGTTCTAGCTGCCGTTGTCATATGATGAAAAATATCCTTCTTGATACTCTTTGAGTCTGGAATCAAAGATAGCAATGAAATATCTATATTTAGATTCCTCTCTACTCCCGACACTTTCCAATATATCTCGTGAACTTTTTCCCAGAAATTTCTTACCAAATGACAACTATACCATATGTGGTCCATAGTCCCCCTTTCAAACCTTACATCTCTAACAAATATCTGTTTGTCCACTATTTATTTTGTTTAACGCTACTGGGCTCCAATACCATCTCATTGCTATTTTGTAATTTTTTTCTTGGTACTTGTTTGCTATGGATGTTTTATGAATTATTGAAAATATTATCTCCCATTCTATCTCTGATATTGATCTCCCTATTTCCTTTTCCCATTTTTTCATTCCCATTAGCTCTCTAAGGAGTCCTGAAGGGAGTAGTATATATCTTAGATAATTTTTAATTGATTTTTGTTCATCTAAAATTTGTTCAAATTTCGTTTTTGGTCTAATTATTGAAGGTAATACTATATTTTTTGCAATGTATGCTTTTAATTGCTGGTATTATAGCCAATTATGTTTATGTTCAGGGTCTAAATCTTGCATTTTTGGAATTTTCCCTTCCACTAGAATCTGGGCCACCCTTGCGTTCTTCAGTATATTCCATTTTAAGTACTTTGTGGTTGCTACGGCTGGTGGAAATTCTGGATTGGAAAATAATGGGGTCATTGGTCCGATCATAGTGGATAGGTTCCCCTTTTTTAATTCTGCGTCCCATATTTTTAATGTGGCTCTTACAAAGATTGTTAATTTTTTATTTCCGGGTCTCAAAGGGGTTGTAAAGGTTCGTTTTTTTTTCTAAATAGGTTCCTTTAGGCTAGTGCATTGTTGGTTCACTTACCTTTTCCTTAGATTTCCCTTCTAAATGTTTTTTTTCTTTGTCTGAATTTCTCACTTCCTGTTTCTCCTCGGTAAACTTCACACCATCATCCGAGTGGTGTGGAGTCAGCCAGAACAGCTTACTGAACAGCTTACTGAGGAGGAACAGGAAGTGAGAAATTCAGACAAAGAAAACAAAGAAAAAAAAGTTTAGAAGTGAAATCTAAGGAAAAGGTAAGTGAACCAACAATGCACTAGCTTAAAGGAACCTATTTAGAAAATAAAAAACGAACCTTTACAACCCCTTTAAGTGAGGTTTTATCCAGGGGAGCGCTTTGAGTTGATTGCCTATAATGTCCTCTTCTAGTTTAACCCATTGTTTGTCCTCCACATTTTGGTACCAGTCTACTATTCTAGTCAGAGAGGCTGCATGTAGATATTTTGAGAAATCAGGAAGTGCTAGTCCTCCCCTTTTCTTTGTTCCAAATAAAATTTCCCTTTTAGATTTGCAGTGTTTTATGGGCCCAAACAAAGCTTCCTATTGCTCTCCTTAGTTCATTCATTAGTTTCTTTGGAAAAGCTAAAGGAACAGTTTGAAATATATACAACAATTTTGGTAATATGCCCATTTTTATTATATTGATTCTTCCCATCCACGAGTGTTATTTTTTCATAGTTTTGTAATAATTATATTACTTTTCGGATTGTCGCATTGTAATTCAATTCTTGTAATTTATTCAAGTCTCTCGGGATATAAATTCCCAGATATTTAATTGCTACTTGCTGCCATTTAAACGGAAAGTCTTTTTGCAATAATATTTGTGTTTTTTTCTGTTAGTGATACATTTAGCATTTCAGATTTATCATATTTAACTTTAAAATTACCCAACTCCCCAAATCTTTTAAATTCTTTTATTAAATTAGGTATTTTTATAGTGGGGTTAGTCACGTATATTAATAAATCATCTGCATAGACTGCTGTTTTTTATATTCTTTGTCTTTAATACTGATTCCTTGTATATCTTTATTTTTCCTAATTGCTTGTATGAGATGTTCCATCACTAGTATATTTAATAAGGGAGATAGTGGGCATCCCTGCTGGGTTCCATTTGAAATTTCTATATACTCCGATAGCATTCTGTTCGTTCTTACTTTGGCCCGTGAATTAGAGTACAATGCAACAATCCTACTAAGCATTCTTGGGCCCATTCCTATCTGAACCAATGTTTCCTCTCAAGCCCTGTACTCACGATTGGATTTACTATAGATTCTAATCCGATAGATTTTTCCATCGGAAATCAGATAAAGCTGACTTTCATCAGTCTTGTCTACACACCATCAGTCAAAAATCCGACCGTCCCAAACGCTGTGATGTAAAACACTCCGACAAGCCGAGAAAAATGTTCAATGCTTCTGAGCATGCGTCGACTTGATTCTGAGCATGCGTGTGTTTTTTGTCCGATGGAGTTCCACACAGACGATCGGAATTTGCTATCGTTTTTTTTACCATCAGATAAATTTAAAACATGTGCTATTTTTTTATCACCGATGGAAAAAAGACCGATGGGGCCCATACACGATCAGTTTGTCCGATGAGAAAAGTCCATCGGACTGTTTTCATTGGTAAAACCGATCGTGTGTACACGGCATAAGAATTGCCATCCCACTCTATCATGCGATTCATTTTGGACTCCCAGTTGATTGTTTCAATTATTATTTATTGTGGATTTTGGGCACAGACTACTTTGGACATTAACACTTATTTTTACATTATTATTACTGTTTCACTTTTGATGATATCATATCACTATCCATTGTCTTATTGCATAATTGATAGTGAAGCACCTATTTATTTACTTAATTACCACTGTCAATGGGCATGTTAGTACACATTGCTGCTGTTTGGTGAGTATTGTACAGCCTGTTACATTTGGCAGGCACATTTGGGCTTTGCTCCTCCATTAGAAATACAAGTTCATTCCATGAGGGAGATGGCAACCACCTGGGCTTCTTTTTTACCAAAGTGGAAGCCAAAACAGTTTGTAAGGCAGCCAGCTGGAGTACGCCAAATATGATCATACACCACTACAAATGCGATATGGTGTCATGCGCTAATAGTTCATTTGGAGCATATCCCACGATAAACTTATTTTAAAAACAAAGTGGACATCTAAGCATAAAAAAAATGAAATTACCATTGCTGATTTGTCTATAATACTACAAACACGATATGGTGTCAAGCCCTAAAAATTCCTTTGGAACATATTTCTCAATAAACCTTTTTTGAAAGCAAAGTGAGCCCCATGGCTCAAAAAATGCAATTACCATTGCTGATTTGTCTATAAAATTTGACTCTTGATACTATATCTTTGAGAGTGAATCATCAGTGACAACTTATGTATTTGTATCCTAAACTATCATAAATAGTTCCACGAGTAACCACTGAGTGGCAGTATAGCACCCTGAAATACCACATTCTATAGATGACCAGACATTGTACAATATACACTTGGCAGTCTACCTATAGCCAGTGACATGGTGGCAAAATATCTTGGATGAGTTTGCTGAAAAAATAATCCAAATTTCTCCAGACCCTAATATTCTCTTGTCTGCAACATTGATTTCTAATTTTTTTATGCCCTGCACACTAAAAAACTGAATATTACTCAAACTGTGCATACCATGCAGCAATCTCATCCTACATATCTCCTGCTGGAAAATAACTTGACGCAAAGTGTTTAAAGTGAGACACCAGTCCAAATTTTTTTGGATGTCACTGAACAACCCCACCTCTTTGTTTACATTGCAGTCATTTGGTAGGAGTGAAGCGATAGGATCGGATGTGTTGGCGGGAGGCAGATTTTTTTCTTTCAGCGGGATGGCATCCATAGTTGATGATTGATGTGGATCTGCATCGCTGGGTGACTGATAAACGGTGGTTTTGCATCATTGGACATATTTTTTTTTTGTATTTTTAACCATTTGACCTTCAGAAGGTTTTACTCCCCTTCATGACCAGGACATTTTTTGGTATTCAGAACTATGATACTTTAATTTGGTCACCACTGTGTTATATATATATATATATATATATATATATAAAAATGAAAAAAAGACAGACAATTTTGGAAAAAAAAAAACAATATTTCCTACTTTCTGTTATAAAAAATTTGCAATAAAAAAAATCTAATTTCTTTATAAATGTAGCGGGGTCTTCAAAGTTAGTGGGATATACCTGGGGGTAGAGAGACCCAGGTGTGTAATTATGTCAGGGATTAGACCCCTTTTTGTTATTCGTGGAGGATTGGGTGGTGCAATATTCTCCTTGGCCTGTGGGTGGCGGGGTACCTACAGGCTCGAGGTAGAATCACTACCACAGTGCTACCCTTTTTGTCCCTTCCTGGAGATGGTACGGCTGGGGCGGGGAACCCGCCGTGGTGTCGATGGAAGGACATAAAAGGGGGGAGACGCCCTCGCCATGAGGTCTTTTGGGGGGGATCATCTCTTCACGCACCCAGGCACCTTAGGCCTGGGTGCGGGCGGTTCAAGGTTCCGGCCTAGGCGCCCTAGGCCTGGCCGGAATGAAGATGGAGTCCATCCCAGGCACCTTCAACCTGGGGTGAGGTACTATTGAGGAGGCCTGGGACCCGGTGACTCCGACTGGGTCCCGCGAGGGTGAAGTTGCTCCAGGGACCAGCATCTGAGGTGAGGAGGCTGGGGAGGTCACCCGTCCGAAGACCCGGTGCAGTGTCAACCCGGTGACGGATGGGCCTTCGGTAACTCCCTTGGAGGACATCTTCCCCTGATAGGGGCTACAGCGCAGCGGAGGAGCTTTAATCAAGACTCCTGCAACCCCTGGTCATAGCACAGGGAGTGTAGGGACTAGGAACCTGTACAGTGCCTCGACCTGCTCCCCCATCGTATCATGCCGTTGCATTTGACTGTATGTGGAGATACGCAATAAACCTGAGTTTGGACTTTGATGGGTGTATGGACTCTGTTGATGGGAACAAAGGGAGATTCTGGCACGGAAGGACTGACCCTCATAACCAGCACACATTTGGCCCAAGGAAAAGATTGGTACTGGCCTTCACCTCACCCACAGCCATGGGGAGGACATGGGCCGTAGCGCACCTCACTCTGTCGCTCGACATACCCCTAGCTAAAGAGGTCGGGGTGAGGCCGCTACACGTGGGGGCTCGTGAGTCCGGGATGAAATGTGTGTTGACCCTGAGGTTTGGAACGGCTGTGTTTGAACTTTGCTGCCCGGAGGAGGTCCGAGCAGGTCGGCCATGTGATTGGCCAAAGTGCGTCCCTGTGCTCGAAGTCGTGGAAATTTCTCTGAAAATCCGGGAGAGGCCCATGCAGAAAGAGCGGGAAGAGGGAGGAGTCCAGCCGTGTGACAAACTACATGTGGGGACTTTTGCTGCACTGCGCCACGAGGCACCCCGTGACTGTACAATTTGTGGGCGGAGACTGAAGGAAGCCCGCGAAAACGTGCAAGTCGTGGGAGGAGTCTGGCCACGTGTGGAGACTCCGGCGCGAGGTGAGCGCGTGATGGAACAGCAGGTGGTCGGGATGGCCTCAAGCTCCCCGTGGATGCCGGTACCTTACCCCACGAAAATGACTGCATTTGCTGCGCCCATTACAGACACGGGGATAAGGCTCAGGCCCCAAGGACAGTTGGCTCTGTATTCATGCAGAGACACGGAGGCCCTCGGTGTGATCTGTCCCGGATGCTCGGGACTGGTGGTCCAACTGAAGCCGTTCGGGCGATGTGAAGCGTGCAAAGAATTTCTTTTTGAGGTCGAATCATCCACAGTAAGGCCCCGGGCCCTTCGCCTCAACTGCATCACAGGAACCGCCACTCCGGAGGGAGAGATCCAGGCTTTTGCGGAGGTTCCCGTACGCGCTGACCAGGGCGACGTGACTGCCCAACCAGAGACTGAGAGAGAAAAATCCGAGGACACTGCTTCGGTCACCACAGACTCCCTGCTGCCACCCCCGAAGAGGAAAATAGGCCTGGTGCGGGCCTCCTGTGGTCGTGGTCGAGCTTCGCCCCGCTGCTTGCTGGACCTGGATGGATCCGGTCGGAAGAATCCTGGACATTCCAGTGCTGGAAAAGGTCCAGGTGAGCCAGGGGCTGGGACTGTGGTGTTGGTTGGAGGTGTCGGGGGTCCACAGTCGGTGGAGCCCGCAAGGGAGGGTAGCCTTCCGTCTACTAGAGACTACCTTCCCGCTGAGATGTATGACACCTCCGACCTAGAGTCATTGTCAGAAGACAGTACGCTCCGGGCGCAGGCCCCGGAGTTCCCGAGGAAATCTAGTCCTCGGGCCAACTTTCCTCATTCAACTACATCACCCGCTCTGATGGTGGGGATGCAGCGTGCTTCGTTGCGGGCACCAAAGACAAAGCAACCCGAGATGGTGAAGGTACCTCGGCACCCGGAGGCCATCGTGCAGCCAGGAGAAGGTGAGCGAGATGTGATGCCGCCTCTAGCCAGGTTGCAGAGACTTTTCTCCCAGAGAGTCGCCCGTGAATATGGGTGGGAGTACCCCTACTTGCCTCGGGACTTATTGTATGAAGTCGAGGTCCTGCGACCAAGGTGGTATGACGAGTTTGTATGGGAAAAGCTTAAAGTACCCCATGCCAGGCGATACTTGTCATGTTCACCGCCTGTGTCTAAAAAGTTCAAAGACTGCAGAGCTGATTGGAGACTTGGGCGCCATATTCATGCCGATAAGGTGCTCATCTGCAGGAAAGAAGGAGAGGATGTCGAGTATTCGGTGGAAGTGTTTGACGGGCACCTGAAGCCCCTGTTTCTGCCGGATCCAAGGTTCTACTTATAGGAGAAGTGAGCTCCTATCTTGTTGCTGTTGAAACTTTCTGGAAGAGACATTCCCAGACGCCTAGAACTGTGCCCTACTTTTGTTTTGATTTAGGCTTTTCTTTTACTCACTGGAGACTTGGGAGCTGTTGTTTTTTTTCCTCCCTTTTCTTCATGTGCCAAAGGCAGAGACTTTTGGGGTAGAGTCAGAGTAGGAAAGCAGGAAGAATGAAGATCTCACCAAGTGTCATTACCGCAGCGCTGTCACCAGGTGGCAGTGTTGTGCAACGGTTGTTTGAAATGTTACACATGCATTACTTACTTATTGGAGTGAGTGGGTCTCTCGGCTGACGGACCCACTCATGCCAAGTTAACATAGAGTGTTAGGATGTGTTTTTTTTTTTGTTTCCCTTCTGCAGGAGATTCGTCGGTCAAGACTACTGAGTATGGGGTGGTTCTTAGACAGTGACGGGAGGGATTGTATATGTGTACATTACAGATGTTTTATACAAAAGTTTTAATGTTTTATAGTTCCCTTTCCCTGGAGCAGGTCTTGGCACACACAGTATCCAAAATTTGAGGGATAGCCTCTGGGGCCCACTTCATGTCACCACTCCTTGGGAGACATGGGTGTGCACCTGACGCTGGGGACCAGCGTCAAATCACAAGGGGGAGTGTGTAGCGGGGTCTTCAAAGTTAGTGGGATACACCTGGGGGTAGAGAGACCCAGGTGTGTAATTATGTCAGGGATTAGACCCCTTTTTGTTATTCGTGGAGGATTGGGTGGTGCAATATTCTCCTTGGCCTGTGGGTGGCGGGGTACCTACAGGCTCGAGGTAGAATCACTACCACAGTGCTACCCTTTTTGTCCCTTCCTGGAGATGGTACAGCTGGGGCGGGGAACCCGCCGTGGTGTCGATGGGAGGAGATAAAAGGGGGGAGACGCCCTCGCCACAAGGTCTTTTGGGGGGGATCATCTCTTCACGCACCCAGGCACCTTAGGCCTGGGTGCGGGCGGTTCAAGGTTCCGGCCTAGGCGCCCTAGGCCTGGCCGGAATGAAGATGGAGTCCATCCCAGGCACCTTCAGCCTGGGGTGAGGTACTATTGAGGAGGCCTGGGACCCGGTGACTCCGACTGGGTCCCGCGAGGGTGAAGTTGCTCCAGGGCGCCCCTTGCGAGGAGACCCGCATCTGAGGTGAGGAGGCTGGGGAGGTCACCCATCCGAAGACCCGTCTGCAGTGTCAACCCGGTGACGGATGGGCCTTCGGTAACTCCCTTGGAGGACATCTTCCCCTGATAGGGGCTACAGCGCAGCGGAGGAGCTTTAATCAAGACTCCTGCAACCCCTGGTCATAGCACAGGGAGTGTAGGGACTAGGAACCTGTACAGTGCCTCGACCTGCTCCCCCATCGTATCATGCCGTTGCATTTGACTGTATGTGGAGATACGCAATAAACCTGAGTTTGGACTTTGATGGGTGTATGGACTCTGTTGATGGGAACAAAGGGAGATTCTGGCACGGAAGGACTGACCCTCATAACCAGCACACATTTGGCCCGAGGAAAAGATTGGTACTGGCCTTCACCTCGCCCACAGCCATGGGGAGGACATGGGCCGTAGCGCACCTCACTCTGTCGCTCGACATACCCCTAGCTAAAGAGGTCGGGGTGAGGCCGCTACATAAATTTAGGCCAAAATCTATTCTGCTACATGTTTTTGGTAAAAAAAAAACAATGAGTGTATATTAGTTGGTTTGCATGAAAGTTAGAGTCTACAAACTATGGTATATACAGTATATTCGAACATTGATCAATTCTGATGTATCTCATGGCAAGTTTTTTGAAGTTGTAATATTTTGTCACAATTTTTAGAAAAATGTAAAAATGTAATACATTTTTTTATTTTTTTTGGTGGTATCAGAAAGCCCCCTTATTTTCTAGATTACATTAGGCCCGCCACCCACAGACCCTCACAACCTCTGAGACAGGGTTGTGGGGAAGAAGCCCTTACTTTCATCAACATGGTAACAAGGTAAACCCCCATCCCCAGTTGAGGGCTAGTGGCCTGATATTGTTCAGGAGGGGGCACAAGCTTGCTCATTCGCCACCCCCCCCCCTTCCTAGGTAGCCCTGCCTACTTAATTTCTCCTCATCCGTCCTCACTTCTCATCTCCTTAACCCCTCCTTTCGCACAGGAAGTTATCAACTTTCTGGTAAAATCACCAGGTATTTTTAATTTTTTTTTGCATTTATTGAACAGATGTAACAAAACACCTTTAATGGTATTTTTAACAGAGCAAAATGGAGAAAATAAAGTGGTATTAAACCTAGCTGCCGATGCCCAGGGTTTTGCCATAATGTTCAAGTATGCAAAGCATATTTGCACATTATGGCAGACCTACCAGCCAAAACACCCTAATTCAGTGCTGTGAGATTCGCAATGTCCCTTGTTGTTTTGCTGATCTTGCCCAATCTTCTTCTAAGTTTGGCATTTTACCCATCTTGATTGGCCACACATGCACATGGGGGATAATTCATCCCGGCACATACTGGGATTATACCCTGAGCTGTTGATGTGTGTCTCTTTTTGGGGAAAAAATACATATTGAGTCTCTTCTGCAATACAAACCTGCCTGCCAGTAATGTTTTGTAACCTTGGGTTTAGTTCCACTTCTAACATTCGCTCTTAAGACTTCTGTAAAGAAGCCTGATGTAACTGAAATGTCATATAGTACATGAACATCTATAGCAGGTTGAAAGTAATAGTAGCAGCAGGTCTACAAAAGATCTGGGGCAAGAGCCCATAGCAGCGAAGTAAAGAAAATGATACGCTTGGGCAGGCATACACATGTATATAATGTACGTGTCTGTGTATTATATATGAATAAAATAACGTTGCATATCTGAGAGCGGATTCCATGGTTTGTTATTATTAATTGGGTCCCCAGAGCCCCCCTTGTTACATCAGGGTCCCCAGAGAGCCCCCCTTACATCAGGGTCACCAGAGAGCCCCCTACTTACATCCAGATCCCAGAGAACCCCCCTTACATCAGGGTCCCCAGAGAGCCTCCCCCTTACATCAGGGTCCCCAAAGAGCCTCTCCTTACATCAGGGTCCCCAGAGAGCCTCCCCTTCAGGGTCCCCAGAGAGCTGCCCCCCCTTACATCATGGTCCCCAGACCTACTCCTCCTCTAGCATTAAATATAAGCCTCCTAAAGGACATGTGGACTGACTGTGGACATGATACAGGAGATCATGGGCTGTGGACATGGTACTGGGCTGCGAACATGGTACAGGGGATTATGGGCTGTGGACATGGTAGAGGAGATCATGGGTGGTGGACATGGTAGAGGAGATTATGGGCCGTGGACATGGTACAGGAGATTATGGGCTGTGCGGACATGGTACAGGAGATGACATGGGCTGTGCGGACATGGTACAGGAGATGACATGGGCTGTGCGGACATGGTACAGGAGATGACATGGGCTGTGCGGACATGGTACAGGAGATGACATGGGCTGTGCGGACATGGTACAGGAGATGACATGGGCTGTGCGGACATGGTACAGGAGATGACATGGGCTGTGCGGACATGGTACAGGAGATGACATGGGCTGTGCGGACATGGTACAGGAGATGACATGGGCTGTGCGGAAATGGTACAGAAGATGACATGGACTGTGCGGACATGGTACAGGAGATGACATGGGCTGTGCGGACATTGTACAGGAGATCATGGGCTGCGAACATGGTGCATGAGATGACTTGAGCTGTGCGGACATGATACAAGAGATGACATGGGCTGCGAACATGGTGCATGAGATGACTTGAGCTGTGCGGACATGATACAAGAGATGACATGGGCTGCGGACATGGTACAGGAGATGTCATGGGCTGTGGACATGGTACAGGAGATGACATCAGCTGTGGAGAGAGAGAAGCATGCTTTGTTTTTTTTACTAGCTAGCAGGTGCCTACATACTGCAGTATGAGAGAAAGAAAACCAACAATTGCAGGATTGTAAATGTTGACAGTCACCACATCCCTAATTATATGAAAAACTGGAAAAAAAAACCTTTGGAGGTGGGACTTTAAAAGTGACTGACAACACACAGAGGTATATCAAAAAATATATATGAATTTAATCAACGAGTATAAAGACATAATTACAAAGACAGTTTCTTATTAAAATACATGAATTAAATACAGATTCACAAAAAACTGTTTGTATTCAAAAAAGAAAGAAAGAACATGACATTTTATAGTCCGACCCGACAGCTGTTTCGGTTACCCTTCTTCGGGGGATTTGTAGACATAAAAATCAGGAGTTGTCTATAAAAGGACAAATTCCATTAAATACATGATGTTATTGTGTATATATGTGCATGAAATTGTTTATATAAATAGACAAAACATCACAAATGTATATAAAAATAAATAAATAATTATTTGCTTACAAATGTTTCCAGAAGTAGTTCGATATTCCATGCGTAAATAGGGCACGCGTGTCGCTGTGTATATGGAGCGAAAGAGAAGACGCACCACAGAAAAAGGCTGGAGCAGGGTCCAAAAAACTTTCATACGAGGGTCCCCAAAAGGTGACAGACGATGGAGCTAAAAAGGACTCTAAAGAAAGAGTCTAGGTTTCTGCAAAACATATATAGACAGCCCTTAGTGTTAATTAATATCCTCATTTATTGGAGCTTAAGCCAAGTAAAAGATGTAACAAATTATCCTCAAAAACCTACCAGTAAACCTTTATTTCGAGTAGACCAGAAGAAAACAGCAACTCCTATCAATTCAAGAAAGAATCTCTCTCATGTCTGAGAGATTGCATAAATTATGCATTCCTCTGGCAGTAGAGTGAATTATATGAAGTGTGGCTATCTTCTAATTATTGAGGGAAATACTGTAAAAAGA
Organism: Rana muscosa; assembly: GCA_029206835.1. NCBI lineage: Eukaryota > Metazoa > Chordata > Amphibia > Anura > Ranidae > Rana > Rana muscosa. The sequence goes on along the minus strand of CM055117.1, from coordinate 944,644,843 downwards.
AAAAGAAAAGAAAGGGGTAAAGGTGCAAATAAGCACCATTAGCAACCACTTAAATAAGAGGATAGTAGTGTCCTAAAGACCTAAAAAAGTCTAACCATATGAATGAGGGTATATACCTGTGTAGCTCCTCCAAGATGTAAACTGGTACCGTGTCCTGTGCCCGTGCAAGTCTCCGTTTGACGAGATGGGCTTTAAATGGCGTCTTAATAAGCCGCCACAGCTGTGTGAGCGGGCGGCGCAAGAAGCCGGAGTGTGATGACGTCGATACGCATGGCGTCGCTTGAGTGTAAAACACTCTAAAGCGAAACCAAAAGAGCCGCGATCGGAAGTGTATGTCCGCATAGAAGCGCCGACACCGGAAACCCCTAACACGGTCAACGTCCAGAGACTGCAACATGACGCAGATGGTGCATTCCATCTATAAAGCCTCAGATCTAAAACGATACACATATATATATATATGTGTGGGAAAAAGAAAAGAGCAAAGAAAGAGGGGGTTATTTTAATCTTTAAAAGGGAAAGCCGAATTAACTATGTTGGTTTTTTTACTGTTTTGAACCTTACACATTGCATTGTATTGATATAGCCATCTCATGTTTATTTTTATATACATTTGTGATGTTTTGTCTATTTATATAAACAATTTCATGCACATATATACACAATAACATCATGTATTTAATGGAATTTGTCCTTTTATAGACAACTCCTGATTTTTATGTCTACAAATCCCCCGAAGAAGGGTAACCGAAACAGCTGTCGGGTCGGACTATAAAATGTCATGTTCTTTCTTTCTTTTTTGAATACAAACAGTTTTTTTGTGAATCTGTATTTAATTCATGTATTTTAATAAGAAACTGTCTTTGTAATTATGTCTTTATACTCGTTGATTAAATTCATATATATTTTTTGATATACCTCTGTGTGTTGTCAGTCACTTTTACATACTGCAGTAGGTAAAACACAGTGTAAGGCTTGGCAGTGGCTGCAGGCAGGGATTTGTTGACTTCTTCAGTCTTCAGTACGCCTGCGCTGGATAGCCCCACCATCTGAGTGTAAGTGCTGCACTCCAAAGCATATCACTCCACCAGGCACCAGTTCTAATGCAGTGGGAGGTGCCGGCCGCTGCTTTTGTAAATAAAAAAATCCCAGAGCGCACCGCTGCACCCGGTAAGAGACTCGGGGCTATGGACCCCAGATTCAGAGCTATAACCCCAGAAGCCACCCCCTAGCAACGCCACTGAGTAGCTGTATGTTGAAGATCTTGCTTGGAAGACATGGCACTTTCATAAATGAAGCCGATTAATTTCTTATGTTAATATTAGGACATGACTCTTGTGTTCTTATGGATGTACTGCAATCCCAAGATAAGTTCACTTTTTGTTTTTGCAGGTAAAAAAATTCATTTTTTTTTTCTAGGGATCTTGCAGAGCATTGCACCTGTCCAGGTCCCATGTACAATGTCAGGCTCCTGCAAACTCTCAGTATAGCTGTCTGCCCTTACTGAATGGGAGGATCAATCAATTACAAGAGCACTCACCTGCGCTCTCGCAGTTCATTGAGAATTACAAGCCATCTGCCGCAGTGGGCCTGGCAGAGTGTAGCTGAAGTTTATTCATTAATTTACAGAACTATGTGAAGGAATGACTTAGGCATATGGACGGAGCACTGTTCTGAAATTGTGACAGCGGGTGCGGAGAGAAGATCCCCCATCCACTCCCACAGGGAGGGGGAGGATTGGAGGGTGAGGGGTAGGATGCTGAATATGTTACATGCTACACACCTTTAAGGGCTCTTACAAATGGGCCACCTGAGCCTATTTAGCACAACTACAGTAGTTTTTCCTCCACCCAGGATGCCCAGGCGCAGTGTACATCCTGTCATTAAGCTGAATGGCCACTGTACTCGTGATTGCACTGTAAACATGAATAAAGATGCCTATAGACAAAGAGCTGGGTACAGAAAAATCTGCGCTGCCTGTGAATGTGAGCAGCTACAAAACCAATAGACAAAAAGGTGCAAACAAATAACATAAAAATTGTAGCGCTAATAAACATAAACAGTGAATATAATAACACCCAAGTGAATGAATGAAAAAAGTAGTTATTCAGTCCATAATCAAAAAACAACAATCCTATGTGAAAATGTATATAAATATAAGGTGAAGAGTCTCTGATGAAATGAATCAAAACAATCCAATGCAAATGATGATGCTCCCACAATCTTGATAAAGTGAATAGAGATGATGACCACCAATAAGAGAGAGGCTTACCAGAATTCGTGGACCCCAATAAACATACGTTTAAGAGGTCGACTCAAGCTTAGCGTGTGTCACTGAAGAGATTAGATCCTCTGCTGGTGCTGGCCAAGAAATTCCTCTCAACAGGTCATACCAGGTGAATGAGCTGGATACTCAGGAGATGGTGACCCAATGATGGTTACCCAGGATGGGACCAATAACAATGTAAAGGAAAGAGGAAGGGCACATAGCGTGATACTGTATATATGAAAAATGTAATGTAGGTAAGAACACTTACATTGTATAGGATAAACAAGCGCTTTCAGATGTAATCAATGGCAACAGTGGAGTCTCCCGACGCGTTTTGCAACAAATTGCATCGTCCAGGAGCTTGATTCGACCTCTTAAACGTATATTTATTGGGGTCCACGAATTCTGGTAAGCATCTCTCTTATTGGCGGTGGTCATCTCTTTTCACTTTATCAAGATTGTTGGAGTATCATCATTTGCATTGGATTGTTTTGATTCATTTCATCAGAGACTCTTCACCTTATATTTATATACATTTTCACATGGATTGTTGTTTTTTGATTATGGACTGAATAACTACTTTTTTCATTCATTCACTTGGGTGTTATTATTATTTCTTTTTCGTACATCACGGGACACAGAGCGACTTAGTCATTACTAATGGGTTATATAGTTAACCTTCAGGTGCTGGCACTGGCAACTTCCAAACCGGAAGTACCCTCCCCTATATAAGCCCCTCCCATCCGGGAGCACCTCAGTTTTTTGCCAGTGTCTAAGGTGTTGGCCAAAGAGTAACATGTGTTTTCACTGGGCTTGCGTACAGGTTCTTTTACGGGCCTTAGTAAGCTGTTCCGGATCCCACCAAAAAAGCTTCATAGCTAAACGGTCGGTACCCGGGCCTTGCAGCAGAAGAGCAAGGTCTTGCCTGTAATGCCTCTCTTAGGAGGGCTGGACCCTGGGATCCAGAGCTCTGGTCATACCCACGACCAAGATGTTTTCTGTGCAGGGTGCTATACAGGTCCAGGGGAGTGGAATCCTTGGGAACCCGGTCCCTGAAGGTTTAATTACAATGCCTGCCGTGATAGGTGAAGTTTGGGCTTCTGTGGACCAAACAGAGTCCTGCGGCGGGGAACAGGTAAGTGGGGGCCCCCAGGAACTTGGTTCTATTGGGGGACCCCCAAGCCTAATTTGTCTTTCTGTCTGTTACCTAACGGTATTCCCGCTAATATCTGTGTATGCCTGTAACTACTGAAAAATGTAAAATTTTAATAGTAGTCAAGAAAAAAAAAAAAGAGGACCGCGGTACCTGTGTTAAACCACTAGAGGCCGCTGTGGTCCATTTTTTCTTGTCATGTGGATCTTTGGTTTTCTCAAGTCAAAACATCCTGGCAGTTGGTAAGTTCCCGTGGGAATCCACTTCCTCTGCCCTGTTGCTGCGCTCATCCACCACACAGGCCCTCCGGCAAAAAGGGCCCTGGCTCCTAGTCCCTGCTTGGTTTTCGAAAAGGGCGCCAATGGCGCACGGGCGCGCGCGCGGGCGCGTGCACGCGCCTCCTATGAAAAAAAAGGGGCGGGGCGGGTGGATGACGCTCGATGCGCGCCGCGGCGCTTCTGCGAATGTGCAGGCGTCCCAGCATGTATAAAAGACACAGTACAAGTGTCAGCTGGATGCAAACAGAGCTAGCAACAAACAGTGGCACACAGAGGCGGTTGATGCAGGCATCCCCATAGAAAGGCACTTTAGTGGACACCAGCTGGTATATAGCAGCAACTGTGTTAGACTATTACCAGCAAAAATTGGTGTATGACGACGGGAATACCTCAGCTTTGTGTTTAAAGGATATGTCGTCCAGACGCTCCGGAAATAGGTCTTCCAGGAAGCCAAAGGGGTCTCCATCGGGCTCTGAGGATATTGGGCATGCTTGTACTGCACCAATCTCCCCTGAGAATTCAGAGGTCAGTAGCCGTAGGAACCCCACAGGAGTGCCTGGTGCTGCGGCTGTCCCCAGTCCACCTGCTCCTGTATATATAACAGAGGAGGTTTTATCCTCAACTCTGGGAGGATTGGAAGAGAGATTAACAGCATTGATCGCTGCTTCCCTGTCACAGGAAAAGCGCGTCCGATCTCCGTCTCCTCCTTCAGAGTGCCTGTTAGTGGAGGAACAGCCCCACACAGAGATCGACCTACCTGAAGGGGATCAGGATGAGGCTGATTCAGTTATGGAGGAATCAACAGTGGAAGAACCTTTCTCAGCATCTCAGGCTGAAAGATTATGGGTTCAGTCTCTGACTAACATGGTCCGATCAGCATTTAAAATGCCTCTGGCGGAACCATCAACCACTACGGTTTCCTCGCTGGGGTCGCTGAAAGCTCCCCAGGCTGTCTGTTCCTTCCCAATCCACCCTTTATTGGAAGGGCTTATTTACCAGGATTGGGAGCATCCTGATAAAATATTTACTCCCCCCAAGAGATTTCCGGTGATCTATCCCATGGAGGATAAGTTCATAAAAAAATGGAGGGTCCCTACAGTGGACGCAGCCATCTCTTCTGTGAACAAATCACTGACATTTCCAGTAGATAATGTTCCAATGTTCAAAGACCCAATAGATAAAAAATTGGAGTCTTTACTAAAATCTGCTTTCTCTACAGCAAGCATGGTGACACAACCTGCGGTAGCAGCGATTGGAGTCTGCCAAGCGGTGAAAGATCAGTTGAAACAAGTCTTAAGGGACTTACCAGATCAGCAGGCTCTTGCCCTAGCTGACCTACCTAGAGCCTTGTGTTTTGCGGTGGACGCCATAAAGGATACAATCCAACAGGCCTCCCGCTTTACGCTGTCTGTAGTACATATGCGTAGGCTTCTATGGCTCAAAAACTGGTCTGCTGAAGCTCCCTGTAAGAAATTGCTGGTTAGCTTCCCATTTCATGGAGAACGCTTATTTGGAGAAGATCTGGACAAATATATCCAGAAAATTTCTGCCGGTAAAAGTTCACTCTTACCGGTTAAGAACAAGAGTAGAAGTCCTTCTTTTAAGAGGCCTACTTCTCCAGTCCCTGGCACATCGGCTGTGAAACAGTTCCGACGGCCTCCGCGGTCAAATTCAGGGGGCAGAAATCAGGGACAATCACAGGGTAACAATAAACCCTGGGTCAAGAGAGGTACAAAACCTCCCCCCAAGTCATGAAGGGTTGCCCCCACTCAATCGGGTGGGGGGAAGACTTCAGTTGTTCACAGAGACCTGGCGGGACACCATCAGAGACAGATGGGTGCTCTCCGCAGTAAGTCTGGGATACAAGCTGGAGTTAAAAGACACTCCTCCTGCCCAATTTATGAGGTCAAACGTGCCAAGCGATCCCCAGAAGAGAGGATCCCTCCTTTTGGCACTAGAACAACTATTGCTCCAAGGTGTAATCATGAAGGTTCCCCTGGAAGAAAGTGGGTTCGGGTTTTACTCGAACCTTTTCACAGTCCCCAAACCAAATGGGGACGTGAGGCCCATATTAAATCTAAAAGGGCTAAACAAGTTCCTAAATATCAGGACTTTTCGGATGGAGTCGATCCGATCAGTGGCCACCGCCCTACAAGGGCAGGAATGGTTAGCCTCGATCGACATAAGGGATGCTTATCTGCATATTCCCATCTTTCCGGCCCACCAGAAATTTCTACGCTTTGCAGTAGAAGGGCGCCATTTTCAGTTCAGAGCCTTACCTTTCGGTCTGGCCACAGCACCACGAGTGTTCACAAAAATTCTGGCCCCACTATTGGCCAATCTAAGAACACAAGGTGTAACGATAATGGCATATCTAGACGACCTGCTACTAATAGACCACTCAGTGGAAAAGCTGGAAGTAGCTATTCAGAAGACAATCAAGTATCTGGAATATCACGGTTGGATTATCAACCGGGACAAGTCAGCTCTAAGACCAGTCAGAAGTCTGGAATACTTAGGGCTAAGGCTGGATTCAAATCAGAGAAAGATTTTCTTACCTCCAGAAAAGGTGTCGTCTTTAAAAGATTTGACCCACTTAGTGGGTACAAAAAGAAAACCATCCATACGCCTGTGCATGAGGCTGCTGGGAAAAATGGTGGCTTCATTCGAAGCAGTACCCTACGGTCAATTCCATTCAAGGAACTTGCAGAGGGCCATACTGTCAGCCTGGAACAAAAAAGTTCAGGCTTTAGACTTACCAATGTCCCTGTCCCCTTCCGTTCGCAAGAGCCTCCATTGGTGGTTGGTGCCCCAGAATCTGGAAAAAGGGAAACCCTTCAGTCCGGTTTCTTGGAAGGTGGTCACTACAGATGCCAGCCTCATAGGCTGGGGGGCAGTACTGGAGCAATGGTCTCTCCAGGGCAAGTGGTCAGAAGCAGAGAAGGCCCTGCCCATCAATCTCTTAGAGATACGAGCAGCCCGGTATGCCCTAGTAGCATGGACATCCAAACTCCAAGGGTCCCCTGTCAGAATTCAATCAGACAATGCCACAGCAGTGGCATATATCAATCACCAGGGTGGCACCAGGAGTCGTGCAGCCCAGAGGGAAGCGAATTGCATCCTGGAATGGGCAGAAAGATATGTCCCAGCCATATCCGCGGTTTTCATCCCAGGAGTGGAAAATTGGAAAGCGGACTTTTTAAGTCGCCAGCAATTATGCCCGGGGGAATGGTCTCTTCACCCCGAGGTTTTCCAGGCAATATGCCAGCGGTGGGGAACACCGGATGTAGATCTGCTAGCATCCAGATTCAACGCAAAGGTGGACAGGTTTGTCTCTCGGACAAGGGATCCCCTAGCTTGCGGCTCGGATGCCCTAGTGTTCCCTTGGGATCAGTTCAAGCTGATATATGCATTCCCACCGCCACAATTGTTACCGCGATTAATCCGCAGAATCAGGGTAGAAAAGAAACCAGTGATTCTGGTGGCTCCAGCGTGGCCCCAAAGGGCATGGTACGCGGAGATTGTAAAAATGTCAGTGAGGAGTCCTTGGACCCTCCCACATCGTCCGGACCTGCTGTCGCATGGACCGATATACCACCCTTCCTTACCAGCCCTAGGTTTGACGGCCTGGCTATTGAAGCCCACATTTTGAAAAAGAGAGGGCTCTCTAATCCTGTGGTATCTACCATGATCAATGCCAGGAAGCCGGTATCCAGGCAGATCTATTATAGGATCTGGAAGGCGTACATTACATGGTGTGAGGCCAAGAAATGGCATCCACGTAAGTACGTAATAGGTAGGATTTTGGACTTCCTACAGTGGGCTGTAGATAGGAAGCTGGCCTTGAGTCAAGGGTCAGATTTCGGCCTTGTCAATATTTTTTCAAAGGCCCTTGGCTTCGCATTCACTAGTCAAAGCTTTCATACAAGGAGTGATGCGTATTAGCCCTCCGGTTAGTATTCCCATATGTCCATGGGACTTAAACCTGGTTCTGTCGGTTCTACAGAAACAACCGTTTGAACCATTGCAACACATTTCCTTGGTTCTTCTCACCAGGAAATTGATTTTCTTAGTAGCCATTTGTTCGGCTAAAAGAGTATCGGAATTAGCCGCCTTGTCCTGTAAGGAGCCATATCTGGTTGTCCATAAGGACAGAGTAGTATTACGTCCTCATCCAGCCTTTCTTCCTAAGGTGGTATCGAGGTTTCATTTGAACCAAGATGTGGTTCTTCCTTCTTTTTTCCCCAAACCTAGCTCGGTAGAGGAAAAGTTATTGCATTCTTTGGATGTAGTAAGAGCAGTTAAAGCTTATCTAAAAGCCACTGCTCAGATTCGCAGAACGGATACTTTGTTTATTCTGCCGGAAGGCCCCAGAAAGGGTCAGGCAGCATCAAAATCTACTTTAGCCAAGTGGATTCGACAGGTCATAATACAAGCCTATGGCTTGAGAAAGAGACCGCCTCCATTCAAAGTTAGGGCACACTCCACAAGAGCAGTTGGAACTTCATGGGCAGTGCATCACCAGGCCTCCCTGGCTCAAGTCTGTAAGGCCGCAACATGGTCTTCAGTACACACGTTTACTAGATTCTACCAGGTAGACGTTAGAAGTCAGGAGGATGTCGCCTTTGGGCGCAGTGTGTTGCAGGCCGCAAAAGATCCTCATGCCTGATGGTGCCCAGCTTATGTATAGTGTATCCCTCCCCTCATTTGGCATTGCTTTGGGACGTCCCATTAGTAATGACTAAGTCGCTCTGTGTCCCGTGATGTACGAAAAAGAAAAAGGGATTTTTATAACAGCTTACCTGTAAAATCCTTTTCTTGGAGTACATCACGGGACACAGAGCTCCCACCCCTCTTTTTGGGACACTTATTGCTTTGCTACAAAACTGAGGTGCTCCCGGATGGGAGGGGCTTATATAGGGGAGGGTACTTCCGGTTTGGAAGTTGCCAGTGCCAGCACCTGAAGGTAAACTATATAACCCATTAGTAATGACTAAGTCGCTCTGTGTCCCGTGATGTACTCCAAGAAAAGGATTTTACAGGTAAGCTGTTATAAAAATCCCTTTATTCACTGTTTATGCTTATTAGCGCTACAATTTTTATGTTATAGCCAAAGAGCTGCCTCGTTCTTTCCTTTTTTTTCCATTCAGCATTTACTTAGTTTTCCAGGATGTGCTACTCCGCACCTACGCCCCAAATATGCTCAGTTTTGCAGGACACTATTCTCATTGTTCAAGCTTAAAGTGTTACTAAACACAGTAATATGAAAATATACGGTTACATGATAAACTGCAAATTTTCTCCAGTGCTAAGAGTTCAGGTAGGAGGAGATTTCCACTACAGCCTGTATACACGCCCACATGTGTGATGTCAATATCATATGACCTGACTAGCTCTGAGAACAAGTAAATGTTCTCTCCAGCATAAAAGACACAAATGAGCATGTGCAGTTTGGCTTCCTTGCCTGTGTTAGCTGGCCTTCCCCAGATAGACAGTACAGGAGGGGGATGCTCTATGCATACAGGATAAAACAGCCTTTTTACACAATGCAGAGGATTTAAGTTCCACAGTGAGTTTAACAAGCATGCTATGCTGCATATACAGACTGATTTTACTGTTGTGGGTTTAGTAACACTTTAGGGTTTCAATTTTAAACCAGTTAATCCAAACATAAGGCCCTACTTGCCCTCTTCCCCAATATATACTTCCCTAACTTTTAATTATCTCTAACACAAGTTTAAGCTCTCATAGTGAAACTCTGTCATATTCCCATCTGCAAATAAAGCTGTTGCTCAATTCTCTGCTCCTAATTATCTGGCCATGCCATGTCTCTAAACAAATATGACTTGGTCCCTTGGCCCTAGCCCAAACTATTTCCTATGTCTATTAGAAAGCCCCCAAGGCTATAAAAGATTTTCTGTGTGGACCAAAAATAGGCCACACTTATAATATACAGGGCTGCCCCACCAATTCAGAAGGTGACCAAAGCGCAAACTAACATAGGTAGTGTCTTCTTCACTTGGTGGCCTGCTTCCCTAAAGTAAGCAAATTAATGTATAGGTAGTATGGGGAGTAAAGTGGGGAGGGAGAATGTTAGACTTACTGTAAGTTAGGTAAAACAATAGATTTCCTTTAATGGTCCCAGATCCATGTGCACATATCACAATGGGATCCCTAAGAGGCCACAACTGACATTTGTAAAATAGATGGATGAACGCCCATCAACTCACATCCTGGGATAGAGCCTGATAATCAATAAATTGAAATGCTTGTAAGAAAGACATCCACACAGTGTAGCAATACAGAGGCTTCACTTTACTACAGTTTTCAAATTTCACTGAGACTAGGAAGTACATTTACGCTTAACTCCAGCATTGGCAAACTACTGTATAACAGCACATCCATACAGATGGAATGGTTCTTAATGAAAAAATATCACAGCTGCCAAAGATAAATCAACTGTGTACTATAACTATCATCCAGTCATCTTGCATGTATGTGCACACAGAAGTAGTTAAAGCGGAGTTCCGACTACATTACCAAATTTTTAAAAGATATACATGTCATTAGTCAATCACATTGTTGTTAAATACTCACGGTTTTAGAAGAATTCCTTCGCCGATCTCCCGTGTAATAACAGAAACACACTTAGAAAACTAGTTGCAGGACGTTCTCATTTTGCTTGTGGGCATGTGAAGCCCACAAGCACTTTCTTCCGGTACACTGTGCAGATCAGCGACCATCATGCACCGTCCCGTACCGCCCCTTTCGTGCGCATGCACACTATAACCTTACTGCTGCGCCGATTCTAACAATCGGGGAAGCCCACTGACTCCTGGGAATTGATGACACGCATCTCCCAGGAGCAGTAGCGAGCGGAGGCGCTGACGGAAGTGACGACAGGAACCGAGGCGATGAAGGAGGCAGATTTAGAGGGACCACATAGCAACAGCTATTTACAGGTGAGTAAAAAAAAAAAAAATATCCAAATGGTTTTTTTTTTTTTATTTCAAGCACATTAATGGCATATTTTTTTTTGGGTGGAACTCCACTTTAAGATGAATCTGTTGCTACAAAAATATTTGGTAATAATATCCCTGCAAAAGAATATTGCTTAAAGGGGTTGTAAAGGTTCGTTTTTTATTTTCTAAATAGGTTCCTTTAAGCTAGTGCATTGTTGGTTCACTTACCTTTTCCTTTGATTTACCTTGTAAAGAATAACGGGGAAAAAGGGAGAGGAGGCACTCACATTGCCACATCCGTATATTGCAGAATTTTTTTTATCTACTCAGGAGGAGTAAGACAAGGGTCAGACTTTGTAGGCAACACACAAAAATTGGTAGAAAAAATACTTTAATATCACATAAATGTTAAACAAGGATTAAAAACCATACAATGTATATCTCAATAGGAAGTCCCTTGAACGTCGACGCGTTTCGCCGTGAGGCTTCGTCAGGACGGACAAAATGGGAAGATTTTTTACACGCACTTGGGACAAATCTCACTGTCTCGAAAAGGAATCCAAGACAGCAAAATGTTGCTCAGAGGTTACCAATTCATGTATGTAGTATGGTGGAAGCAACTACATGTGTGGTCTGCTGCTCAAAGAGTATCAAGGAAAAGATGTTCTTGCCGGGATATGCTCCACATATGGAAAGAGCCTGATGCTTACAACTAGCAAGAATAGCTCGGCAGATCAGGTGTATCCAATGGGGTATGCCCGGGTAGGGAGTGTCCTAGTATATACAGAAGGAAGGTTCCATATTCGTCATAAGATCCAAGCATGAATGCTTACACATAGAAAGCAAGTAGCACAATCAGTGCAGTGATAGATATATCACTGCTTGAATCTAGCTCCTGGACGTCAAACCGCAATACCCCTGGGAGTCAGCCTCGTGCTGAACACCTGCTTCCACCATACTATATACATGAATTGGCAACCTCTGAGCAAAATTTTGCTGTCTTGGATTCCTTTTCGAGATTTGTCCCAAGTTTTCTATTCCAATTTTCGTGTGTTGCCTACAGAGTCCGACCCTTGTCTTACTCCTCCTGAGTAGATAAAAAAAATTCTTTGATTTACCTTCTAAATGTTTTTTTTCTTTGTCTGAATTTCTCACTTCCTGTTTCTCCTCACTAAACTTCACACCTTCATCCGAGTGGTGTGGAGTCAGCAAGAACAGCTTACTGAACAGCTTACTGAGGAGGAACAGGAAGTGAGAAATTCAGACAAAGAAAACAAAGAAAAAAATATTTAGAAGGGAAATAGAAGGAAAAGGTAAGTGAACCAACAATGCACTAGCTTAAAGGAACCTATTTAGAAAATAAAAAATGAACCTTGTGACAGCAGGAAGGTAAAGTCACCTGGTTGCATCCAGGGGGGTAGGTATATTTCTCCCAGATTCAGGCTTTATGCCGACTTATACAACTAGGGAGAGAGTTGATGAAGCCCAGCTGAGGCTAGTGGGCTCATGGATGATTCATACCTCTAGGGAGAGTGCTGGGCGTCGTGCAGGCAGGGAGTTGATGAGACCAGCTGAAGCTTGTCAGCTCGTTTAAGGCCTCTATAAAAACTCCCAGCTTCATTAGGTGTTTGCTCATGCCTGGACCCAGACCTGTGTGGACTGTCTAGGGAGAGTGAACCCCTGTGCGGTGAGACAAAGCCTGTGTGGCTATTTGTTTGGACATTTACTAAACCAGGGACTTAGGGACTAGGACAGCACCAGGCTGATCCCAGTTGTTAGTTAGGGAAACCTGCATGTTTAGTCAGAGGTCAAGCTGACCAGGATTTATTTTGTTTATGTTTCTTTTTGCTTTGCTGTGTTTTTGTCACTGTAAATAGAGAAATAAACCGCACCTTTTGATCTTGAAAACCACAACCTCCGTCTGCTGGGCCTGTTTTTGTGTGGGGAGCCCATCCAGGGGGTCACACACACCCGCTACCGAGCTAACCCCCTCACAGTTGGTGGAGAACCAGTGGCAGTTTTTTTTTAAGCCAGCATGGAGGAGATACTGAGACAGCTGGCTCTAGCAAATGCCAATCAACAGCAGACAAATGCAGGTTTGCAAAAGAGCCTTGCAGCTCAACAACAGAGCTTCGCAGCCCAGCAACAAGCCCAGCAGCAATCTGAGGCCCGCTTCATAGACCTGTTGCAGAAGCAAGAGCAGAGACTACAACAACAGATGGAAGCAGTAATGCAGCAACGTCCGCAGACCAGTGAGGAAAGCCGTCCCACTAATACCGCGTCCTTTGGGGTGAGTCGTTTATTGACAAAAATGACTGGAGAGGATGATCCAGAGGTATTTTTGACCACATTTGAAAGGACTGCTGAAAGAGAAAAGTGGCCTGAGGAGCAGTGGGCTGGACTGGTGGCTCCTCTGTTAACTGGTGAATCGCAGAAAGCTTACTATGACCTAGAGCCTGACCAAGCAAAAGACTATGTGATGCTAAAAGCTGAAATATTGGCAAGGCTGGGTGTCACCCTGGCTGTCCGGACTCAGCGTGTGCATAACTGGACTTTCCAGCTTGGAAAACCCCCCAGGTCTCAAATGTATGATCTCATTCACCTGAGCAGGAAGTGGCTACAGCCAGAGACTTTGTCCGCACAGGAGATTGTGGAACGTGTTGTGATGGATCGTTTCTTGAGAGCTCTTCCTACCGCCATTCAAAAGTGGGTAAGCCATGGAGACCCAGAAACGGCCGGTAAACTTGTGGATCGTGTAGAGAGATACTTGGCTGCAGAGAACCTGACGGCCTCTTCCAGAGACTCTCGGACTTTCCACCCTAAGACCAGACCATCCCCAGGGGCGGATAAGATGATTCCAAGGGGTGAGGGTGGAGAGAGTGAGAGGGTGGGAGCTCTGCCCAGGGTTTGGCGAGAACAGCCTGGGAAGTCGGGGGCTCAAGAGGCAGCCAAAAGGATTGTTTGCTACCGCTGCCGGCAAGCGGGACATATTGCAGCAAATTGCCCGGTTGTGGAGGAACCCATGCAATGTGACTTTCTGACGGACAGACGTCAGTCGCTGTGTGCGACAGTCGCATGCACTGCCATTCGGGGAACTGAGAAACATTTATGCAAAATGTGTATTAATGGTAGAAATGTGGTATTACTGGATTCAGGTAGCCTTGTGACCCTGATAAAGGCTGAATTAGTTAAAACAGAGGTCTCTGGGAATAGCAAGGTAGCTGTTATTTGTGTGCATGGGGACACCCGAGAGTATCCAGTGACTACAGTGTGTTTCAAGACCCCCAAAGGTACCCTCTCTCATCCAGTGGGGTTAGTATCTCAACTACCGCATGATGCCATTGTGGGAAGGGATTTTCCGAAGTTCTGGGAACTGTGGGATGATCCTGAGCCCCCCACTGGTGCCCCTATGTACCAGGAAGGTGATAGCCAGAACTCCTCTGAGAGTGGTGAGGACTCTCCAGAATTTCCCTTGTCAGTATTGGCAGGCGAGACTCAAGAAACTGGAGAGGAGCCCACCTCCTCAGACGAAAACCTACCGTCTGTGGAGTTTTCTGATCTTGAGGTTCACAGGGAAAATTTTGCAACAGAACAGTTAAAAGACCCCGCCATAATAAAGGCACGGGAAAACGTAGTGGAAATAGATGGCGAGTTAGTGAACCCAGATAATACCTGCACTTACCCATACTTCAGCGTAGAGAAGGACCTACTGTATCGGGTGGCAAAAAGGGCAGAAGAAACCGTTGAGCAGCTTGTGGTGCCCAAACCTTACAGGAAGTTGGTGTTGGAGTTGGCCCATGGGCACATTCTTGGAGGTCATCTGGGGACAGAGAAAACCCGAGAGAGGGTATTACAGAGATTCTATTGGCCTGGGATGATGAAGGACATAGAAAATTATTGTTCCTCCTGCCCTGTGTGTCAGAGGTCGGCCCCGATGCCACATTTCCGTAGCCCGCTGGTCCCTCTACCCATCATTGAGGTCCCGTTTGAGAGGATCGCAATGGATTTGGTAGGTCCTATAATCAAGTCCGCTAGGGGGCACCAGTACATATTAGTTATAATGGACTATGCCACCCGTTATCCAGAAGCGATCCTTCTCCGAAATACCTCGGCCAAAACCATAGCCAAAGAGCTATCTCTTGTTTTTAGCCGGGTGGGTATTTGTAAAGAACTGCTTACGGACCAAGGTACACCCTTTATGTCCCGGGTTATGAAAGAGCTGTGTAAATTGTTCAAAGTGACGCAATTGCGTACGTCTGTGTATCACCCCCAAACCGATGGGCTGGTTGAAAGATTCAACAAAACCCTAAAACAAATGTTGAAGAAAGTGGTGGATAGAGATGGAAAGGATTGGGACTGTCTACTTCCTTATTTGATGTTTGCTATTAGGGAGGTGCCCCAATCCTCTACGGGATTCTCCCCCTTTGAGTTACTGTATGGGAGACACCCAAGAGGGCTGTTGGATATTGCCAAGGAAACTTGGGAAAGTGAGAGTTCTCCCCACAGGAGTGTGATTGAGCATGTCGCCCTGATGCAAGATCGAATTGCACAGGTAATGCCCATCGTGAAGGAACATTTGGCCCAAGCGCAGTTGGCACAGCAGAGAGTGTACAACCGTGGAGCCAAGACCCGTACCTTTTCCCCGGGGGATAGGATATTGGTACTTGTCCCTACGGTTGAAAGTAAATTCCTTGCCAAATGGCAAGGCCCCTACGAGATAATGGAAAAAGTGAGCGAAGTGAATTACAAGGTCAGACAACCAGGGAGGCGAAAGCCCGAACAGATCTATCACGTTAATCTGTTGAAAGCCTGGAGGGATAGAGAGTCCCTAGTCACAGAAACTTGGTCACCAGCTCAAACTGGTTGCGTGATTCCGGAGGTTGGAATAGCAGCCACCTTGTCACAACCCCAACAACAGGAGGTTAAGGAGTTTGTGCTTCGCAACAAGGAGGTGTTCTCTGAGCTGCCGGGACAAACATCTGGGGTAGAGCATGATATTATTACCCCGCCCGGTGAAAGGGTGAAGTTAAAACCCTATCGGATCCCAGAGGCCCGACGGGAGGCAATACGGGAGGAAGTACAGAAAATGCTGAACTTAGGGGTGATAGAGGAGTCCCAAAGTGATTGGTCTAGTCCCATTGTGTTGGTGCCTAAACCGGATGGGAGCTGGCGATTTTGTAACGATTTTCGTCAGTTGAACAAAGTTACAAAATTTGACACCTACCCCATGCCACGTATAGATGAGTTGATCGACCGGCTGGGAACAGCCCGATACATGACGACTCTTGACCTCACAAAAGGGTATTGGCAAATTCCCCTGGCCAAGTCGGCCAAAGAAAAAACCGCATTTGTAACCCCAGACGGGGCGTTCCAATATAAGAGAATGCCGTTCGGGTTACAGAATGCGCCGGCCACATTCCAGCGGAAAATGGACCAGATACTGAGGCCCCATCGGAAGTATGCTGCGGCTTACCTGGATGATGTAATTGTCCATAGCACAGATTGGGCCTCACATCTGCCAAAAGTGCAAGCAGTCCTAGACTCTATCCGGGAAGCGGGGTTTACGGCTAACCCCAAGAAGTGTACCATTGGGCAGGAGGAGGCCAAATATCTTGGGTACACCATTGGCAGGGGAGTAATAAAACCCCAACTCAACAAAGTCGAGGCCATCCAGAGTTGGCCACGTCCCAACAGCAAGAAGCAGGTACGAGCCTTTCTGGGAATCGCGGGTTATTATCGGCGCTTCATTCCCCACTTTGCTTCTAAGGCTGTGCCCCTAACCAACCTGACGAAAGGGAAAGGGTCGGTCATGATTAAATGGACCCCCGAGGCTGAGGCAGCATTCCAATTCTTGAAACAAGCCTTATGTAGCCAGCCAGTGTTGTACTCACCCGACTTCTCTAAAGACTTTGTCGTACAAAGTGATGCGTCAGATGTGGGGTTAGGAGCAGTATTGTCCCAGGTCTGGAACGGGGAAGAGCACCCAGTCATTTACCTCAGCAGGAAGTTGAAGTCCCATGAGGTAAATTACGCCACGGTTGAAAAGGAGTGTTTAGCGGTGAAGTGGGCTCTAGATTCCCTTCGGTACTATCTGCTAGGTAGGCACTTTGACATGGTTACGGATCACGCTCCATTAAAGTGGATGGCTCAAAACAAGGAGACAAATAGAAGAGTAAATAGGTGGTTCCTGGCCCTACAGGAATTCAACTTCACACTAAAGCATCGCCCTGGCGTTCAAATGGGGAATGTGGATGCTTTGTCTCGAGTACATGAATGCCTGATTGCTGGTGTTCCAACCCCAAGGTTAAAACAAGAGGGGGGGGGTATGTGACAGCAGGAAGGTAAAGTCACCTGGTTGCATCCAGGGGGGTAGGTATATTTCTCCCAGATTCAGGCTTTATGCCGACTTATACAACTAGGGAGAGAGTTGATGAAGCCCAGCTGAGGCTAGTGGGCTCATGGATGATTCATACCTCTAGGGAGAGTGCTGGGCGTCGTGCAGGCAGGGAGTTGATGAGACCAGCTGAAGCTTGTCAGCTCGTTTAAGGCCTCTATAAAAACTCCCAGCTTCATTAGGTGTTTGCTCATGCCTGGACCCAGACCTGTGTGGACTGTCTAGGGAGAGTGAACCCCTGTGCGGTGAGACAAAGCCTGTGTGGCTATTTGTTTGGACATTTACTAAACCAGGGACTTAGGGACTAGGACAGCACCAGGCTGATCCCAGTTGTTAGTTAGGGAAACCTGCATGTTTAGTCAGAGGTCAAGCTGACCAGGATTTATTTTGTTTATGTTTCTTTTTGCTTTGCTGTGTTTTTGTCACTGTAAATAGAGAAATAAACCGCACCTTTTGATCTTGAAAACCACAACCTCCGTCTGCTGGGCCTGTTTTTGTGTGGGGAGCCCATCCAGGGGGTCACACACACCCGCTACCGAGCTAACCCCCTCACAACCTTTACAACCCCTTTAAATTCACCCATCTTACTTGCCTATACTACAGCCCGTTCCTCAGATGTTCACTGTCTGGCAGAGCTATGGCTTTAGACTTCACATCTGACACGTGTCCGTGTGTCAGATACCTGGTCCCCCGCTGGTTCTATCTGCTGGTCCCCATGCCACTGCAAAAAACACACAGTGGTATTGTAGGGGCTGGTAGGTAGATAGAACCAAAGACATCCAATATCTCCAGTTTTGGATGAGAAGGTTCTGCTGTGGACACCATAGCCCTGCAGAAGAGTGAAGGAATGAGGAACAGGAAATGTTTTTACTGCTTCTGTAAAGACAATGTTTTTCTGTGGAGACGAGATTGCCTGCACTGAAAAATAATGCTTTTGAAATACCTTCTGGTCATTTTTAGATGAGCAAGGTCCATGATACTATCCTGCTTTTGTTTCTGCAGGAGAGGAATAGGAAACGCTACAATTAAAATACAGATTTTCCAACAAGATCAGGAGAACAAGTGTCAGTCCCACCCCTTATGCCAGGGTGATGGATTAAATTCTGAAATCTGACTTCTCCTTTCAGCACCACATATAATCACTGTCCAAATGTTGCCACCATTAACATTTACCGAATACACCAATTCTTAACCAATAATACCACCAGGTTACGAATTCGCTCCCTTGTTATACTTGCCTCGACTATTGGAACCTCCTCCTCGTTGGTCTAAATCTATCCAGGCTATCCCTACTTCTGTTTATCATAAATGCTACTGCCAAACCTTTCAATCTCACCAATGTGTACCATCCCTCTCTGCCAATCCCTTCACTGGCTTTCAACTGCCCAACGAACAAACTTCAAAATACTAACATACAAAGCCACCCACAACACGATACATCGCCAACCTCATCTTAACATATCACCCAATCTATTCCCTTAGCTCCTCCTAAGACTTCCCGCTCTAGCACTCTTGCCTGTATAATTTTAACAGTAATCATATTTATAAAGCAGTAAATGTGATATTCACCCAGCATTTACAGCAGGTGAATCTTTCTGGTGATTATGTTTTAATATACAGTAAATGATTCACCACCTTTAAATGTTTGGTGAATATCTAATTTACTGCATTATAATTAAACCCCATACACATAATTATATCACATACCTGACAAAGACACGGGTGCACCATGCAAAGAATGTTTTGATTTACAGAAAGGATTGCAGTTTTTTGGAAAATGTGTTAACAGAGTAATATTTAGTGGCAATGTCAGGGAGAAAAATAGAAAGTGCTATTTAAAGTAGAACTATCTGCTCTACTCGCCTCCCCCCCAAGCGATGCACTGTCTCTGAGCTCCCTTCCTGGTGCAGATATCCTCACCCAGTCTTCCTCTAGAATAAGAATCATCGACCATTGATTGGCCAGCAAGGGAGTTCGTTCCTCCCAACGCAAAAACTGCTGAGGATGTACATTGAGCTGTGCAGTGCGCAGCTCAGTGTACACACTAAAGACATTTGCAAGTAGACAGGTACGAAGCTTTTATTGCAGAGGAGACATATACGGGCAAATTCAATCAAGTCCTATCACCATTTTCTGCCAGTGTGGCCTTTTTAAAATGGTCTTCGCCAGATTAAAAAATCCCTGACGTCTGTTTTTGTAGCTATACCGACACGTGTGGCAGATTCAGGTAGTCCTCAATAGGGCCCCTTTGCAAAGTGGTGCTCTTACTGCACCAGATTTAAAAATAACTACCTCCAGTTTGTAGATAACAAAACTGGAGGTTATTAAGACCAACTTAAGGTTTAGTAACAGAGACAGGCAAAGTGCCTGTCTCTGTAAGCTGTGTAGCAGATGGCATATATGCCACCGCTACCTCCTCCCCTTCCCATCTGTCACTGGTTATAAATGGACACAGCCAACAGCCTCCTGGCATCCAGTGATGCAGACAGTGGGCAATGCCTGATGGGGAGCTGAGGTACTAGTTCCCTATCAGATCTGCTCTTTGCTTGTGATTGTCAGCAGACAGTGGGTGGTTTCTTTAGCAATTTGCAGTCTATCTAAAAGCTATGAATCTGCCCACTGCCTGCTTTCAATAACAATGGGAGTGGGCCTGATGGGGAACTAGCATCTGTAAATTCCCATCAGGTTTCACCCATCCATGTTTAAATGTCCTGCGCTCCTGCGCTGTCTGTTTGAGGAAGAAGGAGGCTCATCTACCTTGAGGCCGGAGTGGCCATTTTGAACAAGTACATGAATCTGTCATCTGCATGGACATTTTATCAAGTTGGGGCACGGAATTCTAAAGAGTGTCTAAGATGTTCTCTATGAATTCCCCTGATAGTATGTCTCTTTTGTAGTAAGTGGCCTTCCTGCATGCAAATGTATTTTTGAAGGTAAAGTTCCACCTAACATCAAGTGGCTCAATCACCAGAACAGCCTTTCTCTTGTGCATTGCTTAGGGAACCCCTACAACCTCTGGAGAACCCTGGTTGAGAAAGGCTACAACAGATTGTTGAACAAAGGGATGCACTGCAAAGGAAGAACAAACACTGCTCTATTCTGTACAGAATAGAATATATTTATCAACAACATAACATTTTATTTTCATACCAAACACAGCAAAATATAAAAAAAACTATTTCAATTGTATCCAAGGATCCCGAAATACGTAATGGCATTAACCACTTCCCAACCAGCCGCGGCAGTTATACTGCGGCAGGTTGGCACAGCTGCGCAAATCGCCGTAGCTGTACACTGGCTGCCTTAAGAGCTCTAGGGGGCATGTGCGCGTGCTCGCAGAGTGATGCCAGAGCCGATGCGTGTGGCCAGCAGCCGCGATGTCTGCCGGTGACCCGAGATTGTGCCTCAGAGAGCCAGAATGGGGATCTGTCAATGTAAACAGACAGATCCATGTTCTGTCAGGAAAGTAGAGAGAGAGAGAGATCTGCTGTTCCTAGTGATTAGGAACAGCAATCTCTCGTACTCCCAGTCACTCCACTCCCCCCACAGTTAGAAACACCTCCCTAGGGAACACTTAACCCCTTGATTGCCCCCTAGTGTTAACCCCATCCCTGCTAGTTACATTTCTACAGTAATCAGTGGCTATTTTTCGCTCTGATCGCTGTATAAGTGTCAATGGTCCCAAAAAAGTGTACGATTTGTCCGCCGCAATGTCGCAGTCCAGCTAAAAATCGCTGATCACCGCCATTACTAGTAAAATAATAATAATAATAATAATAAAAATGCCATAAATATATCCCCTATTTTGTAGACGCTATAACTTTTGCACAAACCAATCAATATATACCAAAAGAATGTAGAAGAATACATATTGGCCTAAACTGATGAAAAAATGATTTTTTGGGGATATTTATTATAGCAAAAAGTAAAAAATATAGTTTTTTTTTCAAAATTGTCGGTCTTTTTTTGTTTATAGCGCAAAAAATAAAAACCGCAGAGGTGATCAAATACCACCAAAAGAAAGCTCTATTTGTGAAAAAACAACTTTGTTTGGGTACAGCATCGCACGACCGTGCAATTGACAGTGCCGTATCGCAAAAAATGGCCCGGTCATTACGGGGGCAAACCCTTCCGGTCCTTAAAGCGGAAGTAAACCCATCGATTTAACAGTTTCAAAAAGCAGTTACATTCCTGGCATGCTGGGAATGCCAACTGTCACATTGGTTGTGCTCTCAACCAAACTGTCAAACCATCCAAAGGCTGGTGTCATAACTGATCACATGTGCAGCATCATGGCAGTTGAAGATTAAACAGAGGCCAAGATGGCAGCTTCCTTGCCTGAAAATGATAGGAGGGTTCACTTTAAATTGTTTAAAGAGAATCTAAAACAAGGATTTTCTGTTTAAAACTTTTCATCATAAAACAGCTAAAGCTTTTCAGTTACTGTTTTGAAATACGTATAAATGTAGCTCTGCTTTACAAATCTTATATGCAACTGAAACATTTGATAACTGTCATTCTACAAGTTTTTACTGGTTTGGCCTGAGGTTGGCTTGCAATGCTGTGTAAGCTGAAAGAAAAAGCCTTACACAGCTTTTCATTTCCATATCCTCACATTTAAACGGTTCTTAAACAGTTGAGGCAAATATTGTCCATTCAGATCTTTCATTCTGCCAAATAGTATCAGCTAGACATTCAATCAAATTTTGACATATGTAACGCATCTACTTTAACCTGCAAGCGGGGTGTTAAATATGTGCATGATAACTGACTTGTAGCAATAAATTTCAAAAAATAATGTCAAAATGCAAAACAATGCAAAATCCTGCAAACTGTGTTCTGAATCGAGTATTTACATACAAAATTCTGCCTTACTTAAAGGGGTTGTAAAGGTTCGTGTTTTTTCACCTTAATGCATCCTATGCATTAAGGTGAAAAAAAAATGGAAATATCCGGCCCCCGTTTTACTTACCTGAGCCCGTTCATCTCCTCGGCGCGTCCCCATCGTCCTTCTCTCCACGGAGTCCCAGCTTTCATTGGATAGATTGATAGCAGCGCAGCCATTGGCTCCCGCTGCTGTCAATCAAATCCAATGATGTGGGCGCCGGGGGGGCGGGGCCGAGTCATACACTCGGCGTCTATGGACGCAGAGTGTATGACTCAGGAGCGCGCCCGCAAGGTAACCCCCTTGGGAGAGCTCTTCTCCTA
Source organism: Rana muscosa (assembly GCA_029206835.1). Classification (NCBI taxonomy): domain Eukaryota; kingdom Metazoa; phylum Chordata; class Amphibia; order Anura; family Ranidae; genus Rana; species Rana muscosa. The sequence continues at coordinate 944,622,579 of CM055117.1, read as the reverse complement.
GGGGGTTATCTAATGCGAGGAGGAACTGCGAGAGCCGCTGAGGGACCCCAGAAGAGGATGTTCGGGGCCACAGTGGAGGTAAGTATGACATGTTTGTTATTTAACCACTTGTCTACCGCCCACCGTCAAATGAAGGCGGGTGGAAGACTCTCTTGTTCTGACAGGACGTCATATGACATCCTGGCTTTAAAAGCAGCTAGGGGGCGCGCGCCCACCGCGCCGCTGGGGACCCGATGCGCGAGTCCGGCGGCCGCGATGGCCGCGGGGCACCCGCGATTGCCCAGTAACTGAGCAGGACAGTGGATCTGTGTGTGTAAACGCACAGATCCACGTCCTGTCAGGGAGAGGAGACCGATGGTGTGTCCCTTGTACATAGGGACAACCATCGGTCACCTCCCCCAGTCAGTCCCCTCCCCCCACAGTTAGAACACATCTAGGAAACACATTTAACCCCTTCCTCGCCCCCTAGTGTTAACCCCTTCCCTGTCAGTCACATTTATACAGTAATCAATGCATTTTTATAGCAGGGATCGCTGTATAAATGTGAATGGTCCCAAAAATGTGTCAAAAGTGTCCGATGTGCCCGCCGCAATATCGCAGTCACAATAAAAATTGCAGATCGCCATCATTACTAGTAAAAAATAAAAATAAAAAGCTATAAATCTATCCCCTATTTTGTAGATGCTATAACTTTTGCGCAAACCAATCAATATACGCTTATTGCGATTTTATTTTACCAAAAATATGTAGAAGAATATGTATCGGCCTAAACTGAGGAAAATTTGAATAATAAAAAAAAAATTGATATTTATTATAGCAAAAAGTAAAAAATATTGTGTTTTTTTTTCAAACTTAACGCTCTTCTTTTGTTTATAGCGCAAAAAATAAAATCCACAGAGGTGATCAAATACCACCAAAAGAAAGCTCTATTTGTGGGAAAAAAAGGACGCAAATTTCGTTTGGGAGCCACGTCGCACAACCGCGCAATTGTCATTCAAAATGTGACAGCGCTGAAAGCTGAAAAATGCCTTGGGCAGGAAGGGGGTTTTCGTGCCCAGTAGGCAGGTGGTAATAAAAAAAAAAAAGGAACCTTTAGTACAGCCCAGAGAAATTCCACTCGCCTGCTCGTATTTTGCGAGTGGATTTTGAGGGCTGGGCGAGTGTGGGCTGCCTAGCAGCGGGGGGGGGGGGGGGGACGATCGTGGGGCAAGGGGCAAGAGAGAGGAGAGGAGAGCTGCTGCCGCCGCCGCCACCGCATTGATCAGCGCGCAGGGAACATAACAGCTTTCATTTCAATAGCTGTGTGTTCCCCGCCGCGCGTCTTCATATATATCTGTCTATCAAAGTGCCCGGACAAGGAGGAGGGGCTAGATATGATGGCGCACGCGGCGGGGAACACACAGCTATTGAAATGAAAGCTGTTATGTTCCCCGTGCGCTGATCAACCAGACAGCGGTGGCGGTGGCAGGGGGGGCTCTCTCTTTCCCTACACAGGTAGGGCACTGGGGACCTACACATGGCTGCATTTGGGGACACAAGGCTGCATTTGGGGACACATGGCTACACAAGGCTGCATTTGGGGTCACAAGGCTACACAAGGCTGCATTTGGGGACACAAGGCTGCATTTGGGCACACATGGCTACACATGGCTGCATTTGGGGACACATGGCTACACAAGGCTGCATTTGGGGGCACAAGGGGACACAAGGCTGCATTTGGGGACACAATGCTGCATTTGGGGACACATGGCTACACAAGGCTGCATTTGGGGACACAAGGCTACACAAGGCTGCATTTGGGGACACAAGGCTACACAAGGCTGCATTTGGGGACACCAGGCTACACAAGGCTGCATTTGGGGACACCAGGCTACACAAGGCTGCATTTGGGGACACCAGGCTACACAAGGCTGCACTGGCGGACACCAGGCTACACAAGGCTGCACTGGCGGACACCAGGCTACACAAGGCTGCATTTGGGGACACCAGGCTACACAAGGCTGCACTGGCGGATACCAGGCTACACAAGGCTGCACTGGCGGACACCAGGCTACACAAGGCTGCACTGGCGGACACAAGGCTACACAAGGCTGCACTGGCGGACACAAGGCTGCACTGGCGGACACAGGCTGCACTGGCGGACACAGGCTGTATTGGTGGACACGGACAGACTGCATTGGCGGAGACGGGCAGGCTGCAGTTTTGGACATGGTCAAAGTTGTTGTTAATACTTATTTTTATAACTTAATTCTGCATAAAAATTTAAGTGTCATTTCATGAGATAATTTGAGGGTGTGTTTAGGGGCGGAGCATGGTAGGGTTTGGGCCCGGCAACTTGTGCCGAGTAACCCTTGAGGTCTGGCTAGTAGCTCAGGATTTGAAATTTTGAGCCCTGCTTTAGTATCACTTTAAAGTAACCCTAAAGCCTCTAGTGAAAATGGCGCCTATGGCAAGAACTGAAACTGCGCCCCTGTCAATACATTTGAAACCCATCTTTCAGATAACCTTAACAAAAAAAAAAACAGCTGACAAAACTACAAGTCAAACTCTTTAATCTTCCAATTAACAACTTATGGATTGGCACTACATAAAAATTACAACTGCACCTTCCTTGCTTTCACTGATGCAAACTGGTCTATGATCTGCTCAATGTCAGTTTTTTCTGTTTCTTCTCTTTCTACACTCAGCAGAGCAAATGCAGTAACATCAGCACCCATAAATGCAGTAACATCAGCACCCATAAAAGCGGCCTTACCAGCACCCATAAAAGCGGCCTTACCAGCACCCATAAAAGCGGCCTTACCAGCACCCATAATGCAGTAATATCAGCACCCATAAAATGCAGTAATATCAGCACCCATAAATGCAGTAACATCAGCACCCATAAATGCGGCCTTACCAGCACCCATAAATGCAGCCTTACCAGCACCCATAAATGCAGTAACATCAGCACCCATAAATGCAGTAACATCAGCACCCATAAATGCAGTAACATCAGCACCCATAAATGCAGTAATATCAGCACCCATAAATGCGGCCTTACCAGCACCCATAATTGCGGCCTTACCAGCACCCATAATTGCGGCCTTACCAGCACCCAAAAATGCAGTAATATCAGCACCCATAAATGCGGCCTTACCAGCACCCATAAATGCAGTAATATAAGCACCCATAAATGCAATAACATCAGCACCCATAAATGCAGTAACATCAGCACCCATAAATGCGGCCTTACCAGCACCCATAATTGCGGCCTTACCAGCACCCATAATTAGGGCCTTACCAGCACCCATAAATGCAGCCTTACCAGCACCCATAAATGCAGAGGAATCGTGCGATGTATAGGCACTTAGCAGGAGGGAGAGAGACAGAGCGGCCTCCATGGGGGCGGATCATGAGATGTACGGGTACAGCACTGGGCAGAAAGGCAGAGTGGAATGGAACATCAGAGACAGGTACTGCGCGCAGTGGTACACAGACAGGTCACATTCACTGACAGTGGCACTGTAATGATCAGGGACACGCAGCGGTGCAGGGGATGTTTCCTCATAATGGATACAGTCCTCCGCCACTGCTGCGCCAGCGCCTCTGACACTGTACAGAGGGAGAGAGGGAGTAGGATCACCAGCGGCCCTGTCTGCTTAGCACACACGCACAATCGCACATGATGTTGACTTTAAGGCCTCTTTCACACTGGGGTTGTGGGGGAGCGTCGTTTACCGTTGTTTTCACGGCGCTATTCAGCCGCTAGTGGGGGGTCTTTTAACCCCTGCTAGCGGCCGAGAAAAGGTTAAAAAAAAAACGCTCGCAAAGCGCCGCTTTGATTTCAATGGGCAGGGGCTCTTTAGGAGCCGCTCCTACAGCGCCTCAAAGATGCTGCTTGCAGGACATTTTCTAATGTCCTGCTAGCGCACCGCTCCAGTGTGAAAGCCCTCGGGCTCTCACACTGGAGTGAATGGAGCCGCTATTTCAGGGCGCTTTGCAGGCGCTATTTTTAGCGTTATAGCGACTGCAAAGCGCCTCAGTGAGAAAGGGGTCTTAGGCTGCTTTCACACTGAGGTGCTTTGCAGGTGCTACAGCGCTACAAAATTGCGCCTGCAAAGCACCCTGAAAGAGCCTCTTTTTTCACTCCAGTGTGAAAGCCCAAGGGCTTTCACACTGGACCGGTGCGCTGGCAGGACGCTCAAAAAAGTCCTGCTAGCCGCATCTTTGAGGCACTGTAGGAACTGTGTACACACTGCTTCTAATGCGCCCCTGCCCATTAAAATCAATGGGCAGCGCCGCCGAACCGCCAGCAAAGCGCCACTGCAGTGGCGCTTTGTGGGCGGGTTTAACCCTTTTTGGGCCGCTAGCGGTGCGCTGGCAGGACGCTCATAAAAGTCTGCATCTTTGAGGCGTCCCGCTAGCGACAGTGCTTTACCGCCGACGGCGCAACGCCCCAGTGTGAAAATAGCCCAAACAGAAGCAAGCAGCCAATCAAATATAGTGCTTGCTCAATATGGATTAAATAAATTGTAATTATGCATAGCCATAGATATCATAAATAAAGTGATTTGTGCAACAGCAGGTACTACTTGCACAAATCACTTTATTTATGATATCTATGGCTATGCATAATTACAATTTATTTAATCCATATTGAGCAAGCAGGCACTACAGTATACTTGATTGGCTGTTGGGCTTGCCTGGCACACATCATTAACACTGACTGATTTGCAGTTTACTTTTAGTAAAGGGTTAAGCTACCCATATGAAGAAGGAGACATTGCTTCTCTTAGAGATTAGAGATTCATACATCACATGGGGTCACTTGTTGTGACTAGTACCTGCTGCAGTTGCTGCCTGGCTTGGGGGTTTGGGTTCCAGCAGGGTCCAATTGTCAGTTCAGTTGAACTTGAAGACAGTTCTCCTCCTCAGCGACGGCGACCTTACCTCACGTGACGTCATCGACCCGCTCGCGCTCGGGGAGAAGATTGAAGCAGCGCAGAGGAGGAAAGCACTGCCTCCCCCAATTAGCCGAATGACAGCCGGAGACGTAGTGGACGGTTACACTTCCTCTACAAGCATGGGGGCGCCCGCGCCTGTCACTTTCCAAACACTGCCATTCAGCCAAGTAAGACAGAGTACTTAAAAGTGAAGTGCCATGCCACCGCCGGGGGCTATAGTGCGGGAGGCGGCCCGCAGGAGGACAGGTGCGGGTGGGATTTTTTTTTTGTTTAGTTAATTTTGCCGCCCCCCCCCCCCAGGGCGCCCATGGCACTTGCCATGGAGTGCCATACCCTGGATACGCCACTGTCTACAGGGGCATGCAATTACAATTCTTGATCTAATATTTCACAGCAGGGCCCATTCCTCCACCCTTCAAGAGTAACTATGAGGGCTTACAGTGTTTTGGCACCAGCACCACCACCAAAGGCCCAATTTTTCCTACCACTGTTCAACAGTGGCATGTAAATACAATTCCTGATATAATAGTTCACAGTAGGGCGTTCCAGCGCCCACCAAGAGTAACTGTGAGGGCTTACAGTGTTGTGGCAACACCAACACCTAAGGGCCAAATTTCTGCAGACTATATACGGCAGGCCCCTACTTTCAAACATCCAACTTACAAACGACTCCTACTTGCAAACGGAAGGAGACAACAGGAAGTGAGAGGAAATCTACCCCTAGGAAGGGAAATTCTCTCCTGTAAGAGTTAATATGGGAAAAAGGTGTCTCCTCTCCACTGATGCTTTATCACCAATCCTTGTTTCAATAAAAAACCCACATTTTCCAAAAACATTTGTCATTGGGATGGAAAGTGAGGTGAAATGTTCTGAACAGGTGCACAGACAGCAAAACAAATGTTACAGGGGTGATGACCCTTCCCTATGTTCTCCAAAAAGCTTAAAAATAGATTTGTCTGGAGCTACACTTAAAAAAATGTACCTGTTCCAAATTACAAACAGATTGTACTTAAGAACAAACCTACAGTCCGTGTCTTTTCTGCACCGCCTGTATACTGCTGTTCAGAGTATATAGGGCCTTTTTTATTTTGGGTGCGGGGTTCCCCTTAATATCCATACAAGACCCAAAGGGGCTACTAATGGGCTGGGGTAGGGGTGGCTGATGGGGTAGCCATGCAATTTTTCTCAATGATTTTCATCCATATTGCCGGGACCAGACATGACATTAAAGCCGCAAGCAGTTTTAAATGGCTTTTTTTCCTTTAGAAATGTCATTTTCTGTAGAGACAGTTCTAAACACGGGAAACACGTGCCACTTCACCGGCATACTTTAGACACTCCCCAGGTACGATATTTAAAGGAATGTTTCACTTTTTTTTTTCACTTTATGCATCATTAAAATGACTGCTCCCGAAAAAACGTCAGTTTTAAAAGATTATTTTTACGTTGATACATGTCCCCTCGGGCAGGACCCGGGTCCCCAAACCCTTTTTAGGACAATAACATGCATATTAGGCATTATAATTAGCACTTTAGATTTCGAACGTTCGCGTCCATTGTATTTAATAGGGTTCTAAAGTTCGTGCGAACGTTCGGTCTGTTCGAAGGTTCTGGTGCGAACTGAACGGGGGGGGGGGGTGTTCGGCTCATCCCTAGTCAGAAGGTTTTCTGAATTGGCGGCCTTGTCTTGCAAGTCGCCTTACTTGGTCCTCCATAAGGATAAGCGGTGCTTCGCCCGCAACCTTCATTCCTTCCTAAGGTGTTTTCGGCTTTTCACCTAAACGAGGACATTGTGCTTTGCTGAGTCCAGGAGTTCTGGTCTACCATGTGCTATGTCACTCGGGTGTCCCCTAGTGGGATCGCGGCTGTCAATAGCCGGTGTATAGAGCAGCCTGGATAATACAGTATCCATCCTTGTGTCCTCGGCCGTCGCATCCCAGGAGGCTGCGCTACATACCTTGGACGTGGTACGTGCCCTACGGGTGTACCTGTCTGCTACTGCTCCGTTTCGGAGTTCTGATTTACTGTTCGTGCCGGTATCTGGTCCACAGAAGGGCCTGACGGTCTCATCGGCCACCTTTCTAGGTGGATCAGGCTGATCGTCATCCAGGCCTATGCCCTTAGGGGGGGCGCCTCCCTTTCCTGTCACGGCGCATTCAACCAGGGCAATTGGTGCTTCCTGGGCTTTCCGTCATCTAGCATCTGTCTTTAAGGTGTGTGAGACAGCGACCTGGTGGTCTGTTCACACTTTCCCAACGTTTTACAAGGTTGATGTGTGTGCATCTTCGAATGCTCCTTCCTACGTGAGGAGCTCTGTTTGTTTGGGGTGAAGTTAAGTCTTCTTTTGATTGCTGTTTCCACCCCTCGTTTTTTCTGACACTGCTTGGGGACGTCCCACTTTGTCAAGATTTAAGGAGCTGTGTTTGTTCATGGACGAAAAGAGAAAATAGGATTTTTTTTGTACTCACCGTAAAATCCTTTTCACTGTCGTCCATGGACGGACACAGCACCCACCCCTCCTTTTTTTGTTTGTACTGCTTTACTACAAACTGAGGCTGCTGGCTGCAGGTAGGAGGGTTATGTACGGAGGGACCGCCCCCCCTGGGGGGAGCTGTTCAACTCTGTTAAAGTTACATGTTTTAAGATAACTAACATGTTCTGCATAGTCCTCTCCTATGAAAAGGAACATAACCCACTTTGTCAAGATTTAAGGAGCTGTGTCCGTCCATGGACGACAGAGAAAAGGATTTTACGGTGAGTACAAAAAAATCAGGACATCGGCCCCGAAGAGGAAGGAGGCACATATGCCTCATCAGTGCGCACAAATACCGCCTGCCAGTGTTACCTGCCAGTGCCACCTATCAATGCCCACAGTGCCACCTATCAATGCCCACCTGTGATGCCAATCAGTGCCTCATGAGTGCCACCTAGTAATGCTGCCTATCAGTGTAACTGATCAGTGCCCATCACTGCCACCTATGAGTGCCCATCACTGCCATCTAACAGTGCCACCTATTAGTGCCACTTCTCAGTGCCCACCAGTGCCACCTATCAATGCCCTTCAGTGCCACCCATCAGTGCCACCTCTCAGTGCCGCCTATCAGTGCCCACCAGTGCTGCCTATCAGTGCCGCCTATCAGTGCCCACCAGTGCCGCCTATCAGTGCCCACCAGTGCTGCCTATCAGTGCCCACCAGTGCCGCCTATCAGTGCCCACCAGTGCCGCCATATCGGTGCCCACCAATGCAGCCCATCAATGCAGCCCATCGGTGCCCATCAGTGCAGCCCATCATTGCCCATAAGTCAAGCCCATCAGTGCTCATCAGTACAGACTCATCAGCGTACATCAATGAAGGAGAAAAATTACCCGTTTGCAAAATTTTATAACAAAATATAAAAAATATATAATTTTTTTTAACAAAAAAGAAAAAACGCAGATCAAATACCACCAAAAGAAAGTTCTATTTGTGGGAAAAAATGATAAAAATGTCATTTGGGTACAATGTTGTATGACTGCGCAATTGTCATTCAAAGTGCGACAGCACTGAAAGCTGAAAATTGGTCTGGGCAGGAGGGGGGTTTAAGTGCCCAGTAAGCAAGTGGTTAATCACCACTGGCTTTTTTATTTTTTGCTAAACAAATGAAAAAATCTTTTCATAGTTTGTTTAAAATTGAGCAAACAGGTCATTTTTATTTTTCACTGGTGGGTGCTGTTGAGGCTGCACTGATAGGCGGCACTGATAGGTGGCACTGGTGGACACTAATAGGTGGCACTAATAGGCAGCACTGGTGGGCACTTATTGGCAGCACTGGTGGGCACAGACTGGCAGCACTGGCGGGCAATGTTGGGACTGCACTGATAATCAGGACACTGATGATCAGTGTACATGTCCCTTTTAGAGAAGCCAATTATCGGCTCGCTTTTTCTCTCCTCATGCTCTCAGCATGAGGAAAGGAGTGCCGATAACCGGCTTCTATTTTAAATCCGTGATCAGCGGTGATAGGACACAGCTGATCATGTGGTAAAGAGAGCCGCTGATTGGCTCTTTACCTCAATATGTGATTAGCAGTGTTCTCCGGACACTGTGATCACAGAGCATTCTTCCCCTGTGCCCCGAGGCAGGCACGAACACGGGAGGCCGTCACATGGCAGCCTCCCAGAACTAGCCGTCTGCGTTGTAGCCGTCATTCAGCTATAGCGCGGTCGGCAAGTGGTTAAAGGATAAGTTCACCTTTGTACAAAAAATAATAAATGCAGTTCTTTTTGCAGGTGAAAAGCCGATCAGGAGATTGCTGATGCCATGCAGGTCTCCTGCACACTGTCAGTGTATCTGTCTACCTGTACATCCCATGTGGGTAAGCCGATACTCAGTGACAGGAAGACTCAATGAACTACCACAGCACTGCACAGTTAATTGAGAACCACAAGCCGACACCCGCTAAGGCTGTCGGGACTTGTCGTTTATTTATACACAGAGCTCTGTGTTTGAATGATGCAGCTGTGTGGGCGGAGCCCGGCGCGGCTGCGCTGCCTTCATAAACTTGCAGCTAGTACAGGGAACCTCTCCTCGTACCACTGCAACAGGGAGGGTGTTGCGGGTGGCGGTTGCAGCACTGGGAACATGTTACATGTTCCCAAAGATGAACTTATCCTATAAGAGAAGTTGATTGTCTAATGAACTTCTGACAAAGGGACATGGAAAATTTCCCATCGATTAGTAGCCACGGCCACTGATCAGTGTATTCTGATAGCGGCAGGTCCTGCTGTCAGAACACAGTGTCACAGCGGGGGAGGGGGAAATTCCTCCTGCCACCATGTTTTTGTGAATGGAAAAATCTGTATGCATGCATGCTAGCTGAAATAAGAAAAAAATAACCATGCATGGCCAACTTTAAAAATTTAAATGACACTGGAAATATCTTTACCCTTTGTGTGTGTGTAGGAGAGAGTTCTACATTTCGTACAATGCAAACACATGTAATAAAACTGAGTTTTACTGCTGAAAATGAACCATTGTGCATTGGGGCTGAAAATCAATACTTGCAATAAGGGGTGACACAATGATTTGTCTTGTTCTGGTAAATCATGGCTGTGGTCTTCTAAATGGACCACAAGGGTTCAAGTGATTAAGAAGAGGAATTACCTTGCATCATTATATTTAATAGCCTCGTATTGGTAAAAGCTGGAAAACAGAAATACTGTGCTATTACTCAGAGGAGTATACTGGAGTTAGGAGTGAGTGACATCTTTTTTTAAAATTAAAGTAAGTAGGATGAAGGATTTCAAATGAAGACCTCTCTTTAAACTGACTGAAGGTCATGTTTTTGAGACAATTGATAATGGGTTCTTAGAGCATCACACATAACATTGACAATGTTGCTGTCGGTGTATTGATCCATCCTGTGCACACATGCAGCTGCTCATTCCAACATGTTTAATTCATAATACCAATAAAATCACACAGCTAATTCAATAGCTTTTAATATGGCCAGCAGGGGACTAGTTATAGTGATCCTAGTTTAAAAATTTTTTTTATTCAAGTACGTATTCTTAATTTAGAAATGTACCTTTTAATGATCTCAGCCTCCTCCAAATCTTCTAATAATTTTTTGCTGCTGTGATCCGATTTCCTGTTAGGGTGGCTACGTGCATTCAACATGGTCCCGTCCCACTGTATGTAGTAACCCCCATTGCTCGCTCCTGAGATGAACTTGGGACTATGGCAGACCTGGGCAAATTGCGGCCCAAGGACCACATCCAACCCTTTGGCTGTCCCTATCTGGGCCTCAATGCCTCCACTGTCAGCTGGCAACTGCAAAAGCTGGAAGGAGAGAGATTGGGGAGCTGATAGTTACAGCAGGGAGGCTTGGTTCTGGTGGGAAAGCGGTGCCTAGGAAAAGTCCAGATGCTCTCCTGCTACTCTGCTACCCAGCCAAGTTCCTGTGTTAGGGCCTGCAAACCCCAGGAGCCATGCAGCTCTTCTTCACTCCAGGTCAGGATCTGAACAAATCCTCACTTCACCAATCTCAGACTCTCTCCTTTGAGTCTCAGTATTTTTCAGAGGGCATTTGACTGGCAGTGAGGAGCTGTTGTATCGCCTAAATTAAAGGGTAACTCCACTTTAGTGGGGGGGAAAAAAACAGCGAATAGAAAAAAAAAAAAAAAAAAATTATATATATATATATATATATATTAGTATACAATTGTGACACAAGTCATATTGTAATTGGATGTTATTAAAAATTACCTTTCCTTTTCAATCTGTAGCTCTGTAATTTTCTGAAAATGCAATGCAATATGGCTACCTGGAGGTGTTCTGGACACAGAATGTGTCCAAAACACCCCCAGAAACATAACTTCCTGCTTGTGTGATTGGCTACTAAGATACAAGTCTGCTATCAGGCATCCCCTACAACAAAAATGTAATTTTTGGTGAGATACTCCAAATAGGAAATCACGTCTAAAGGTATACAGGCCCAGCAGCTTACCTCATTAGAGCTCTGCATGTACAGCAGCTGGTTGATAATTAGGAAACCACTCCCATTTAGACTCACTTTCTCACATGGACACAGACAAACACACAGGGATTTCTTCAGAATAACAAAAGGTAGGAATCTGAAACAGAGTTTGTTAAAATCCTTGTAATGTTCATAGATAGGGATGAGCCGGTTCGGTTCGCAGCAGAACATGCGAACAGACCAAAAAATTGTTCGAACACGCGAACACCGTTAAAGTCTATGGGACACGAACATGAAAAATCAAAAGTGCTCATTTTAAAAGTTAATATGCAATAAAATAAGATTGTCATAAAAAGTGTTTGGGGACCTGGGTCCTGCCCCAGGGGACATGTATCAATGCAAAAAAAGTTTTATAAACGGCCGTTTTTTCAGGAGCAGTGATTTTAATAATGCTTAAAGTGAAACAATAAAAGTGAAATATTCCTTTAAATTTCGTACCTGATGGGTGTCTATAGTATGCCTGTAAAGTAGCGTATGTTTCCCGTGTTTATAACAGTCCCTGCACAAAATGACATTTCTAAACGGAAAAAAAGTCATTCAAAACTACTCGTGGCTATAATGAATTGTCTGGTCCCGGCAATACAGATAAAAGGCATTGAAAAAAAGGAACCAAAATTAAAAAATAAAAATGCGTTGGGTCCCCCCAAAATCCATATAAGGCGCTTTAGGTCTGGTATGGATATTAAGGGGAACCCTGCGCCAATTTTTTTTTTTAAATGGCGTAGGGGTCCCCCTCAAAATCCATATCAGACCCTTCAGGTCTGGTATGGATTTTAAGGGGAACCCCGCACCAAAATAAAAAAAATGGCGTGGGGTTCCCCCAAAAATCCATACCAGACCCTTATCTGAAAATGCAACCTGGCAGGCTGCAGGAAAAGAGTCGGGGACGAGAGAGCGCCCCCTCCTTAACCGAACCAGGCCACATGCCCTCAAAATGGGGAGGATGTCCCCATGTTGATGGGGACAAGAGCCTCATCCCCACAACCCTTGCCCGGTGGTTGTGGGGGTCTGCGGGTGGGGGGCTTATCGGAATCTGGAAGACCCCTTTAACAAAGGGGACCCCCAGACCCCAGACCCCCCCCATGTGAATTGGTAATGGGGTACATTGTACCCCTATCATTTCACAAAAAAAGTGTAAAAAATTAAAAAAACTATAGTGCACAGCTTGGGACAAGTCCTTTATTAAAAAGAAAAAAAAATTCCTGCGATGTAATCCACTCTCGACCTGAAGGGTCTGGTATGGATTTTGAGGGGGACCACTACGCCATTTTTTTAAAAATTTGGAGCAGGGTTCCCCTTAATATCCATACCAGACCTGAAGGGCCTGATATGGAATTTGGGGGGACCCCCACGCATTTTTTTTTAAATTATGGTTTGGAGTTCCCCTTAATATTCATACCAGACCCAAAGGGTCTGGTAATAGACTGGGGGGGGGGGGAGGGAACCCATGCCGTTTTTTTTAATGACTTTTATCTGTATTGCCGGGAGCCGACAATTCATTATAGCCGCAAGTAGTTTTAAATTACCTTTTTTTTCCTTTAGAAATTTCATTTTGTGCAGGGACTGTTATAAACACGGGAAACATGCGCTACTTTACAGACACCCCCCACATGCGCTACTTTATAGACACCCCCCAGGTTGGAAATTTTAAGGAATATTACACTTTTATTGTTTCACTTTAAGCATTATTAAAATCAGTGCTCCCGAAAAAACTGCAGTTTTTAAACCTTTTTTTGCATTGATACATGTCCCCTAGGGCAGGATCCAGGTCCCCAAAGACTTTTTATGACAATAACTTGCATATTAACCTTTAAAATTAGCACTTTTGATTTCTCCCATAGACTTTTAAAGGGTGTTCTGAACACCCCAAATTGTTTGCTATTTGGCGAACGGGCATACAGCCAGTGTTCGAGTCAAACTCATGTTCGACCCGAACATAAAGCTCATCTCTATTCATAGATCACTCAGAGGGGAATATTTTTTTTCTCAACAAAAGTGTTGCGCTTACGCTTTTACCCTATAATGCCGCACTACCACGCAGCAATCATGTTCACGCAGTTGTGGTTTCTCACTATTGAGCTCAGTGGGTGATTCTGACCCGGGGGTGCCGCTTGTCACCCCGCGGCATGTGAACTTCCCCATCCAGCTGTTATTTAACAGTTCGGGTGGGAGGCTGGGGGGGCAGAAAACTGCAGCTCAGCCATCCATTTTTACCCCTGAATGCTCATCTGAAAGAGACCTGTTTGTTCCTATTTTTCCTAGCATCAGGAATTTGCTTTCTACTGTATATGCTTACATATTTATGGACCTTCCAAAGTCCAGGAATTTTATTGAGTAGACTTGCGTTCGGCCCTACACAACAGTCCCAGCTTCTCATGTGGCCCCTTGGGAAAAATGCCCACCCCTGGACTATGGGATATGTAGTTTGCATACAGCAGTGGATATGAATGCAACTATTGTGTACTGTTTGTTCCAAACAAATGGAAGTGAGGGGGGAAAAGGAGAGTTTGAGAGCTAATTCAGGGTGTTACAGATTATAGGGCCAGTAAGTATTGGATGTGTATGGATTATTTTTGAAGAATAAGGATATTGTTTAGTGTCACTTTAACTGACATACACTAAAGTAATACTTGTATTTATATATATGTGTGTAGTTGTTTTTAAACATGCATGTCCTCTGATAAGGTGCTTTTCTATCAACTTCAATGCCATTTCTCTGCAACCATTGATACTAATAAAAGCAAATAGACTGTCAGATCCCTATTACTAGACATTGATTACCCACAAACCTTGGTGGATCTTCCTCTTACATAGTTCATTTGATTTTCCAGGCCATAATTGGTCTGTCTTGTGTATTCCTGTATTTTACAAAGCCAGACAAGGTTTCCTTTGCTGAACAAAAATAAAATAAATAGATATAAACAAACCTCTAGATGCTTAAACATCAAAATGGACTTAGACCTTATGTAACTCTAATTTTATTTTACATTTTTTTGCTACTAGAAGTATGAGAGTATAAATATAAGTTTTATCTTGGCTTATTTAAATTAATCAATTATTTATAATATAAATTGTAAAAATGCTAACTCTTAAAATGATTCAATGATTTTTTACATAGTAACATAGTTGGTGAGGTTGAAAAAAGACACACGTCCATCCAGTTCAACCTGTGTGTGTGTAAGTGTGTTTTTATGTCAATAGTAATCATATATCCCTGTATGTTGTGGTCAATAAGGTGCCCATCTAATATTTTTTTCAAATTATCGATGCTCCCTGCTGATACCACTGCTAGTGGAAGAGAATTCCACATCCTTACTGCTCTGACAATAAAGAACCCTCTATGCAGTTTAAGGTTAAACCGTTTTTCTTCTAATTTACGGGAATGGCCTTGTGTCTTAAATTCCCTGTTCCAGAAAAATGCTTTCCCTATGCTAGGGTCACCGGTACGGTATTGTACATTGATATCATATCCCCTCTCAAGCGTTTCCTCTCCATAGATAATAGGTTCAATGTTTATAGTCTTTCCTCATAGCTGAGATCCTCCAGTCTCTTAGCTTTGTTGCCCTTCTCTGGACTCTCTCCAGCTCCAGCACATCCCTCCTGAGGACTGGTGCCCAGAACTGGACAGCATATTCACAATGCAGCCGGACCAGAGTCTTGTATAGTGGAAGAATTATTTTATCTCTAGAGTGAATCCTCTTTTTAATACATGCCAGTATTCTGCTGGCTTTGCTTTCAGCAGCCTGGCATTGCATGCCATTGCTGAGCCTATCATCTACTAGGACCCCCAGGTCCTTTTTCCATTCTAGATTGCCCCAGAGGTTCTCCCCCTAGCGAGTAACTTGCATTCGTATTTTTGGCACCCAAATGCACCCAAATGCATTATTTGACATTTTTCAACATTAAACCTCATTTGCCATGTAGTTGCCCACCCCATTATTTTATTCAGGTCTTCTTGTAAGGTTTCCACTAGGGATGAGCTTCGTGTTCGAGTTGAACATACGTTCGACTCGAACATCGGCTGTTCGATCGTTCGCTGAAGATCGAACGTTATGGGCCGTTCGCGCCAAATTTGAGTGACGCGAACGGCCCACAATACACTGCGCCATCGCAGTGCAATCCCGGCGCTGTGATTGGCTAAGCATGCACTGTGACCCCGCATACTTGGCCAATCACAGCGCCGGCAGCGAGGAGAGCCATAATTGGCCACAGGCAAGATGCCTGTGGCCAATCATAGCTCAGGGGGGTTTAGTACACGCCCCACACTATAAAAGGCCGCCAGCGCAGCAGCCTTGTGCAGTGTGTTCCGACGTGCAGGGAAAGAGATACATAGGCAGGGACAGTGTGTTCTATTCTTTTCTCAGGCATCTGCAGGAGTTAGTGGGTGTTGTGTGCCTCCAGCACAGTATACACCTGGATCTACACTTTATTGCTGTTCTCTAAGCTAGATAGGCAGGGACAGTGTGTTCTTTTCTCAGGCATCTGCAGGAGTTAGTGGGTGTTGTGTGCCTCCAGCACAGTATACACCTGGATCTACACTTTATTGCTGTTCTCTAAGCTAGATAGGCAGGCAGGGACAGTGTTCTTTTCTCAGACATCTGCAGCAGTTAGTGGGTGTTGTGTGCCCCAGCACAGTATACACCTGTATATACTCGTCATTGCTGTTCTCTAATACAGGCATCTGCAGGAGTTAGTGGCACAGTGTACACCTGTATATACTCGTCATTGCTGTTCTCTAATACAGGCATCTGCAGGAGTTAGTGGCACAGTATACACCTGTGTATATACCCGTCATTGCTGTTCTCTAATACAGGCATCTGCAGGAGTTAGTGGCACAGTGTACACCTGTATATACTCATCATTGCTGTTCTCTAATACAGGCATCTGCAGGAGTTAGTGGCACAGTATACACCTGTATATACCCGTCATTGCTGTTCTCTAATACAGGCATCTGCAGGAGTTAGTGGCACAGTATACACCTGTATATACCTGTCATTGCTGTTCTCTAATACAGGCATCTGCAGGAGTTAGTGGCACAGTATACACCTGTATATACCCGTCATTGCTGTTCTCTAATACAGGCATCTGCAGGAGTTAGTGGGTGTTGTGTGCCCTAGTACAGTATACACCTGTATATACCCGTCATTGCTGTTCTCTAATAAAGGCATCTGCTGGAGTTAGTGGGTGTTGTGTGCCTCCAGCACAATATACACTACCCAATTGCTGGTTTTCCCATCTCCCTGCAGGCCATTACTATGTCTGGAAGGCCAACAAAGAGAGGCAGACAGTCACGAGCCAATAAAAGAGGGCAAGCAGGCTCTGTGTCTAGAGACAACAGTGCTGGTCGTGGACACGGTGCATTGTCATCAGCACGTGGCCATGGGACACGCTTGTCCTTATTTTCAGCAGCTGTGTTGAGCCGCATCATGCCGAAGACTTGGTAGAGTGGATGACCAAGCCCTCCTCATCCTCCTCATCCTCTCACCCAGGCTCCGGGTACTGGCAAAGCAGCTGCCAAAGTGTCCTCTTCCCTCGTATCAATGTCATTATCAGTCACTCCTTCCCTAGACCCACCATGTCCTCCTGAGGAGTCCCCCGAACTATTTGAGCACAGTGTTGGGTACATGCTCCAGGAGGATGCCCAGCGTTTCGAAGGGTCTGATGATGATACCCAGCTAGAGGAAAGCAGTAGCGTGAGTGCAGAGAGAGGGGATACTCAAGAAGGACAGCAATCTGGCAGTCGTGTTCCAGCAGCTGCAGCTGCAGCATACTGCCAGATTGGCTCCAGTGATGAGGAGGGAGGGGATGATGAGGTCACTGACTCCACGTGGGTGCCTGATAGGAGAGAGGAGGAGGAGGAGCATGAGGAGGAGGCACCTCTCCAACGAGGCAGGATGCCCTCCGGGGGCCAGCGTAAGGGCAGCACACCAACTGAATCACACCGCAGAGCTACGCCTGTGCAGGGTGCTGCCTCTGCCCGTTATTCCAAAAGTTCTTTGGTGTGGGCCTTTTTTGAGTCGAGTGCATCAGATCGCACCGCTGCTATTTGCAACATATGTCTCAAGCGTATCTCGCGTGGCCAAAACATCAGCCGCTTGGGCACCACTTGCTTGACTAGACATATGTTGACCTGCCATGCAGCTCGTTGGCAAGCGTACCTTAAAGACCCACACCAAAGAACAAAGCGGACCTCTCCTTGCTCCTCATCAGCTGGGATCTCCAACCCCACTATACCTTCAGTCCTCTCTGAAACCTGCACTGAGAGAAATGAAGGTGTAGAATTAGGTGTGTCTCAGCCAAGTACTTGCGGGCACTCTGCTAGCAGTACACCGATGCCCGATTGTAGCAGGCAAATTTCCCTGCCCCAGCTACTGGACCGTCGAAAGAAGTTCACTCCCAGCCATCCACATGCCCAGCGGTTGAATGCTAGCTTGGCTAAATTGCTAGCAATTCAACTGCTGCCTTTTCAGTTGGTAGACTCGGCCCCCTTCCGTGAGTTTATGCAATGTGCGGTTCCTCAGTGGCAGGTTCCCAAACGCCACTTTTTCTCACGGAAGGCGATTCCGGCTCTCTACCGGCATGTGGAAGGCAATGTCCATGCCTCGCTGGACAAGGCGGTCAGCGGTAAGGTCAGGGCCATCTTTTCCATTGGGCACGCTGGGCAGTTGCCCGGGGGCCACACTTGCCTGGGGGGCCCCACCGGCTGCCCAGCGACCCCAGTAAAAAATGGTGGAAAGCGGCGGTTCAGAACTGTGCATGCGCAGTTTGCGGAAATCGCCGAGAAGATCACATGCTGCCTCTGTCTGTCCGCCGATGATGACGTTAGCCAAACCCGCCAGACTTAAAAAAAAAAAAAAAGCAGGAGGAGCTGAGGGTAAATGGACAAAGTAGAGTGGTCAGAGCAGACAGCACAGCAGGCTTGAAGCAGAGTGTGGCGGAGTCGGACCCCTGTCGGCAGTGCCAGTTTTCGTGAGCCTGTAACCTGCCCAGCCACCAGCCAGTACAGACACGGAGTGCCCTGGTCGGTGTCATATGGTGAGTGGCTGTCTGGCTGACTGTGCAGCTTGCACAAAGAGATCAGGGGGTGGTCTGTTGCTTTGATGTAAGTGGGAACTCTGATGTTAAGAGAAAGCAGTGGACTCTGATATAAGGTGGTCTCTGGTCACCAGAGCCCCCCTTACATCAGTGTTTCCCCTTACATCATGATCTGCAGCGTTCTCCCTTACATAAGAGTTCCCTTTCACTGTAAGGGTGAATCTTGTAGACTCCGATGTAAGGGGGAACTCTGTGCTGGCTGGGTTATAGTAACCTAACCTTCATGTCAATGAAGAAATGTTTTTTTTTTTACTTTTGTTTAACTTAAACACATTGCTAATAGCACAATCTATATGTTTATAGTTTAAATACTGACATTTTCACTGTTTGGCACTGAAAACTGTAATTTTAGGTACTTTTTTGCAGTGGCAGTAAAAAATGTGGTTCTGACAGTAAATGTCATGATTTTTGTCAGTAAAATTTTTTCGTGCGTGATTGTGTAGACAGGGCCCCAGTGCACTGTATTGCCTGGGGGCCTATAATGCTCTTAAGATGACACTGGGTAAGGTGCATATTACCGCTGACTCATGGTCCAGCAGGCATGGACAGGGACGTTACCTTTCTTTCACGGCCCATTGGGTCACTCTTTTGGCAGCTGGGAAGGATGCAGGACAAGGTGCAGTAGTATTGGAGGTTGTTCCGCCGCCACGCCTCCAAAATGCTACTACTGGTTGTGACACACCTCTCTCCTCCACCCCCTCCTCTTCTTCCTCCATGGCCTCTTCCTGTGGTTTCTCCTCGGGACCAGCGGTGCTCCGTAGGCGTTCAAGGGGCTACGCAAGTACGCAGGCAAAAATATGCCATGCCGTGCTTGCGCTGGTGTGTTTGGGGGACAGGAGCCACACTGGGGCAGAGGTTCTGTCAGCTCTGCAGGGGCAGGCCGAGAAGTGGTTGACGCCACGCCAGCTTAAGCCAGGAATGGTGGTTTGCGCCAATGGCACCAACCTCCTCTCCACCCTCCGACAGGGACAACTGACCCATGTGCCCTGTGTGGCTCACGTCCTTAACCTGATGGTGCAGCGGTTCTTGGGCAGGTACCCGGGCTTACAGGATGTCCTGAGGCAGACCAGGAAAGTCTGTGCATTTCCGCAGATCATATAATGCCAGTGCTCGGCTGGCTGAGCTGCAAAAGGAGTTGAACCTGCCCAAGAACCGCCTTATATGTGACATGCCCACCAGGTGGAACTCAACGTTGGCCATGCTGCAGCGGCTGCACACGAAGCAGAGGGCCATCAATGAGTACCTGAGCGACTACGGCACCAGGACAGGGTCAGGGGAGCTCAGGTTTTTTTTCACCACGCCAGTGGGGCATGATCAGGGATGCATGCACTGTCCTGGCACCATTTGAGGAGGCCATGAGGATGGTGAGCAGTGACAGTGCATGCATCAGTGACACTGTACCTCTTGTCCACCTGTTGGAGCATACGCTGCGTGGAATAATGGACAGGGCACTTAAGGCAGGAAGAGGAGGTCTTCCTTGCCTCTCAAGGCCCCCTTTACCCAGACGGTGTTCCTTGTGTCCCACCCATCACACAGGAAGAGGACGAGGAGGATTGTGTCAGCATGGAGGTGGAGCATGGCACTCAGCATCAACAGCAGCAGTCTTTTAGGGATGATTTACAGTCCCAACAAACCCGTGGACTTGTACGTGGCTGGGAGGAGGTGGCTGCGGATCATGTTGTCCTTAGTGACCCAGAGGACTGCGGACCGAATGCCTCAGCTAACCTACGCTGCATGGCCTCCCTGATCCTGCAAAGTCTGCGGAAGGATCCTTGTATTCTTCGGATCAAGGAGAGGGACCACTCTCCTTGATCCACGGTACAAGGGTAAGGTTGCGGACCTTATCTTGCCGTCGCAGAGGGAGCAGAGGATGAGACAACTCCGGGAGGCCTTGCAGAAAGGTCTGTGCAACGCGTTCCCAGAGACTGGGAGGTTACAAACTCCTGGTCCTGGACAACGAGTTGCTGAGGCTTCGGTCAGTAGCAGAAGGAGTGGTGGAGAAGGTGGCCGTCTGACCGATGCGTTCAGACAATTTTTTAGTCCGCAGCCCCAAGGTATGATCGGTTCCAGCAACCATCGCCAGCGTCTGATATACATGGTGCAGGAATACCTAGGGGCAAGGTCAGACTTGGACCCCTTTCCCACCGAAAATCCTCTGGCTTACTGGGTCTTGAGGATGGATCACTGGCCAGAGCTTGCACAGTATGCAATTGAGCTACTGGCCTGTCCTGCATCCAGCGTTCTTTTCGGAACGCACATTCAGTGCTGCTGGAGGCTTTGTCACGGATCACAGGGTGCGCCTGTCCACCGACTCGGTTGATCGACTGACCTTCATAAAGATGAACCAGTCTTGGATCACCACCAGCTACCAAGCACCTGATGCTGATATAACAGAATAATTTATTTTCAAATGTTACATCCCTTCAAGACTGATGCTGATGCTGAGTGACTGTCCTGTTATGTTGACTGACTATCCTCCTCCTCCTCAATGATCCGATTCTTGATGATAGCTTGGAAGAACTTTTTTGTTTCTGGGTGCCGCCACTAGTGGCTAAGGCCCAATTTTTCAGCCCCTGTTTAACAGGGGCGTGTAATTACAATTTTTGATGCAATACTTTGCAACAGGGCTCATTGCTGTGCTCCAAGTACAGTATCTGTGAGGGGTTGCATTGTTGTGGCACCAGTGCCTAAGGCCCAATTTTTCTGCCCCTGTTCAACAGGGGCATGTAATTACAATTCTTGATCTAATAATTCACAGCAGGGCCCATTCCTGCGCCCACCAAGAGTAACTGTGAGGGCTTACAGTGTTGTGGCAACACCACTACCACCACCACCACCACCACCACCAAAGGCCCAATTTTTCTGCCCCTCTTCAACAGGGGCATGCAATTACAATTCTTGATCTAATAATTTACAGTAGGGCCCATTCATGCGCCCACCAAGAGTAACTGTGAGGACTGACAGTGTTGTAGCACCAGCACCACCACCAAAGGCCCAATTTTTCCTACCACTGTTCAACAATGGCATGTAATTACAATTCCTGATATAATAGTTCACAGCAGGGCGTTCCAGCGCCCACCAAGAGTAACTGTGAGGGCTCACAGTGTTGTGGCAACACCAACATGTAAGGGGCAAATTTCAGCTGAGTATATACGGCAGGCCCCTACTTTCAAACATCCAACTTACAAACGACTCCTACTTGCAAACAGAAGGAGACAACAGGAAGTGAGAGGAAATCTACCCCTAGGAAGGGAAATTCCCTCCTGTAAGAGTTAATATGGGAAAAGGGTGTCTCCTCTCTACTGATGCTTTATCACCAATCCTTGTTTCAATAAAAACCTCACTTTTCAAAAACATTTGTCATTGGGACGGAAAGTGAGGTGAAATGTTCTGAACAGGTGCACAGACAGCAAAACAAATGTTACAGGGGTGATAACCCTTCCCTATGTTTTCCAAAAAGCTTAAAAATAGATTTTTGGGCTGGAGCTACACTTAAACAATGTACCTGTTCAAAATTACAAACAGATTCTACTTAAGAACAAACCTACAGTCCCTGTCTTGTTTGCACCGCCTGTATACTGCTGTTCAGAGTATATAGGGCCTTTTTTTATTTTGGATGCGGGGTTCCCCTTAATATCCATACAAGACCCAAAGGGGCTGGTAATGGGCTGGGGTAGGGTGATGGGGTAGCTATGCCATTTTTCTCAAAGATTTTCATCCATATTACCGGGACCAGACATGACATTAAAGCCGCAAGCAGTTTTAAATGGCTTTTTTTCCTTTAGAAATGTTATTTTGTGCAGGGACAGTTCTAAACACGGGAAACACGTGCCACTTCACAGGCATACTTTAGATCCCCCCCCCCCCCCCCCCAGGTACGATATTTAAAGGAATATTTCACTTTTTTTTTTTCACTTTATGCATCATTAAAATGACTGCTCCCGAAAAACGACCATTTTTAAAACTTCGTTTTGCATTGATACATGTCCCCTGGTGCAGAACCCGGATCCCCAAACCCTTTTTAGGACAATAACATGCATATTAGTCGTTATAATTAGCACTTTAGATTTCGAACGTTCGCGTCCATTGTATTTAATATAGTTCTAACGTTCGTGCGAACTTTCGGTCCGTTCGATGGTTCTGGTGTGAACCGAACCGGGGGGGTGTTCGGCTCATCCCTAGTTTCCACATCCTACGTAGAAGTCCCCTGGGGCAGGACCCGGGTCCCCAAACACTTTTTATGTCAATAACTTGCATATTAACCTTTAAAATTAGCACTTTTGATTTCTCCCATAGACTTTTAAAGGGTGTTTTGCGGCTTTCGAAGTTTGCCACAACCACCCCAAAAAAACGTTTGCTATTCGGCGAACGGGCGAACAGCCAGTGTTCGAGTCAAACTCTTGTTCGATCCGAACATAAAGCTCATCCCTATTCATAGATCACCCAGAGGGGAATATTTTTTTTCTCAACAAAAGTGTTGCGCTTATGCTTTAACCCTATAATGCCGCACTACCACGCAGCAATCATGTGCACGCAGTTGTGGTTTCTCACTATTGAGCTCAGTGGGTGATTCTGACCGGGGGTGCCGCTTGCCACCCCGCGGCATGTGAACTTCCCCATCCAGCTGTTATTTAACAGTTCAGGTGGGAGGCTGGGAGGGCAGAAAAACTGCAGCTCTGCCACCCATTTTTACCCCTGAACGCTCGTCTGAAAGAGACCTGTTTGTTCCTATTTTTCCTAGCACCAGGAATTTGCTTTCTACTGTATATGCTTACATATTTATGGACCTTCCAAAGTCCAGGAATTTTATTGAGTAGACTTGCGTTCGGCCCTACACAACAGTCCCAGCTTCTCATATGGCCCCATGGGAAAATTGCCCACCCCTGGACTATGGGACATGTAGTTTGCATACAGCAGTGGATATGAATGCAACTAATGTGTACTGTTTGTTCCAAACAAATGGAAGTGAGGGGGAAAAGGAGAGTTTGAGAGCTAATTCAGGGTGTTACAGATTATAGGGCCATTAAGTATTGGATGTGTATGGATTATTTTTGAAGAATAAGGATATTATTTAGTGTCACTGTAACTGACGTACACTAAAGTAATACTTGTATTCAGGCCTGGACTGGCCATAGGGCATACCAGGCATATGCCCGGTGGGCCGCGGCGGCCTGTGACGGCCCGCGGGCCGCCGGACCGCATGTCACGTCTCCCCCTAGTTCAGAGGCGTTGCTATGGGGGTGCGGGGGGGTGGGCCACACCGGGTGACACCCGCCAGAGGGGTGACACTGGGGCCGCCACCCACCGCTACACATTGTACTTCTGCTTGCACTGCAGAGCTGCAGCGGAGCGGTGTGAGCAGGGCACCGGGGGGGATGCTGCCTGTAATGCTCCCCCGTCCCTCTGGGATCTCCAATGTCTCCGGCGGCAGCCGGAGTTGGTGGGCGGAGCTGGGGGTGTGGCTGCCCCTCCACTCCTCCCACAGACTCGTTCACTCTGGCTGATCCCACAGCTGAAGGAGAAAAAAACAAGGACACAGCAGCCAGAGTGTCTTCATCTCCAGGCATGCTGTAAGTTACTGCGCTGCTGCACATGTCACTACATAGAGTCCTAACCTGGCACCATACCACCACAGCCTGCCCTATGCCACCGCACCCTGCCCTATGCCACCGCAACCTGCCCTATGCCACCGCAACCTGCCCTATGCCACCACAACCTGCCCTATGCCACCGCAAACTGCCCTATGCCACCCCAACCTGCTCTATGCCACCACACCTTGCCCTATATCACCCCAACCTGCCCTATGCCACCCAGCCTGCCATATACCACCAAAACATGCTCTATACCACACCAGCCTGCCCTATACAACCCCAACCTGCCCTATGCCACCCCAGCCTGCCCTATATCACTCCAACCTGCACTATACCACCGCAACCTGCCCTATATTACCCCAACCTGCCCTATATCGCCCCATCCGGCCCAATACCACCCTATACTTTAGTTTACATGGGTCATTTGGAGGTGCGCCTCGTGCCCGTGCACTGCCTGCAGGGCGCTGGGCAGGATAGACAGGAGGGGGGTGACACCATGTTTTGCCGCACCAGGTGACACCGACACTAGTGACACCACTGCCCCAGTGCACTCTCAGCTGCGAGTCGGAGCCGCACTCGAGTGAAAGTGACACCCGTCGGCACATCAGGGGGCCGGGACCCGCAACGATCCCCTTCTCTCTGGCAAGGTGGCCACGGCACTGATGATCTAATCAGTCTCGGCTCGGCTGTCTCACACAGTGAAGCCGCCTCCCCCTCCTCTATGTTCACACAGGGGGAGGGGACCCAACATGCAGTCCCGCGCTGATCTGAGGTACATTATGGGTCTGAAGGGGGGGTCTGTATTGTAGGGGGGTTCTAAATTGTAGGGGGGTCTGTAATGTAGGGGGGTTCTGTATTGTAGGGGGGTCTGAAATGTAGGGGGGGTTCTGTATTGTAGGAGGGTTCTGTAATGTAGGGGGGTCTGAAATATAGGGGGGGTCTGAAATGTAGGGGGTTCTGTATTCAAAAAATGGGGAGGGGGAAAGAAGGGATTTTGACAGTGCAAACCGTAAAGTAATGATGAAAAGGAGATTTGATATTCATAAAAAAGTTTTTACAATTTATTTAATATATTCATAAAAATGATCCTGGATAGTCAATGGATAAACCAAGGTGGCTAAAATACAGTTGGAAGGTGGTCACAGTGTACAGGTCATTTTCAAGCAAGGAACAGAGAGCTGTTGCATCAACCCGACATGTTTCGCTTATGTAGCTTCTTCAAGGGTAGTGCGAAAACGCTCGATACTAACATTAACAACCCGTTGTGAATCTCAGGCAGATAGAACCACGACATAGTCCCAGGATCAGACAAGGGTCCCCCTAAGGGGTTAAGGACTGTCCCTAATGGTCACAGAGGACAAAATATGGGACTGTTAAAAGCAGCAAAAAAATTATTTAGATAGGGGGGGGGGGGGGGAAGTATAGGTTTTGAAGCTTGCTGGAATATTTACAGACCGACAGCAGTCTGAAAGCTTTTACATGAAATCATTAGCTCAGGTCCCCCTGCTCCAGACATATTTTATTTACACATGAAAGTAGAAAAAAACAACACATATACAGACATACATAATATGTTAAATGCTAAAAAAAAAAGTAATTGGGAGGAATGGTGCCCCATTGTTAGAATCAGTGGAAGTAATACTGCCCCATTGTTCGTGTCAGTTGGAGGAATGGTACCCCATTGTTAGAATCAGTAGAAGTAATACTGTAGTGCCCCATTGTTGGTGTCAGTGAAAGGAATGGTGTCTCATTGTTGGTGTCAATAGGACAAAAGAGAGAAAAAGCCACTAGGTCGGACTTTGAAGTCAGATTGGACCAGCAAAATTTGCTTAAAATTAACATATTTTATTTACACATGAAAGTAGAAAACACAACACATATACAGACATACATAATATGTTAAATGCTAAAAAAATAAGGCATATATACATTGTGACAGCAGGAAGGTAAAGTCACCTGGTTGCATCCAGGGGGGTAGATATATTTCGCCCAGATTCAGGCTTTACGCCGACTTATACAACTAGGTGGAGAGTTGTATAAGGCTAGTGGGCTCATGGATGACTCATACCTCTAGGGAGAGTGTGGGGCGTCGTACAGACAGGGAGTTGATGAGGCCAGCTGAAGCTTGTCAGCTCATTTAGGCCTCTATAAGAACTCCCAGATTCATTAGGTGTTAGCTCATGCCTGGAACCAGACCTGTGTGGACTGTCTAGGGAGAGTGAACCCCTGTGCGGTGAGACAAAGCCTGTGTGGCTATTTGCTTGGACATTTAAAACCAGGGACTTAGGGACTAGGACAGCACTAGGCTGATCCCAGTTGTTAGTTAGGAAACCTGTATGTTTAGTCAGAGGTCAAGTTGACCAGGATTTATTTTATTTATGTTTCTTTTGCTTTGCTGTGTTTTGTCACTGTAAATAGAAAATAAACCGCACCTTTTTGATTTTGAAAACCACAACCTCCGTTTGCTGGGCCTGTTTTTGTCTGGGGAGCCCATCCCGGGGGTCACACACACCCGCTGCCGAGCTAACCCCCTCACAGTTGGTGGAGAATGCAGGCAGTTTTTTTTTAAGCCAGCATGGAGGAGATACTGAAACAGCTGGCTCTAGCAAATGCCAATCAACAGCAGACAAATGCAGGTTTTCAAAGGAGCCTTGCAGCCCAGCAGCAAGCTCATCAACAGAGCCTTGCAGCCCAGCAGCAAGCTCACCAACAGAGTCTGGAAGCTCAGCAACAAGCCCAGCAGCAATCTGAGGCCCGCTTCATAGACCTGTTACAGAAGCAAGAGCAGAGACTACAACAAATGGAAGCAGTAATGCAGCAACGTCCGCAGACCAGTGAGGAAAGCCGTCCCACTAATACCGCGTCCTTTGGGGTGAGTCGTTTATTGACAAAAATGACTGGAGAGGATGATCCAGAGGTATTTTTGACCACATTTGAAAGGACCGCTGAAAGAGAAAAGTGGCCTGAGGAGCAGTGGGCTGGACTGGTGGCTCCTCTGTTAACTGGTGAATCGCAGAAAGCTTACTATGACCTAGAGCCTAACCAAGCAAAAGACTATGTGATGCTAAAAGCTGAAATTTTGGCAAGGCTGGGTGTCACCCAGGCTGTCCGGGCTCAGCGTGTGCATAACTGGACTTTCCAGCTTGGAAAACCCCCCAGGTCTCAAATGTATGATCTCATTCACCTGAGCAGAAAGTGGCTACAGCCAGAGACTTTGTCCGCACCAAAGATTGTGGAACGTGTTGTAATGGATCGGTTTTTGAGAGCTCTTCCTACTGCCATCCAAAAGTGGGTAAGCCATGGAGACCCAGAGACGGCCGATGGTCTTGTGGATCGTGTGGAGAAATACTTGGCTACAGAGAACCTGACGGCCTCTTCCAGAGACACTCGGACTTTCCACCCTAAGACCAGACCATCCCCAGGGGCGGATAAGAGGATTCCAAGGGGTGAGGGTGGAGAGAGTGAGAGGGTGGGAGCTCTACCCCAAGTTTGGCGAGAACAGCCTGGGAAATCAGCGGCTCAAGAGGCGGCAAGAAGGATCGTTTGCTACCGCTGCCGGCAAGCGGGACATATTGCAGCCAATTGCCCGGTTGTGGAGGAACCCATGCAGTGTGACTTTCTGACGGGCAGACGTCAGTCGCTGTGTGCGACAGTCGCATGCACTGCCATTCGAGGAACTGAGAAACATTTATGCAAAATGTGTGTTAATGGTAGAAATGTTGTGGTATTGCTGGATTCAGGTAGCCTTGTGACCCTGATAAAGGCTGAGTTAGTTAAAACAGAGGTCTTTGGGAATAGCAAGGTAGCTGTTATTTGTGTGCATGGGGACACCCGAGAGTATCCAGTGACTACAGTGTGTTTCGAGACCCCCAAAGGTACCCTCTCTCATCCAGTGGGCTTAGTATCTCAGTTACCGCATGACGCCATTGTGGGAAGGGATTTTCCGAAGTTCTGGGAACTGTGGGATGATCCTGAGCCCCCCACTGGTGCCCCTATGTACCAGGAATGTGATAGCCAGAACTCCCCTGAGAGTGGTGAGGACTCTCCGGAATTTCCCTTATCAGTATTGGCAGGGGAGACTCAAGAAACTGGAGAGGAGCCCACCTCCTCAGACGAAAACCTACCGTCTGTGGAGTTTTCTGATCTTGAGTTTCACAGGGAAAACTTTGCCACAGAACAGTTGAAAGACCCCGCCCTAATAAAGGCACGGGAAAACGTAGCGAAAATAGATGGCGAGTTAGTGAACCCAGATAATACCTGCACTTACCCATACTTCAGCGTAGAGAAGGACCTACTGTATCGGGTGGCAAAAAGGGCAGAAGAAACCGTTGAGCAGCTTGTGGTGCCCAAACCTTACAGGAAGTTGGTGTTGGAGTTGGCCCATGGGCACATTCTTGGAGGTCATCTGGGGACAGAGAAAACCCGAGAGAGGGTATTACAGAGATTCTATTGGCCGGGGGTGATGAAGGACATAGAAAATTATTGTTCCTCCTGCCCTGTGTGTCAGAGGTCGGCCCCGATGCCACATTTCCGTAGCCCGCTGGTCCCTCTACCCATCATTGAGGTCCCGTTTGAGAGGATCGCCATGGATTTGGTAGGGCCTATAATCAAGTCCGCTAGGGGGCACCAGTACATATTAGTTATAATGGACTATGCCACCCGTTATCCAGAAGCGATCCCTCTCCGAAATACCTCGGCCAAAACCATAGCCAAAGAGCTATCTCTTGTGTTTAGCCGGGTGGGTATTTGTAAAGAACTGCTTACGGACCAAGGTACACCCTTTATGTCCCGGGTTATGAAGGAGCTGTGTAAATTGTTCAAAGTGACGCAATTACGTACATCTGTGTATCACCCCCAAACCGATGGGCTGGTTGAAAGATTCAACAAAACCCTAAAACAAATGTTGAAGAAAGTGGTGGATAGAGATGGAAAGGATTGGGACTGTCTACTTCCTTATCTGATGTTTGCTATTAGGGAGGTGCCCCAATCCTCTACGGGATTCTCCCCCTTTGAGTTACTGTATGGGAGACACCCAAGAGGGCTGTTGGATATTGCCAAGGAAACTTGGGAAAGTGAGAGTTCTCCCCACAGGAGTGTGATTGAGCATGTCGCCCTGATGCAAGACCGAATTGCACAGGTAATGCCCATCGTGAAGGAACATTTGGCCCAAGCGCAGTTAGCACAGCAGAGAGTGTACAACCGTGGAGCCAAGACCCGTACCTTTTCCCCGGGGGATAGGATACTGGTACTTGTCCCTACGGTTGAAAGTAAATTCCTTGCCAAATGGCAAGGCCCCTATGAGATAATGGAAAAAGTGAGCGAAGTGAATTACAAGGTCAGACAACCAGGAAGGCGAAAGCCCGAACAGATCTATCACGTTAATCTGTTGAAAGCCTGGAGGGATAGAGAGTCCCTAGTCGCAGACACTTGGTCACCAGCTCAAACTGGTTGCGTGATTCCTGAGGTTGGAATAGCAGCCACCTTGTCACAACCCCAACAACAGGAGGTTAAGGAGTTTGTGCTTTGCAACAAGGAGGTATTCTCTGAGCTGCCGGGACAAACATCTGGGGTAGAGCATGACATCATTACCCCGCCCGGTGAAAGGGTGAAGTTAAAACCCTATCGGATCCCAGAGGCCCGACGGGAGGCAATACGGGAGGAAGTACAGAAAATGCTGAACTTAGGGGTGATAGAGGAGTCCCAAAGTGATTGGTCTAGTCCCATTGTGTTGGTGCCTAAATCGGATGGGAGCTGGCGATTTTGTAACGATTTTCGTCAGTTGAACAAAGTTACAAAATTTGACACCTACCCCATGCCACGTATAGATGAGTTGATCGACCGGCTGGGAACAGCCCGATACATGACGACTCTTGACCTCACAAAAGGGTATTGGCAAATCCCCCTGGCCAAGTCGGCCAAAGAGAAAACCGCATTTGTAACCCCAGACGGGGCGTTCCAATATAAAAGAATGCCGTTCGGGTTACAGAATGCGCCGGCCACATTCCAGCGGAAAATGGACCAGATGCTGAGGCCCCATCGGAAGTATGCTGCGGCTTACCTGGATGACGTAATTGTCCATAGCACAGATTGGGCCTCACATCTGCCAAAAGTGCAAGCAGTCCTGGACTCTGTTCGGGAAGCGGGGTTTACGGCTAACCCCAAGAAGTGTACCATTGGGCAGGAGGAGGCCAAATATCTTGGGTACACCATTGGGAGGGGAGTAATAAAACCCCAACTCAACAAAGTCGAGGCTATCCAGAGTTGGCCACGTCCCAACAGCAAGAAGCAGGTACGAGCCTTTCTGGGAATCGCTGGGTATTATCGGCGATTCATTCCCCACTTTGCTTCTAAGGCTGTGCCCCTAACCAACCTGACGAAGGGGAAAGGGTCGGTCATGATTAAATGGACCCCCGAGGCTGAGGCAGCATTCCAATTCTTGAAACAAGCCTTATGTAGCCAGCCAGTGTTGTACTCACCCGACTTCTCTAAAGACTTTGTCGTACAAAGTGATGCGTCAGATGTGGGGTTAGGAGCAGTATTGTCCCAGGTCTGGAACGGGGAAGAGCACCCAGTCATTTACCTCAGCAGGAAGTTGAAGTCCCATGAGGTAAATTACGCCACCGTTGAAAAGGAGTGTTTAGCGGTGAAGTGGGCTCTAGATTCCCTTCGGTACTACCTGCTAGGTAGGCACTTTGACATGGTTACGGATCACGCTCCGTTAAAGTGGATGGCTCAAAACAAGGAAACAAATAGAAGAGTGAATAGGTGGTTCCTGGCCCTCCAGGAATTCAACTTCACAGTAAAGCATCGCCCTGGCGTTCAAATGGGGAATGTGGATGCTTTGTCTCGAGTACATAAATGCCTGATTGCTGGTGTTCCAACCCCGAGGTTAAAACAAGAGGGGGGGGGGGTATGTGACAGCAGGAAGGTAAAGTCACCTGGTTGCATCCAGGGGGGTAGATATATTTCGCCCAGATTCAGGCTTTACGCCGACTTATACAACTAGGTGGAGAGTTGTATAAGGCTAGTGGGCTCATGGATGACTCATACCTCTAGGGAGAGTGTGGGGTGTCGTACAGACAGGGAGTTGATGAGGCCAGCTGAAGCTTGTCAGCTCATTTAGGCCTCTATAAGAACTCCCAGATTCATTAGGTGTTAGCTCATGCCTGGAACCAGACCTGTGTGGACTGTCTAGGGAGAGTGAACCCCTGTGCGGTGAGACAAAGCCTGTGTGGCTATTTGCTTGGACATTTAAAACCAGGGACTTAGGGACTAGGACAGCACTAGGCTGATCCCAGTTGTTAGTTAGGAAACCTGTATGTTTAGTCAGAGGTCAAGTTGACCAGGATTTATTTTATTTATGTTTCTTTTGCTTTGCTGTGTTTTGTCACTGTAAATAGAAAATAAACCGCACCTTTTTGATTTTGAAAACCACAACCTCCGTTTGCTGGGCCTGTTTTTGTCTGGGGAGCCCATCCCGGGGGTCACACACACCCGCTGCCGAGCTAACCCCCTCACAACATATATAGCCAAAAGCACAGCCAGTATGTGTAAAGTGACCTAAAAGAAGGGTCACAATAACCCAGATGACGTTCAATGATCACAAATGCGTGAGCCCCTGTGCGTCTAAGCATTTTGCTGGTTTGCTTCTTCAGGACACACATAATGGGAGGGGGGGGGGGGTATAAAGACAAGTCTCACTGGCGTAGATGCGTGGAAATACCTGCATAAGATGTCTCCCTGGGCGGGCACAGGAGCAACAAAAATAGCCAAGAAAATTTAAGTCCCAATTAATCAGAGATAGTCAGAAAATTGCTATTTTAGGGGAAAGAAGAAAACCATATAGCGTGGACAGCATAAGAAATAATGTTAATAAAATAGCTGCACAACCAGCAGCAGCCAGATCATACTGGTAATAGCATTATTGCCTGACTTTAACACAGGAATTAGGTGGAGGATACATTCTCAGCAGTACCAACCACATCCATTCCCCAGGGGAGGCAAAGCCAAAGCCTGCTCACACACCCATATGGTATCGCAGGGCTTATTCTCTCTTTTGCTCAAATGATTTATACGGATGTGGCTGAGGAGTGATACATTTTAAATTCTGGTGTCAATAGGAGGAATTGTATCTCGTATCAGTGGAAGGAATAGTGCTCCAAGGGCCAAATAAAAGCAAGCAAAGGGCCACAGTTTGGAGACCACTGAACTAGAGCTATAGGACGCTGAAATTTTGGGCTTTTCTTATACAAATCAAAGTTTTCCCTGCTCCTCTTGCCTCTCATGCCTTCCTGTTAGTCACTAAGGGTGCTTATTACCAGGGCTCTAGTGTGTATGAATCCTAATCCAAACCTAGCTGAGCTACAGTAAATGAGCCCAATGGTAGCTTGTGAAAATTTTTTGTTTGCCTGAGAAAGGGTGGAGGTTGGTGCAGAAGTGAAAAAAATTACACCACAGAATAATTGCTCCACAAGAATAATGGTTTGTTAAAAAGCTGCAAACAACATTTGCAAAAGATATAATTTTTTAAACATTATCCGTTTGTCTTTACACTATATGATACAAATGTTTAACAGATGCATACTTTATATATTATAAAGTAAGTCAGGTTGAAAATACCCACTTGCCGACCACCCTATAGCAGTTTTACTGCTACAGGGTGGCCCCGCTGCGCAGGATCACGTATATATACGTGACCCTGCACTTCTGGGTATCTCGCTCGAGTGTATGCCACCGGCGGCTCACTCCCGCTGTGATTCTACACAGTGGGAGCTGATCAGCAGGTCCCGCGAACCCGATGTCTGCCTCCACCCACTGATCGTTTGGTACACATTCAGAATGGCGATCTGCCTACGTAAGCAAGGCAGATCGACATTCTGTCAGTAGGTAAGGCATGGATCCTGTGTTCCTGCAAAGCAGGAACATGGATCCATGCCTTCCCCTAGTAAAAGCACCTCCCATACAGTTAGAAAACACTGGCTAGGCACACAGTTAATGCGCGCGGGACTGGCACGATCCAGGGCATGCGCGCGGGACCGGCATATTTCCGGTATGATCCCATTCATAAAACCGGGACGCTGAGTGCGCCAGCGCCGTTGTCTATGGCGCGCATGCGCCATAGACATCGGTGCAGTGTTTTCTGCAAATATCTCCTTAACCGTGTAGGTTAAGGAGATATTTCTTGCACCTACAAGTAAGCCTTAATCTAGGCTTACCTGTAGGTGCAAGTTGTCAGAGTGGGTTTACAACCACTTTAAAGTAACGCAGTGCTGTATCGCAAAAAATGGCCTGGTCATGAAAGGGGGTAAATCTTTCGGAGGACAAGTGGTGTAACGGCACCCCAAATATGAAAGGGAGTTAAACGCCGTTTTAGACCTTCCCTCTCCTAGACACACATTCGCTGCCGATTCTCCACACTCAGACGACCACTTCCCATAGGAATTAATCCTTCCGAAAGAACGAGACGCACTCTGTATCTTTCCAACATGAACTACTTTATTAAGAGAAAACACAGGTCTTTTTATACACTCAACGAATCCTGCATTAATCTACATGAACAATGGTCCAACTCCACCCACAACATAACAAGGCCCAATACACATTATTTTGACACCTCCTAGAAGACAACAGGTTAGCTTTTGTCTCCCAATACCCATCTGACCAGACCCAATTTACATGAGCCAATTAGCCACAGCTGCTGTCTCAGACCCATGACCTTTAGACTAGCCTTACTGTCTCCCATTTATCAAAAGACTTCACACAATATTTGCATAACGAACTTTCAATACACATCTTACAATGAAAGGATCTGTAGCCTTTCTGTCTGCTAGTTCCACAACCTATAATTACAGACTTAATTACCACAAGCCACACTAGACAGTAGAATGTAAATCACTCACCATCACCGCAAGTATTACATAAACAGCCCACACACAGTATATCCAATATATGCCCTGTATATACCGTATTGGATATGGCTATCACAGATCATGGTGGAGTTCTCATTCCCCCTGTGCCCCTAAGAGGGACACAGGGGGGTTTCCACATAAGAGGCATTGGGGAAGCTGAAGCAAGGGTATCTCATACTTTCTAAGGGATTCTGGGTTCCCCGGGCCTTCCCGTTACAAGTGGCTAACCAATTACAAAATACTACATTGTGTTTAAAGATAAAACATTGGCTTAATCCAGTATTGATCTGCCAACAGAAGCATTATTTTCTGCCTGGCAATTCTGTAAAGATTGTGCATTTTCACTTCCACTATCTGATTAGCCAAATATTTAAAATGTTATCAAAATAGAATGCGCATTGGTTTTTTGGGCACATACGTGTCTAACATATTTTCCCGAGTGTGCACAAACTGGTAAAAGTCGGTGTACAGAAGCATCAGCATTCACGAAAGCATACTTGAAGCAATAGGGTCAGCATGACAACCAGTTTATGTAAACCTTAACAATTAGATTCTATTATTGTATACCAATAAAAGTGTTTTGTTATATCTTTTAGATAAGTGTAAAAATACCTATTAACCGTGCCAGAAATACAAAGGGTCTCTGCAGCACTGAAATTCCAAGCAGTGTTAAAGTGGAACTAAAGGCAAAACTTTTTTTTCCATTTTGGATAAAGTAAGGGAGGGTTATAACCTCTGGCAGTTTTTTTTTTTTTTTTGCCATCTGTTTTACAGAGATTTTCCTTTCACTGTCCCAAAGCCAAAACAAAAAGTGAGAGGAAATCCTTCCAAATTGAGGGAATCCTGGGGTGTCACCAGGTTCATCAAAATTTGTGTCCTCTTTGGAAGATTTCTTCCTATTACTGTTCTGATGTCAACCCAAAATTTGGGTTTTTCTTTTACTTTCACTTTTGATGATAATAAGTGTAGCGGGTGTTTGATTTTTGGGAAAGCATCTGGGTGGTGGTGTAACCAAGATGCATTGATTGTCAGGGAATCTGAGGCCTTTTGTGGTTCTTGGAGGACTCTGGTGGTGTGAGGTTCCCTGTGGCCTGCAGGTGGCGTTGTCGCCATGGGCCAAGGTTGAACACTCACCGCAAGACTGCTTCCTTTTTGTCCTTTCCTGGCGCAGGTACAGCAGGGCGGGGAACCTGCTGTGACGCGAAAGGCGAGGGGATAAAAGGGGCGGACGCCCTGACCCTGGGGTTCAGAGTTGGAGGACGCGGCTGCACCCAGGCACCTTCAGCTTGGGTGCTGGTGTTCCGGAGTTCCAGGCCCAGGTGCCCTTGACCTGGCCGGAGCGAGAGATGGAGTCCATCTCAGGCACCTTTAGCCCCTGGGGTGAGGTACTGTGGCGGAGGCCTGGAGCTCAGTACCTTCGACTGAGTTCCGTGAGGGCGGAGGAATCCGAGGGGGCCCTAACTCCTTGGGTGCCCGTGTCTGAGGTCGAGAAGACTGGTGAGCGGAACTTCTCTGGAGAGTCCGGCGCAGCATTTCTGGTAACAGAGAGGCCTCCGGTGACTCCCTTGGACGGATTGCCTTCCCCTGACAGGGGCTGTGCTAGCGAAGGTAATTCAGGTTCTACCTCATATAGTCAGTGGCAGTGACTATTCGCCACTGGTGATACTACAGTGGTTAGCTTTATCTAGAAGAATTGTGCCTTGGCTTACTCCCTACGAATACTGAAGTGTTACATGGGTCCCAACCTGTCTGTGCTGTTTGACTGTTTATTGAGAAGAATAAATACGAGTTGGACCCATTCAGTGTGTGGAACTCTTGTTACTAGGAGCAAAGGGGAGTCAATCCGAGGAAAGGATTGGACTCTGGGACACATACACAAGCCCGATAGTTCTGGCCTTCACCTCTACACCTGGGAGGACATGGACCATGGTGTATCTCATCCCTCTCTCCCAGGTACCCCTAGACAACAGCCGTATAACCAATAAAGCTAGAGAGAGGGTGAGGTCGCTACATAATAAACAGGACAAATAGAGAGGGTGAATCTCTTTAACGGGGGCACAGATCTGACAGGTGTTCTTTATGCATTCTTTATTTATAGAAATTACAACATCTACAATAAGCAGGAAAACAAACAAATACACAAAATATGTAGACCTAACCATCCATGCACAAATTCAGAAAGGGTACCATTAGGATACCACCATAAGTCTAGGTCTAGAATATTCAACATAGGTACAACCCATCGTGGGCCAAAAGTATAGCCCAACAGACTTCAAGAGACTGGATAGTTTGTTAATCAATAGCCCGTCATGAGACCAAACGCAATGTGGAAGGAATGGACGATAAGAGAAGTGTAAGCTTAGAGAGAGTAGAAAAAAAAGGGGGGGCAGAAAAAGGGGGAAAGGAGAAGGCGGGGGAAAGGAAGGGGGCAGCACCACCAGCGGGAGGAGTAACAAGAGTAATTACTCCCGGCAGAAAAATGGGGTTTGAGAATGTCGAGGGTCGACGACATAAGGAGAGTGTAGCAGTGCAGGAGATTATCTCACCAGAATTATTTTTAATTCATCCATACAGGAAAATTCAAGCCAATAGAACCACGTTTTAGTAAACCTTTCAGTTTTATCTGAACGTGCTAGTCAGACCTTCCATCTTTCTTTTTTTAATCAGAAAAGACCTTCTATTTTTTGACAGGTGTTCTAATCCCTCTCCACTCTGTCCAAAACAAAAAAAAAATCTTTTTGCCTTTAGGTATAAAGTAGAGTCAAAAGGGTTGTACCTTAATGCATTCTATGCAATGAAGTATGCAATAAAGTAAAACAAATTCAGTAGCTGTTCCTCCAATCTTGTATCGATCCAGCGCTGTGCCCGTCTGCAGGTCTTCTCTCCCCTCTCTCACAGGCTTGGCTAAGAGCATCTGGAGCCATTGGCTACTGCTGCTGTCATTCAAATCCTGTGAGG
Organism: Rana muscosa; assembly: GCA_029206835.1. NCBI lineage: Eukaryota > Metazoa > Chordata > Amphibia > Anura > Ranidae > Rana > Rana muscosa. The sequence continues at coordinate 944,585,563 of CM055117.1, read as the reverse complement.
ATGGAGTCGGGGGGCGGGGATGCACAAAGCCTGAACAAATGCAAACAATTCCATGCTGCCTAGTGGTATAGCAGCTCACACAACCAGTTGAACAGTGGTAAAGGACAAAACGAAACAAAAATGTGTAGCACTAAATTGGATAAGAACTGCACTATGACAAGTGTAGTATATAACAGTGATATAAAACAATCAAAAAAACATCTAATAGCAATTATATCAAAATATACAAATAGTCCACCGTGATGTAAACTATTCCATAGTAAAAGTGTTCAAATAATCCACAATAATGTGAACCATATACAAAATACCCCTAAAAGGACAAATATGGAGTTCATGTGTGCATATACATAAATGCTTGATGAAATAAAATGGTGAATGGTAATCCAAGGAATGGTGCTCCCAACAAAAACTTGACGTGAAGTGACCACTAGGGATGAGCTTCGTGTTCGAGTCGAACATACGTTCGACTCGAACATCGGCTGTTCGATCGTTCGACGAAGATCGAACGATTTGGGCCGTTCGCGCCAAATTCGAGTGACGCGAACGGCCCACAATGCACTACGCCATCGCAGTGTCATCCAGGCGCTGTGATTGGCCAAGCATGCACTGTGACCCCGCATGCTTGGCCAATCACAGCGCCGGCAGCGAGGAGAGCAATGATTGGCCACAGGCAGGATGCCTGTGGCCAATTATTGCTGAGGGTGTTTAGTACACGCCCCACACTATAAAAGGCCGCCAGCACGGCGGCCTAGTGTAGTGTGTTCCGGAGCAGGGATAGAGCAGCATAGGCAGGGACAGTGACTGTTATTTCTTTCTTGCTTAACCTGGATTCCTTTAGTTTAGGGAAAGAGAAGGATAGGTAGGGAGAGTGTCAGTGTGTTTTGTGCTTGTGCTATAGTGTGCTTAAAAAAAACATTTATTCTAGGGACAGAAAACTGTAGGTAGGGACAGTGTCAGTTTCTTTCACTCTGCAAGTCCTTGTTTCCAGGGACCTGGAAGGACAGTGAGTGAATTGTCCTTGTGCTATATTGTGCTTAAAAAAACATTTATTCTAGGGACAGAAAACTGTAGGTAGGGAGAGTGTCAGTTTCTTTCACTCTGCAAGTCCTTGTTTCCAGGGACCTGGAAGGACAGTGAGTGAATTGTCCTTGTGCTATATTGTGATTAAAAAAAACATTTTTTCTAGGGACAGAAAACTGTAGGTAGGGAGAGTGTTTTTTTTCTTTCACTCTGCAAGTCCTTGTTTCCAGGGACCTGGAAGGACAGTGAGTGAATTGTCCTTGTGCTATATTGTGCTTAAAAAAAACATTTTTTCTAGGGACAGAAAACTGTAGGTAGGGAGAGTGTTTTTTTTCTTTCACTCTGCAAGTCCTTGTTTCCAGGGACCTGGAAGGACAGTGAGTGAATTGTCCTTGTGCTATATTGTGCTTAAAAAAAAACATTTTTTCTAGGGACAGAAAACTGTAGGTAGGGAGAGTGTTTTTTTTCTTTCACTCTGCAAGTCCTTGTTTCCAGGGACCTCTAAGGACAGTGAGTGAATTGTCCTTGTGCTATATTGTGCTTAAAAAAAACATTTATTCTAGGGACAGAAAACTGTAGGTAGGGAGAGTGTCAGTTTATTTCACTCTGCAAGTCCTTGTTTCCAGGGACCTGGAAGGACAGTGAGTGAATTGTCCTTGTGCTATATTGTGCTTAAAAAAAACATTTATTCTAGGGACAGAAAACTGTAGGTAGGGAGAGTGTCAGTTTATTTCACTCTGCAAGTCCTTGTTTCCAGGGACCTGTAAGGACAGTGAGTGAATTGTCCTTGTGCTATATTGTGATTAAAAAAAACATTTTTTCTAGGGACAGAAAACTGTAGGTAGGGAGAGTGTCAGTTTATTTCACTCTGCAAGTCCTTGTTTCCAGGGACCTGTAAGGACAGTGAGTGAATTGTCCTTGTGCTATATTGTGATTAAAAAAAACATTTTTTCTAGGGACAGAAAACTGTAGGTAGGGAGAGTGTTTTTTTTCTTTCACTCTGCAAGTCCTTGTTTCCAGGGACCTGTAAGGACAGTGAGTGAATTGTCCTTGTGCTATATTGTGCTTAAAAAAAACATTTATTCTAGGGACAGAAAACTGTAGGTAGGGAGAGTGTCAGTTTATTTCACTCTGCAAGTCCTTGTTTCCAGGGACCTGTAAGGACAGTGAGTGAATTGTCCTTGTGCTATATTGTGATTAAAAAAAACATTTTTTCTAGGGACAGAAAACTGTAGGTAGGGAGAGTGTTTTTTTTCTTTCACTCTGCAAGTCCTTGTTTCCAGGGACCTGTAAGGACAGTGAGTGAATTGTCCTTGTGCTATATTGTGATTAAAAAAAACATTTTTTCTAGGGACAGAAAACTGTAGGTAGGGAGAGTGTTTTTTTTCTTTCACTCTGCAAGTCCTTGTTTCCAGGGACCTGTAAGGACAGTGAGTGAATTGTCCTTGTGCTATATTGTGCTTAAAAAAAACATTTATTCTAGGGACAGAAAACTGTAGGTAGGGAGAGTGTCAGTTTATTTCACTCTGCAAGTCCTTGTTTCCAGGGACCTGTAAGGACAGTGAGTGAATTGTCCTTGTGCTATATTGTGATTAAAAAAAACATTTTTTCTAGGGACAGAAAACTGTAGGTAGGGAGAGTGTTTTTTTTCTTTCACTCTGCAAGTCCTTGTTTCCAGGGACCTGTAAGGACAGTGAGTGAATTGTCCTTGTGCTATATTGTGCTTAAAAAAACATTTATTCTAGGGACAGAAAACTGTAGGTAGGGAGAGTGTCAGTTTATTTCACTCTGCAAGTCCTTGTTTCCAGGGACCTGTAAGGACAGTGAGTGAATTGTCCTTGTGCTATATTGTGATTAAAAAAAACATTTTTTCTAGGGACAGAAAACTGTAGGTAGGGAGAGTGTTTTTTTTCTTTCACTCTGCAAGTCCTTGTTTCCAGGGACCTGGAAGGACAGTGAGTGAATTGTCCTTGTGCTATATTGTGATTAAAAAAAATATTTTTTCTAGGGACAGAAAACTGTAGGTAGGGAGAGTGTCAGTTTCTTTCACTGTGAAAGTCCTTGTTTCAAGGGACAGAGAAGGACACCTGAAGGTAGCCCTTATTGCTTTTTTCCCATCTCCCTGCAGGCCATCTATTAGAATGTCTGGAAGGCAAACAAGGAGAGGCAGACAGTCAGGAGGCAATAAAAGAGGGCAAGCAGGCTCTGTGTCTGGGGGCAACAGTGCTGGTCGTGGACGCGGTGCATTGTCATCAGCACATGGCCATGGGACACGCTTGTCCTTCTTTTCGGCAGCTGGACATGTTGAGCCACATCATGCCGAAGACTTGGTAGAGTGGATGACCAAGCCCTCCTCCTCCTCCTCATCCTCTCTCACCCAGGCTCAGGGTACTGGAAAAGCAGCTGCCAAAGCGTCGTCTTCCCTGGTATCAATGTCAGACAAATCATCAGTCACTCCTTCCCTAGACCCACCATGTCCTCCTCCTGAGGAGTCCCCCGAACTGTTTCAGCACAGTGTTGGGTACATGCTCCAGGAGGATGCCCAGCGTTTCGAAGGGTCTGATGATGAAACCCAGCTAGAGGAAGGCAGTAGCGTGAGAGCAGACAGAGGGGATGCTCAAGAAGGACACCAATCTGGCAGTCATGTTCCAGCAGCTGCAGCATACTGCCAGATTGGCTCCAGTGATGAGGAGGGAGGGGATGATGAGGTCACTGACTCCACGTGGGTGCCTAATAGGAGAGAGGAGGAGGAGGAGGATGAGGAGGAGGCACATCTCCAACGAGGCAGGATGCCCTTTGGTGGCCAGCGTAAGGGCAGTACACCGACGGAATCACACCGCAGAGCTCCGCCTGTGCAGGGCGCTGCCTCTGCCCGTCATTCAAAAAGTTCTTTGGTGTGGGCCTTTTTTGAGGCTAGTGCATCAGATCGCACAGCTGCTGTTTGCAACATATGTCTCAAGCGTATATCGCGTGGCCAAAACATCAGCCGCTTGGGTACCACATGCCTGACCAGACATATGTTGACCTGCCATGCAGCTCGTTGGCAAGCCGACCTCAAAGACCCACACCAAAGAACAAAGCGGACCTCTCCTTGCACCGCATCAGCTGGGATCTCCAACCCCACTATAACTTCAGTCCTCTCTGAAACATGCACTGAGAGGAATGAAGGTGTAGAATTAGGTGTGTCACAGCCAAGTACTTGCGCCCACTCTGCTAGCAGTACACCGACGTCCGATTCTAGCAGGCAAATTTCCCTGCCCCAGCTGCTGGACCGTCGAAAGAAGTTCACTCCCAGCCATCCACATGCCCAGCGGTTGAATGCTAGCTTGGCTAAATTGCTAGCGCTTCAACTGCTGCCTTTTCAGTTGGTAGACTCGGCCCCCTTCCGTGAGTTTGTGCAATGTGCGGTTCCTCAGTGGCAGGTTCCCAAACGCCACTTTTTCTCACGGAAGGCTATTCCGGCTCTCTACCGGCATGTGGAAGGCAATGTCTTGGCCTCGCTGGACAGGGCGGTCAGCGGTAAGGTGCATATTACCGCTGACTCATGGTCCAGCAGGCATGGACAGGGACGTTACCTTTCTTTCACGGCCCATTGGGTCACTCTTTTGGCAGCTGGGAAGGATTCAGGACAAGGTGCAGTAGTGTTGGAGGTTGTCCCACCGCCACGCCTCCAAAATGCTACTACTGGTTGTGACACACCTCTCTCCTCCACCCCCTCCTCTTCTTCTTCCTCCATGGCCTCTTCCTGTGGTTTGTCCTATGAACCAGCGGTGCTCCGTAGCCGTTCACGGGGCTACGCAAGTACGCAGGCAAAAAGATGCCATGCCGTGCTTGCGCTGGTGTGTTTGGGGGACAGAAGCCACACTGGGGCAGAGGTCCTGTCTGCTCTGCAGGGCCAGGCCGAGAGGTGGTTGACGCCACGCCAGCTTAAGCCAGGAATGGTGGTTTGCGACAATGGCACCAACCTCCTCTCCGCCCTCCGACAGGGACAACTGACCCATGTGCCCTGTGTGGCTCACGTCCTTAACCTGGTGGTGCAGCGCTTCTTGGGCAGGTACCCGGGCTTACAGGATGTCCTGAGGCAGGCCAGGAAAGTCTGTGTGCATTTCCGCAGATCTTATAATGCCAGTGCTCGCCTGGCTGAGCTGCAAAAGGAGTTGAACCTGCCCAAGAACCGCCTTATATGTGACATGCCCACCAGGTGGAACTCAACGTTGGCCATGCTGCAGCGGCTGCACACGCAGCAGAGGGCCATCAATGAGTACCTGTGCGACTACGGCACCAGGACAGGGTCAGGGGAGCTTGGTTTTTTTTCTCCACGCCAGTGGGGCATGATCAGGGATGCATGCACTGTCCTGGCACCATTTGAGGAGGCCACGAGGATGGTGAGCAGTGACAGTGCATGCATCAGTGACACTGTACCTCTTGTCCACCTGTTGGAGCACACGCTGCGTGGAATAATGGACAGGGCACTTGAGGCAGAACAGAGGCAGGAAGAGGAGGACTTCCTTGCCTCTCAAGGCCCCCTTTACCCAGACAGTGTTCCTTCTGTCCCACCCATCGCACAGGAAGAGGAGGAGGAGGAGGAGGAGGAGGAGGAGGATTGTGTCAGCATGGAGGTGGAGGCTGGCACTCAGCATCATCAGCAGCAGTCTTTTAGGGATGATTTACAGTCCCAAGAAACCAGTGGACTTGTACGTGGCTGGGAGGAGGTGGCTGCGGATCATGTCGTCCTTAGTGACCCAGAGGACTCCGGAGCGAATGCCTCAGCAAACCTACGCTGCATGGCCTCCCTGATCCTGCAAAGTCTGCGGAAGGATCCTCGTATTCTTCGGATCAAGGAGAGGGACCATTACTGGCTGGCCACTCTCCTTGATCCACGGTACAAGGGTAAGGTTGCGGACCTTATGTTACCGTCGCAGAGGGAGCAGAGGATGAGACAACTCCGGGAGGCCTTGCAGAAAGGTCTGTGCAACGCGTTCCCAGAGACTGGGAGGTTGCAAACTCCTGGTCCTGGACAACGAGTTGCTGAGGCTTCGGCCAGTCAAAGAAGGAGCGGTGGGGAAGGTGGCCGTCTGACCGATGCGTTCAGACAATTCTTTAGTCCGCAGCCCCAAAGTATGATCGGTTCCAGCAACCATCGCCAGCGTCTGATAAACATGGTGCAGGAATATCTAGGGGCAAGGTCAGACTTGGACACCTTCCCCACCGAAAATCCTCTGGCTTACTGGGTCTTGAGGATGGATCACTGGCCAGAGCTTGCACAGTATGCAATTGAGCTACTGGCCTGTCCTGCATCCAGCGTTCTTTCGGAACGCACATTCAGTGCTGCTGGAGGATTTGTCACGGATCACAGGGTGCGCCTGTCCACCGACTCGGTTGATCGACTGACTTTCATCAAGATGAACCAGTCTTGGATCACCACCAGCTACCACACACCTGATGCTGATATAACAGACTAATTGATTTTAACATGTCACATCCCTTCAAGACTGATGCTGATGCTGAGTGCCTGTGCTGTTATGTTGACTGGCTATCCTCCTCCTCCGAGTCCTCAATGATACGATTGATGATGATAGCTTGTAAGATCATTTTTGTTTATGGGTGCCGCCACCAGTGCCTAACGCCCAATTTTTCAGCCCCTGTTTAACAGGGGCGTGTAATTACAATTTTTGAAGCAATACTTTGCAACAGGGCTCATTGCTGTGCTCCAAGTACAGTATCTGTGAGGAGTTGCAGTGTTGTGCCACCAGTGCCTAAGGCCCAATTTTTCAGCCTCTGTTTAACAGGGGCGTGTCATTACAATTTTTGAAGCAATACTTTGCAACAGGGCTCATTGCTGTGCTCCAAGTACAGTATCTGTGAGGAGTTGCAGTGTTGTGCCACCAGTGCCTAAGGCCCAATTTTTCAGCCCCTGTTTAACAGGGGCGTGTCATTACAATTTTTGAAGCAATACTTTGCAACAGGGCTCATTGCTGTGCTCCAAGTACAGTATCTGTGAGGGGTTGCAGTGTTGTGCCACCAGTGCCTAAGGCCCAATTTTTCAGCCCCTGTTCAACAGGGGCATGTAATTACAATTCTTGATCTAATAATTCACAGCAGGGCCCATTGCTGCACCCACCAAGAGTAACTGTCAGGGCTTACAGTGTTGTGGCACCAGCACCACCATCAAAGGCCCAATTTTTACTACCACTGTTCAACAATTATATGTAATTAAAATTCCTGATATAATAGTTGACAGCAGGGCGTTCCAGCACCAACCAAGAGTAACTGTGAGTGCTTACAGTGTTGTGCCAACACCAACAACTAAGGGGCCTATTTCTGCAGAGTATATACGGCAGGTCCCTACTTTCAAACATCCAACTTACAAACGACTCCTACTTGCAAACGCAAGAAGACAACAGGAAGTGAGAGGAAATCTACCACTAGGAAGGAAAATTCTCTCCTGTAAGAATAAATATGGGAGAAAGGTGTCTCCTCTGTACTGATGCTTTATCAGCAATCCTTGTTTCAAGAAAAACACCACATTTCAAAAACAGTTGTCATTGGGACGGAAAGTGAGGTGAAATGTTCTGAACAGGGGCACAGACAGCAAAACAAATGTTACAGGGGTGATAACCCTTACCTATGTTTTCCAAAAAGTTTAAAAATAGATTTTTGGTCTGGAGCTACACTTCAACAATGTACCTGTTCAAAATTACAAACAGATTCTACATAAGAACAAACCTACAGTCCCTGTCTTGTATGCACCGCCTGTATAGGGCTGTTCAGAGTATATAGGGCCTTTTTTATTTTATGTGCGGGGTTCCCCTTAATATCCATACAAGACCCAAAGGGGCTGGTAATGGGCTGGGGTAGGGGGGGGGGTCATGGGGTAGCTATGCCATTTTTCTTAAAGAATTTCATCCATATTACCGGGACCAGACATTACATTAAAGCCGCAAGCAGTTTTAAATGGCTTTTTTTTCCTTTAGAAGTGTCATTTTGTGCAGGGACAGTTCTAAACACGGGAAACACGTGGCACTTCACAGGCATACTTTAGACACCCCCCAGGTACGATATTTAAAGGAATATTTGACTTTTTTTTTTTCACTTTATGCATCATTAAAATGACTGCTCCCGAAAAACGACCGTTTTTAAAACTTCTTTTTGCATTGATACATGTCCCCTGGTGCAGAACCCGGGTTCCCAAACCCTTTTTAGGACAATAACATGCATAATAGTTGTTATAATTAGCACTTTAGAATTCGAACGTTCGCATCCATTGTATTTAATAGGGTTCTAATGTTCGTTCGAACTTTCGGTCCGTTCGCGGGTTCTGGTGCGAACCGAACCCGGGGGTGTTCGGCTCATCACTAGTGACCACCACCAATCGATTGTAAAAAAGGCTTACCAGAGAAAGTGGACCCCAAAAACGTACATTCAGAGGGTCAACCAAGCATGGGTAAGCCACTGTAGACAGTGAATGCTCAACCGCAATTCAAACGGAAACTTCAAGCCTCAATCCAAGATGGAAACCAGATTGTCATTCGTGTCCAAATGTGCGATGAAGCTTGTGAACATTGCTCAATACAGGCCAGGCAGTGTTAACCGATGAATAACGAAAAAGTGAAAGGAAAGAGAAGGCACATAGTGTGATACTGTATGCAAAGTTATTTTAATGTAGGTAAGAACACTTACATTTAGAAGGGTGTAACAGCGCTTATCAAATGATCAAAAATGGCAACATTAGGGTCTCCCGACGCGTTTCGCATCCAAATGCATCATCTGGGGTGATGATGCATTTGGATGCGAAACGCGTCAGTAGACCCTACTGTTGCCATTTTTGATCATTTGATAAGCGCTGTTACACCCTTCTAAATGTAAGTGTTCTTACCTACATTAAAATACCTTTGCATACAGCAGTGGTTCTCAACTCCAGTCCTCAGGGCCCACCAACAGGCCAGGTTTGCAAGATAACTGAAATGCATCACAGGTGATATAATTTGCTGCTCAGGGATTGCAGTATTCTAGTCTGCATCTCACCAAGGTAATACTTAAAATCTGGCCTGTTAGTGGGTCCTGAGGACAGGAGTTGAGAACCACTGGCATACAGTATCACACTATGTGCCTTCTCTTTCCTTTCACTTTTTCGTTATTCATCGGTTAACACTGCCTGGCCTGTATTGAGCAATGTTCACAAGCTTCATCGCACGTTTGGACACGAATGACAATCTGGTTTCCATCTTGGATTGAGGCTTGAAGTTTCCGTTTGAATTGCGGTTGAGGATTCACTGTCTACAGTGGCTTACCCATGCTTGGTTGACCCTCTGAACGTACGTTTTTGGGGTCCACTTTCTCTGGTAAGCCTTTTTTACAATCGATTGGTGGTGGTCACTTCACGTCAAGTTTTTGTTGGGAGCACCATTCCTTGGATTACCATTCACCATTTTATTTCATCAAGCATTTATGTATATGCACACATGAACTCCATATTTGTCCTTTTAGGGGTATTTTGTATATGGTTCACATTATTGTGGATTATTTGAACACTTTTACTATGGAATAGTTTACATCACGGTGTATATTTTGATATAATTGCTATTCGATGTTTTTTTGATTGTTTTATATCACTGTTATATACTACACTTGTCATAGTGCAGTTCTTATCCAATTTAGCGCTACACATTTTTGTTTCGTGATGCACAAAGCCTGGCCTGGGAACTACATCTCTGTGAACTACATGCTCTGGTGATGAGTAGAGGGGAAGATTTTCTGTAGTCCTGTCCTAGGGTGACAGTGCTGTTCCTGAAACAGTACAGTGAGTAAAACATTGTCACCCTAAGACAAGAAGTGTTTTACTGGCAGGGTCACCAGGTGAAAAAAAAGGAAAAAAAGGCAGCGAAATTAAAACTAATTCCGCCACTGCCAAGCTGCAATATTTTCTATTTTTCTTTATGGGATTTAATCTACGTTAATCAGCAATTGCAGCCCCATTTTTAGGACAGATATTGCTTAAAGTGTAAGTTCACCTTTACAGAAAATCTGTAAGGTGAACTTACACTGGACCCTGTAACGAAACGTCCCACACTCCGCTTGAGTGCTTTCGTCATATACCGATTCCTCCCAGTCTGAATATAGATATCAGATGTTCCAAACCGTTAACAACCAATAACTAGACAGTACTCGTTTTGGCTGCTGAGCATGAACTGTTTTATTTGAGATCTTACACAAATATATACACCAGGATGACAATACAAACTGTAACCTGTAACGTAATTAACATGAGCTAATTAACTAATCATTTAACGAGACTAGGTGACTCAGAGATATGACCTTTTAGGTCAGCCTTGTCGTCTCCAAGCTCCCTAACTACAATACACATTATCATAAATTTCAACACAGAACTTCTTCACACAATAGCAGAGTTAATTAGCGCAAACAACAATGGGTGAAAGTTCCTTTAGAAGCCACACTAGACTTATTTACAATAAACACATTATAGCAGACAACCCTGGACAGGTGACTTGCTGATGACATCAACATCTGCTATGAGTCCCAACAATATGAAGCAGTCACTATTTCTAAAATGGCATATACAGGGTTCCCACAGTATGTGTGTCTTGGGGGGACATGGACTTAAATCCAAAGTAACATTACTTCAAGGGTCCCCATGCATACACCTCACAAAGAGTATTGTTCCCTTAAAATCCAGGGCCCATAATCAGTAGGCAAGAGGCTAGCATTCAGTCCCCTCCAAAAGCCTCTGTCCCGGGTGAGTCTATCACAGACCCTCTCCCCCCCAGTCCCGCTGACCTTGAGTCCCACAATCTCCCTCTGTGACACATCGGGTCACCGCTTTACCACTCTGGGAATTTGAATCTCCTCTTCTCCCCAACTGACATGACGGGCTATGCGGGTTCTGATTAGTCGGCACTGTCCATGTGACGCCACTGTCCAATTAGAATGCCTCTTATATGTAGCTCTATGAGGTACATTTAGGAGATTAAGCCGCAGGAAATTGATATCCCCAGACCGGTAAATTGGCTATATGATGTGTCACAGCGGAAGATCGCGGCACTCAAGGTCACCGGGACTGGGGGGATGAGGAGAGGGTCCAGTGTAAGTTCATCTTACAGATTTTCTGTAAAGGTGAACTTACCCTTTAATGTCGATCCTCAGGCAAACAGCTGAATAAGCCGATGAAATACACAGATTAGCCATAACTTTATGACCACTGACAGGTTAAAACAGGGCTCCTGTCCCCATAATATTTTTTTTTAATAAAAGCTCCTTCGTGATTGTTAGTTCTTGTACTTTAATATTTAGATACTGTCCTAACTGTCTTCATGTTTGTTACTTTTAAAATCGGTTTTATCGTACCTGATCTTGGAAAGCAGGTATTGGCCATCATGGATGTGGGCATATGAAGCCCGCGCCTGTGTATTTTCTGGGATTGGGTGCCACTGGCTAACCAGAATGCACCTCCCGATCTCACGCCTGTGCAGTAATCCAGTGGTGTCCCAAACACAGCGTCTGTACTTTCTCCTGGCAGATCCTATTTTACAAAAATGGCATCTAACTCCTCCCGTTCGCATCTTTTCCAGTCTGGAAATACCGATTTCCCTATTAGGCGTCCCAAGGGCTCCTGGGATAGATGGCGCCAATATCCCAGGAGTCCTTGGGAATCGCCTAATGACAAAATCACCTAGGCAGCTGGGACCGGAAGTGCCGCCTGTACACAGGAATAAAAGGTATTTAGAAAAAAAAAAGGATCGTCAATTATAACTGTACGGCGGGTGGGCTTTGTGATATAAGCAACAAGTAAAAATGGGTGGAATTTTGTTTTAAAGGGGTTGTAAACCCTCATGTTTTTTCACCTTAATGCATCCTATCCATTAAGGTGAAAAAACTTCTGTCAGTCACCAGCCCCCCTGTTTTACTTACCTGAGCCGTGGAATTCCCTCGGCAGTGACACGCTGTCCCTCTCTCCATGGGGTCCCATCTCTTGATTGGATAGATTGATAGCAGCGCAGCCATTGGCTCCCTTTGCTGTCAATCAAATCCAATGATGTGAGCGCCTGGGGGCGGGGCCGAGTCATACATTTGATGGCTATGGACGCCAAATGAATGACTCAGGAGCAGGCCCGCAAGGTAACCCCCGGGAGAGCGCTTCTCCTAGGGCATTATCTGATGTGGGGAGGAGCCGCGAGAGCCGCCGAGGGACCCCAGAAGTCGTGGATCGGGGCCACGCTGTGCAAAACGAGCCGCACAGTGGAGGTAAGTATGACATGTTTGTTATAAAAAAAAAGCTTTATGCCGCGTACACACGACCGTTTTTAATGTCATTGAAAAAAACTTTGTTTTTCTCGACATGATTCTTCTCAAGCCTGCCTTGCCTACACACTATCGTGAAAAAAAATGTTCGAGCAAAGCACGGTGACGTACAACGCGTACGACGGCACTATAAAGGGGAAGTTCCATTCGGATGGCGCCACCCTTCATGTTAGTAAAGTTTGTTGAGCAACGATTCGCGCTTTTCAGCCTCGTGCTTTTCAGTCCGTTACAGCGTGACGAATGTGCTATCTCCATTACGAACGCTAGTTTTACCAGAACGAGCGCTCCCATCTCATACTTGATTCTGAGCATGCACATTTTTTTTCACGTCGTTAAAGCCCACACACGGCCATTTTTTATGACGAGAAAAACGACGATGTAAAAAACTATGTGAAAAATTAGAGCATGTTCCAATTTTTTCATGGCCGTTTTTTCACGTTGTGAAAAATGCTCTGAAGCCCACACACGATCATTTTTAATGACCATTTAAAAAAATATATATTTTTCTCGTCATTAAAAACGGTCGTGTGTACGCGGCATTACAATCACTTTAAGTGAATAACATTGATGATCTCATAACAATGGCATCTGAAAGTCGTTGGGATATATTAGGCAGCAAGTGAACATGTTATCCCTGAAGTTGTTGTGTTGAAAGCAGAAAAATGGGTATCGCAGTTTGTTGTGTGTAGAGCGTTTTTACCGCACAGGCCAGTGTGACTCTAGCCTCATACCAGCATTCTTGCCATGCAGCCCCAGGGACAATGTCTGCTATCAGTGTTAGTTTCCTTAAAGGGCAATGAATGGGCATGAATGGTAGGTTTTCCCATAAATTATATAATTTTTACGGGATTGACAAGGGACTCCAGACAGAAGTAGAATACCACACTCCTAATGTATAATTACAATATTTTAACTCTGATTCAATCTAAATAATGAATGTTAAGAATTATGCGATGTAAAACTATAAATCATTATGTAACTTTGTATATTGGGCTTTTAAGTAAATGGTTACTATACTGTATGCTCCAATTGTTGTGTCTGTGCTGTTCTTGTAGGCATATTCTACATGGAAAGAATCTGTAACCTTCCAGACGCATGTGTTTGGAACATGATGTCATACATTCAGACAGCTAAACATAAAGCATCTCCATCATAACCTAGATAGCATTGCCCTATGAGCTGGCCTGAGTGTACAGGATCAGACAGAGGAGTCTGTTCTCCCTAAACTACCTGCTCTTATGTCATTGTGGCACCATGTTTACAACAGTCAGAGGCTCGCTACATCATCCTGGCATAAAGCCTAAATAAAACGTGAATGGAGATTTCCAATTCAACCTATTAATGTTTAACCCCTATTATTACCTTACAGTACTATATTAATAATATGCCTTATTTAAACCCCTCACTATTTGTATCATATGCAATATATACAGTATTTACCAAACCTTATGAAAATACCCAAATGTGGCCAATAAAAAGAAAACAGGAACCTAGATTATGCAGCAATAAAAAAAAAAGTGAATGTATCTATTTTAATAAACACTTTCATTTTTAAATGCTGCACTATGGGGTTTGAGCTCTTGTTTCTCCTTTTTGTTTTACAATCAAAAGTTAATGTGCAAGGAGCACCCAGTCAGATCTCTATTTACTGGCACATTGGTCTAAGATGAATTCTGATTGGCTAGCTGCTCTACTCAAAAGCTTTTGACTGCACTAACATTCCAGCTATGGCTAAAGAAGGTCTCATGTGTCCATGGGACTGAAGGGGGGCACTGGGCCTCAGTACAGTGCATATCTATTCATATCAGCACAAGTCCTCCTTCAGTTATGGACACAAAAAGACCCAACATATGTTAATGTAATTGCATTTATACAACAGAGTTAAAACCCATAAATAGTTGACCATTAAACGGATCAGGTAGATATAATAGACATATCTTAATGTAGCCCTCTACCTATTAATACATCATTCAGTGTATGTGAACCACAAAACTCTTTTTTTTAGTATTTTTATCATCTTGCCTCACTATATAGTATACAGTTTTCTTTAGAAAATATTATTTTGTGACTCTATTGCAAAGTGTCTTACCTGCCAGTAACAGCACTTCTGCCTCACAATTAGCTGCAGGATTGTCAGCCTGCTACTTGAACTCTTAATCACCCCCTGTGGAGCAGATTCCCCCTGTTTAGACCCCTGGTATTTCACCAAAGCCCCCTAACGGAGCTCCTAAAAAAATTGTAAAGTAAAATAATAATAATATTTTTTTGTAAAAGATAATAAAATATAAACACAAACTGAACACCAGAAAACGACCTTTAGGCTCCATGTACACAGAAGCTGATAAACTGCAGTTAATGGGCGTTTTGGCGTTTTTTTTAAAAGCCCATTAACTGCACTCTATGTTAGCCTATGTGTTCATGTACACATAACGTTTTTTAGCTTTAATGAGCAGTGGAGTTAATGGGCTTTTTTCTGAACGCAGGAAATTTGCGTTCAAAGTGCCGTTTTTCGGCAGAAAAAAACGCAAAAAAACGCAAAACGCCGAAAAACGCTCATAAACGCTCATAAACGCTCAAAACCGCTCAAAAACGCTGGCCTCGAGCGTTTTTTGGTCCATTGAAAAATTTTTTTTTTTTTTTTTTTAAAGCTAAAAAAAGCTACACTGAAAAACGCTAATAAAAGCTAGTAAAAAAAACGCTGATAAAAGCTAGCTTTTTCTGCTGCTTTAAAAACGGCCGTTTTTGAGCTTCTGTGTACATGGAGCCTTAAAGCACAAAGACTGTAAAGCGCGAATCGTCTCTCACCAAACTTTTACTAACACGCGGTAACACGAAATCAGCAAAAGCAGCCCAAGGGGTGGCACCATCCAAATGGAACTTCCCCTTTATAGTGCCGTCGTACGTGTTATCGAACATGTTGTACGTCAACCGCGCTTTGCTCGAGCATTTTTTTTTTACGATCGTGTGTAGGCAAGGCAGGCTTGAGAACAATCACGTCGGGAAAAACATTGTTTTTTCAATGACATTAAAAACGGTCGTGTGTACGTGGCATAAGAGTGTTCAATAACAAGGCATGCTATTCCTTTTAATTTTGTTTCATTCCATTTCAACGTCAGCTTGTATGATGAAAAGGTAAATGGACCAGAGGAAGTAGGTGGGGAATGTTTGGATGATCAGAGTTCTGAAAATAGTAACTTCGATGAGTACTCCATCTTTAACATCTTGAAGCATGCATCAACCATCAGAACTGATTGAAGTCCCTAATTTAAAACTATGTAACAATTAATTGTGTATGTTATTGGTATATGCTTAAAGTGGTTCTTCAAAAATTAAAGTATAATTAAAGACAAAACTTTTTTTTTAGTTTTGGATAGAGTGGAGAGGGATTTAAACACCTGCCAGTTTTTATTGTTGTCTGTGTCCCTATTGGGGAGATTCACCCTCTCTATTTGTCCTGTTTACCATTATTATTGAAAGTGAAAGTAAAAGAAAATCCCAAATTTTGGGCTGTCCCCAGAAAAGTAACAGAAGGGAAATCTTTAATTGGGGACACTAGTTCTGTTGACCTAGGGTTCCCCAAGGAATTCCCTTAATTTGCAGGGATTTACTCTCACTTTCCTGGTTTGGCTATGGGACAGGAAGTGAAGGGAAATCTCCTTAACCACTTCCGTACCAGGTCATTGTAAAATGACGCCGGCAGGAACACTCTCTCCCTCCGGGTGAACGTCATATGATGTCCTGGGTTTGAGGGGGGATATCTGAATGATGCCTGCAACTAGAGGCATCATTCAGATATCCTTGCCGCTTGATCGTTCTTATAGGCGGCGGGAGGGGACATCTCCCTCCCGCCGCCATCCGGTGCTTCTCCGGACTCTCCCGTGCCATCGGGGACCCGGAGAGAATCGTCCTGCGCCGGTGGTGGGTCACGTGACGAGCATAGAGATGACTGGTGACCAGATGGTCACCAGTCATCTCTATGACCGTCGGAGGCCCGGGCGCGATGTGATGACGTCACGCCCGGGTCCTCAGATGTAAACAAAGCCGCCATTGCGGCTAGTAAGCATGAGATCGGTGAATTTTTTTTCACGATCTCATGCTTTCCAGCCTGGAGGAGAGATGTGGGGTCTTATTGACCCCGCATCTCTCCATAAAGAGGACTTGTCACACACATTCCTATTACAAGGGATGTTTACATTCCTTGTAATAGGAATAAAAGTGTAACAAAAAAAAAAAAAGTGTAAAAAAAAGGAAAAAAAAAAAAAAAAGTAAAATAAAATAAAAAATATATTTTTTTAAAACGCCCCTGTCCCCAATAGCTCGCGCTCAGAAGCGAACACACACGTAAGTCCCGCCCACATATGTAAACGCCGTTCAAACCACATATGTGAGGTATTGCCGCGTGCGTTAGAGCACGTGCAACAATTCTAGCACTAGACCTCCTCTGTAACTCTAACCTGGTAACCTGTAAAAAATTTAAAAGCGTCGCCTATGGAGATTTTTAAGTACCGAAGTTTGGCACCATTCCATGAGTGTGCGCAATTTTAAAGTGTGACATGTTACGTATCTTTTTACTCGGCGTAACATAAGCTTTCATATTTTACAAAACAATTGGGCTAACTTTACTGTTTTGTTATTTTTTAATTCATGAAACCATTTTTTTTCCCAAAAAAAGGCATTTGAAAAATTATTGCGCAAATACCATGCAAGAGAAAAAGTTGCAACGACTGTCATATTATTCCCTAGGGTGTCTGCTATAAAAAAACATATATAATGTTTGGGGGTTCTGAATAATTTTCTAGCAAAAGAATGATGATTTGTACATGTAGGAGAGAAGTGCCAGAACAGGCCCGGTATGGAAGTGGTATAAAAAGCCCTGTATGGAAAGGGTTAAAGGGGACACAGGTGGTGAAAAAAAATCTGACGGGTTATAACCCTCCCTTACTGTATCCAAAATGAAAAAAAGGTTTGCCTATAGTTCTACATTAAAAGTCAGCAGCTACAAAAACTGTAGCTGCTGACTTTTAATAAACAGACACTCATCGTCCCAGGATCCATCGGTGTCCTCACCTAGGTCATTTTAATGCTGTCACTTGTAAAACTTTATTTAGCCTGCACAAACACACAGAGAGTTTCCATCTGCAGACCCTCCCACTTCTTTATCGTCTCTACAACTAAGCCCACATTGGGTGAAAAGCGCCAAAGTTGTACGAGTGATGGCATCAAAGTATGACCTTGAGTTTGGTTCAGTGACAGCGAGATGGAGTGAGGTGAGCTCCCGTTGGTCTGCACCTGCAATGCAGGAGGATTAAGAGGTGTTTTGGAGTGGCGACTTTGCTTTGGATTTGTTAACAATGAACTTTTGCTCCTATTGGTCTGCTAAATATTCCACTAAAAGTGTTTTGTTATATTGGTTTGATAAGTGCAAAAAATACCAATTCATTTTGCAAGAAATCTTGTGGGATAATAACTTCCTGTGCTCTCTGTCATTGGATTCAGTAGTAGCTATTCTCCATTATTAAAGCCTGAATGAGGTGAAACGCGTTAGAGCGGGAGGTGGACTGATGTGTCTATATGGATAAAATAAGTGTTGGGGTAGTGGCGCTACCTGAGACCCAATAGAGAACCAATTGGGTCTATACCAATACGTATCAGACTAAGATGTGCAAATCATAAATGGTTACATTAAGAGAACCACATATGTGTAAAAAATATTAGGATAAACCAAAAAAATCCCCAAATGGTCCTTCTAAATGAGCTAGAAGCTCAGTGAACAAGTGCTGGCAGTGCCAGATAGAAAAAGAGGTAGACTTCCACCTCACTGGGATCTCCATTCTCCTATAGCAGATAACTCTGCCGGAGATTAGTAAACCACAACATCAAATGGTCCCAATTGTGTAAATTTGACAAAACATAAGTGTAAATATTGTGACAGCAGGAAGGTAAAGTCACCTGGTTGCATCCAGGGGGGTAGATATATTTCGCCCAGATTCAGGCTTTACGCCGACTTATACAACTAGGTGGAGAGTTGTATAAGGCTAGTGGGCTCATGGATGACTCATACCTCTAGGGAGAGTGTGGGGCGTCGTACAGACAGGGAGTTGATGAGGCCAGCTGAAGCTTGTCAGCTCATTTAGGCCTCTATAAGAACTCCCAGCTTCATTAGATGTTAGCTCATGCCTGGAACCAGACCTGTGTGGACTGTCTAGGGAGAGTGAACCCCTGTGCGGTGAGACAAAGCCTGTGTGGCTATTTGCTTGGACATTTAAAACCAGGGACTTAGGGACTAGGACAGCACTAGGCTGATCCCAGTTGTTAGTTAGGAAACCTGTATGTTTAGTCAGAGGTCAACTTGACCAGGATTTATTTTGGTTATGTTTCTTTTGCTTTGCTGTGTTTTGTCACTGTAAATAGAAAATAAACCGCACCTTTTTGATTTTGAAAACCACAACCTCCGTTTGCTGGGCCTGTTTTGTGTGGGGAGCCCATCCCGGGGGTCACACACACCCGCTGCCGAGCTAACCCCCTCACAGTTGGTGGAGAACCAGTGGCAGTTTTTTTTTAAGCCAGCATGGAGGAGATACTGAAGCAGCTGGCTCTAGCAAATGCCAATCAACAGCAGACAAATGCAGGTTTGCAAAAGAGCCTTGCAGCTCATCAACAGAGCCTTGCAGCTCAACAACAGAACTTCGCAGCCCAGCAGCAAGCTCATCAACAGAGCCTTGCAGCCCAGCAGCAGACAAACGCAACTTTGCAACAGAGTCTGGAGGCTCAGCAACGAGCCCAGCAGCAATCTGAGGCCCGCTTCATAGACCTGTTGCAGAAGCAAGAGCAGAGACTACAACAACAGATGGAAGCAGTAATGCAGCAACGTCCGCAGACCAGTGAGGAAAGCCGTCCCACTAATACCGCGTCCTTTGGGGTGAGTCGTTTATTGACAAAAATGACTGGAGAGGATGATCCAGAGGTATTTTTGACCACATTTGAAAGGACCGCTGAAAGAGAAAAGTGGCCTGAGGAGAAGTGGGCTGGACTGGTGGCTCCTCTGTTAACTGGTGAATCGCAGAAAGCTTACTATGACCTAGAGCCTAACCAAGCAAAAGACTATGTGATGCTAAAAGCTGAAATATTGGCAAGGCTGGGTGTCACCCAGGCTGTCCGGGCTCAGCGTGTGCATAACTGGACTTTCCAGCTTGGAAAACCCCCCAGGTCTCAAATGTATGATCTCATTCACCTGAGCAGAAAGTGGCTACAGCCAGAGACTTTGTCCGCACCAAAGATTGTGGAACGTGTTGTAATGGATCGGTTTTTGAGAGCTCTTCCTACTGCCATCCAAAAGTGGGTAAGCCATGGAGACCCAGAGACGGCCGATGGTCTTGTGGATCGTGTGGAGAAATACTTGGCTACAGAGAACCTGACGGCCTCTTCCAGAGACACTCGGACTTTCCACCCTAAGACCAGACCATCCCCAGGGGCGGATAAGAGGATTCCAAGGGGTGAGGGTGGAGAGAGTGAGAGGGTGGGAGCTCTACCCCAAGTTTGGCGAGAACAGCCTGGGAAATCAGCGGCTCAAGAGGCGGCAAGAAGGATCGTTTGCTACCGCTGCCGGCAAGCGGGACATATTGCAGCCAATTGCCCGGTTGTGGAGGAACCCATGCAGTGTGACTTTCTGACGGGCAGACGTCAGTCGCTGTGTGCGACAGTCGCATGCACTGCCATTCGAGGAACTGAGAAACATTTATGCAAAATGTGTGTTAATGGTAGAAATGTTGTGGTATTGCTGGATTCAGGTAGCCTTGTGACCCTGATAAAGGCTGAGTTAGTTAAAACAGAGGTCTCTGGGAATAGCAAGGTAGCTGTTATTTGTGTGCATGGGGGCACCCGAGAGTATCCAGTGACTACAGTGTGTTTCGAGACCCCCAAAGGTACCCTCTCTAATCCAGTGGGCTTAGTATCTCAGTTACCGCATGACGCCATTGTGGGAAGGGATTTTCCGAAGTTCTGGGAACTGTGGGATGATCCTGAGCCCCTCACTGGTGCCCCTATGTACCAGGAATGTGATAGCCAGAACTCCCCTGAGAGTGGTGAGGACTCTCCGGAATTTCCCTTATCAGTATTGGCAGGGGAGACTCAAGAAACTGGAGAGGAGCCCACCTCCTCAGACGAAAACCTACCGTCTGTGGAGTTTTCTGATCTTGAGGTTCACAGGGAAAACTTTGCCACAGAACAGTTGAAAGACCCCGCCCTAATAAAGGCACGGGAAAACGTAGTGAAAATAGATGGCGAGTTAGTGAACCCAGATAATACCTGCACTTACCCATACTTCAGCGTAGAGAAGGACCTACTGTATCGGGTGGCAAAAAGGGACAGAGAAAACCCGAGAGAGGGCATTACAGAGATTCTATTGGCCGGGGGTGATGAAGGACGTAGAAAATTATTGTTCCTCCTGCCCTGTGTGTCAGAGGTTGGCCCCGATGCCACATTTCCGTAGCCCGCTGGTCCCTCTACCCATCATTGAGGTCCCGTTTGAGAGGATCGCCATGGATTTGGTAGGTCCTATAATCAAGTCCGCTAGGGGGCACCAGTACATATTAGTTATAATGGACTATGCCACCCGTTATCCAGAAGCGATCCCTCTCCGAAATACCTCGGCCAAAACCATAGCCAAAGAGCTATCTCTTGTTTTTAGCCGGGTGGGTATTTGTAAAGAACTGCTTACGGACCAAGGTACACCCTTTATGTCCCGGGTTATGAAAGAGCTGTGTAAATTGTTCAAAGTGACGCAATTGCGTACGTCTGTGTATCACCCCCAAACCGATGGGCTGGTTGAAAGATTCAACAAAACCCTAAAACAAATGTTGAAGAAAGTGGTGGATAGAGATGGAAAGGATTGGGACTGTTTACTTCCTTATTTGATGTTTGCTATTAGGGAGGTGCCCCAATCCTCTACGGGATTCTCCCCCTTTGAGTTACTGTATGGGAGACACCCAAGAGGGCTGTTGGATATTGCCAAGGAAACTTGGGAAAGTGAGAGTTCTCCCCACAGGAGTGTGATTGAGCATGTCGCCCTGATGCAAGATCGAATTGCACAGGTAATGCCCATCGTGAAGGAACATTTGGCCCAAGCGCAGTTGGCACAGCAGAGAGTGTACAACCGTGGAGCCAAGACCCGTACCTTTTCCCCGGGGGATAGGATATTGGTACTTGTCCCTACGGTTGAAAGTAAATTCCTTGCCAAATGGCAAGGCCCCTACGAGATAATGGAAAAAGTGAGCGAAGTGAATTACAAGGTCAGACAACCAGGAAGGCGAAAGCCCGAACAGATCTATCACGTTAATCTGTTGAAAGCCTGGAGGGATAGAGAGTCCCTAGTCGCAGACACTTGGTCACCAGCTCAAACTGGTTGCGTGATTCCTGAGGTTGGAATAGCAGCCACCTTGTCACAACCCCAACAACAGGAGGTTAAGGAGTTTGTGCTTCGCAACAAGGAGGTATTCTCTGAGCTGCCGGGACAAACATCTGGGGTAGAGCATGACATCATTACCCCGCCCGGTGAAAGGGTGAAGTTAAAACCCTATCGGATCCCAGAGGCTCGACGGGAGGCAATACGGGAGGAAGTACAGAAAATGCTGAACTTAGGGGTGATAGAGGAGTCCCAAAGTGATTGGTCTAGTCCCATCGTGTTGGTGCCTAAACCGGATGGGAGCTGGCGATTTTGTAACGATTTTCGTCAGTTGAACAAAGTTACAAAATTTGACACCTACCCCATGCCACGTATAGATGAGTTGATCGACCGGCTGGGAACAGCCCGATACATGACGACTCTTGACCTCACAAAAGGGTATTGGCAAATCCCCCTGGCCAAGTCGGCCAAAGAGAAAACCGCATTTGTAACCCCAGACGGGGCGTTCCAATATAAAAGAATGCCGTTCGGGTTACAGAATGCGCCGGCCACATTCCAGCGGAAAATGGACCAGATGCTGAGGCCCCATCGGAAGTATGCTGCGGCTTACCTGGATGACGTAATTGTCCATAGCACAGATTGGGCCTCACATCTGCCAAAAGTGCAAGCAGTCCTGGACTCTGTTCGGGAAGCGGGGTTTACGGCTAACCCCAAGAAGTGTACCATTGGGCAGGAGGAGGCCAAATATCTTGGGTACACCATTGGGAGGGGAGTAATAAAACCCCAACTCAACAAAGTCGAGGCCATCCAGAGTTGGCCACGTCCCAACAGCAAGAAGCAGGTACGAGCCTTTCTGGGAATCGCTGGGTATTATCGGCGATTCATTCCCCACTTTGCTTCTAAGGCTGTGCCCCTAACCAACCTGACGAAGGGGAAAGGGTCGGTCATGATTAAATGGACCCCCGAGGCTGAGGCAGCATTCCAATTCTTGAAACAAGCCTTATGTAGCCAGCCAGTGTTGTACTCACCCGACTTCTCTAAAGACTTTGTCGTACAAAGTGATGCGTCAGATGTGGGGTTAGGAGCAGTATTGTCCCAGGTCTGGAACGGGGAAGAGCACCCAGTCATTTACCTCAGCAGGAAGTTGAAGTCCCATGAGGTAAATTACGCCACCGTTGAAAAGGAGTGTTTAGCGGTGAAGTGGGCTCTAGATTCCCTTCGGTACTACCTGCTAGGTAGGCACTTTGACATGGTTACGGATCACGCTCCGTTAAAGTGGATGGCTCAAAACAAGGAAACAAATAGAAGAGTGAATAGGTGGTTCCTGGCCCTCCAGGAATTCAACTTCACAGTAAAGCATCGCCCTGGCGTTCAAATGGGGAATGTGGATGCTTTGTCTCGAGTACATGAATGCCTGATTGCTGGTGTTCCAACCCCGAGGTTAAAACAAGAGGGGGGGTATGTGACAGCAGGAAGGTAAAGTCACCTGGTTGCATCCAGGGGGGTAGATATATTTCGCCCAGATTCAGGCTTTACGCCGACTTATACAACTAGGTGGAGAGTTGTATAAGGCTAGTGGGCTCATGGATGACTCATACCTCTAGGGAGAGTGTGGGGCGTCGTACAGACAGGGAGTTTAAAACCAGGGACTTAGGGACTAGGACAGCACTAGGCTGATCCCAGTTGTTAGTTAGGAAACCTGTATGTTTAGTCAGAGGTCAACTTGACCAGGATTTATTTTGGTTATGTTTCTTTTGCTTTGCTGTGTTTTGTCACTGTAAATAGAAAATAAACCGCACCTTTTTGATTTTGAAAACCACAACCTCCGTTTGCTGGGCCTGTTTTGTGTGGGGAGCCCATCCCGGGGGTCACACACACCCGCTGCCGAGCTAACCCCCTCACAATATAATGAATATATAATGAATATATACGTGAAAGAATATATATAATATACAGTAAGTGAGATATGCAGCAAAAATTCACAAGTATATGAAACCAAAATTGTGACCAGTGCAATAAATATATATATATATATATATATATATATATATATATATAAAAATCAAGACTTCGGGTGGGTTACTTCCCTCTTACTTATTGGAATCCAATGGAGAAACGTCAAGGTGGACTCCCAATTTCCACCAACAATCAAATAGTCACGACAAAGGGACAGTCACTCCAATTTGCAAAAAACTATTTCTTTACTGGTATATCTTCAATCTTCAATCAATGCCATATACAGACAGAAAAAATCAGGAGCATAGCTACTGTACAGTTACGAGCATCCCTGCTCTTCCTCAGGCTAACAGGCTAGGTGTAAAGGTAAGATCCAAAATAGACCTCACTATATCCTAACACCTGAGGGCGTAACCCCACAGGTGAATCCCATCTCGCTGGATCGAGAAACGATCCAACCAGATAATTGAAACTCAATTAACCCAATGCAGGTTTAAAGACAGAGAAATACTACCCCACACTAAACCATACATCATACATAATAAACTAGTAAAGTATGTCAGTAGGCATAAAACAAATGCATTTTTTTAAAACAAAGAGATCTACCAATACAAGACTCAATAATGCGAAAAAATTGTGCGAACATGTGAAAAAACAAAAAATTCCATATCTTCAAAAAACCTTTTATGAATAGAAAAAGTTTCCATAAATCAAAAGAATAGTTCATATCTGTCAAGGAACGATATTCCAATATGAATCAACATTTTCTTTCATTTCACGGTCCCCATCGGAACATACTTGGTCTTTATCTACAAAAAAGATGCATAAAAAATCCCAAAATAATCAAAACATTTCAAAAATAAATACAGGTCGTAGTCCCTGTTCATCCCTTCCGGATGTAGGGACTGTAACCTGTTAATACACCAAACCTCTCTTTGTTTCAATTTCAGTATCCTATCAACCCCTCTTCTGTCTCGTGGAATCTCTTCCAGGACCATGAAACGTAAATCTGAGTCCCGGTGTCCCTTCTCCAGGAAATGCCTGGAGACTGGCAAACCAGGCTGTTTGTGTCTAATAGGACTGCGATGTTGAGCAATTCTGTCCTTAATCTTTTGGGTAGTTTCCCCAACATAAATCATATTACATGGACAAATAAGGATATATACAACATAAGAGGACTGACATGAAAAGAAATTCCTAATAGCAATCCTATCACCATTGCTGGGATTAATGAAATGATTGCCCTTTAAAGTGGTTGTAAACCCTTATATCTTTTTTTTTTTTTTGACTAACCTGCAAGACAAAGCTATAATGAGCTAGTATGACTAGCATACTAGCTCATTATGTACCACTTACCTTCGATCGGGGCCCCCAAAGTCATCCGTGTCCCTCCTCTAGCCGCATCCATCGCTGCGGCGATAGCCGGAATGTTACTTCCGGGTATCGCCGCTGCAGCCAATCACAGCGCCGCTCCGGCGCTGTGATTGGCCGGAGCGGAGAAGACGTGACTCCGCGCATGCGCGCGTGAGCTGTCGAATTCGGCTACGTCGTCGAATGTTGCGACCTAGCCGAATTTGTGAATGGGGTGACGTCAGCGTCGCTGCATTTACATACAAATATCTCCTTAACCGTGTAGGTTAAGGAGATATTTCTTGCACCTACAGGTAAGCCTTAATCTAGGCTTACCTGTAGGGCTTTGTTTAAAAAGTGGGTTTACAACCACTTTAATATAAGGTTGCACTGAATACAATTCAGGCAGGGAAAACACCCTTTTCTTTTCTTTCCCAAAAAAGGGTCTAAATTCAGATCTTACCAGAGAAACACGTAAGGTTTTGTTTCTTCTGAAAGCTTTAATAGGAATCTGCTGAAAGACCTCAATCGGCGGGTAGGCACGCTTCAAAAGGGACCAGTGCTTGCTAATAATTTTAAATACATGTTCACTGTAACTATGGAATTGCATAGAAAAAGGTAATCGTACCGCAGATGATTTTTTTCTATATTAAGTTACATTCTTTTCCCCTTGTTATATTTTGCTTAATTCTTGAAAAATGATTTTTTTAGGGTATCCTCGTTCACAGAACTTAGAACACATTTCATTAGTCCTTATATCTCTTATGATCTCATTGCTAACTATACTTTTCACTCGTAAGAGTTGGCTTTTAATGATAGATCTAAACACATGGGGATGGGGGGGATGAAAGCTGTCAAATAGTAGTAATTGGTTCCTATCGGTTGGTTTAACCTACAGTTCAGTATAGATCCTGGTGTCTAAGAATGGAACTGACACTCCCCCAATATTCATTTTAAATTTGATTTCTGGACAAAAATTACGTGAAATGAAAGAAAATGTTGATTCATATTGGAATATCGTTCCTTGACAGATATGAACTATTCTTTTGATTTATGGAAACTTTTTCTATTCATAAATGTTTTTTTGAAGATATGGAATTTTTTGTTTTTTCACATGTTCGCACAATTTTTTCGCATTATTGAGTCTATTATTGGTAGATCTCTTTTTTAAAAAAAAAAAATGCATTTGTTTTATGCCTACTGACATACTTTACTAGTTTATTATGTATGATGTATGGTTTAGTGTGGTGGGGTAGTATTTCTCTGTCTTTAAACCTGCATTGGGTTAATTGAGTTATAATTATCTGGTTGGATCGTTTCTCGATCCAGCGAGATGGGATTCACCTGTGGGGTTACGCCCTCAGGTGTTAGGATATAGTGAGGTCTATTTTGGATCTTACCTTTACACCTAGCCTGCTAGCCTGAGGAAGAGCAGGGATGCTCGTAACTGTACAGTAGCTATGCTCCTGATTTTTTCTGTCTGTATATGGCATTGTTCGAAGATTGAAGATATACCAGTAAAGAAATCATTTTTTGCAAATTGGAGTGACTGTCCCTTTGTCGTGACTATATATATATATATATATATAATATATATATAGTTCCAGCATCCAAGCACACATATAATGGTCGGGTCCTGATGTATCCACACGGTGGGTCTTTGTATGCAGAAGGGCAACAATTACTCCAAACTCCACTCGGTATACAATAGGGAAAAGCAATGGCCAATGGCACTACACGGTCCTCATGTGGACAGAGACAAAAGGCGCTCCCATAGTGTATTACCAAATGGCTGATTTATTAAAAATTAGTTCATAAAACAGGTAATACAAAACACCAAAACGGTGTTCTAAAAACACCAACCAGTAGATGGCAATTCATATAACCAGAGCATGGGTTTCACGGCGTGCGCTCCAGCTGCGTTCCACCCAGTGCTCTAGATTCCGGAAATGATGTAGTGTGCGTGGCTCCGCCTTACGCTTTTCGCCATGGATGTCGTCTGAGGCGGATGTGTCTATATGTTGTAAATTCTCTATTTATTATATTAAAGCTGGTTTTACATCAGCGGTGGCATCAGTGTGTAGCCTGTTTATTTTTACTTGACAAGTGCATAGGAGGGTTATGGAGATGAAGAAAAGGTCTGTGTTCTTTGTAATCCATCAGAAATGTAATAGGCAGAACTGACAACACGTGCTTAGAAATTCAGAGCTGTGTTGTCATATCAAAGTGGAAGGTAGACAGCGGCACATCCGATATTTCGGGCACATCAACAGGTATTTTTCTGTACATTCAGTGTGTTTAATGGGATAACACATAGGGAAATGTGCATGCATTCCAGAGATGTACTAAATATGTTTATTATTTTTATTTTGCCTCAAACATACGCTTTAAGTTATTTTACTGAAAACATCTGTCTGCCCACTCACGTATGACATCACTTACTTTAAAACACTGAAACATGGACTATATTACTGTATCATTGGAAGCAGAAGAGATCAAGATATGGAAATCACTTCATGTCAATGGAATGCTTAGATTAGTGGGGTTTATATATTAATACGTTCTTCTCCAGAGATTTTTTTTCCTATGCTGCATACAATCATCATTCTGTAATTTTATTTAATTATGCTACCCTGAAATGGCCAACACTGATAATGCCCAAATGTCATACAATATTCCCAAGTGATGCAACCGATACAAGTTTTATTTGTATGAGTTAAAGTACTGTATTAAAACCAAAAATATAGTTGGGAAGGGTTATAACCTCTGTTAGGTTCGTATTGCTCTCTTGGCCGCCCCTTGGGAGATTCACCCTCACTGTTTGCCTCGGTGACCATTGACAGCAGTCAATAGAACAAAAACAGAGAGGACATTTTCCAGTGGGGATACTTGTTCTGTTGACAACTGTTGTATGTGTAGGTGAGTGTGCCAGTGGCTATGACAGCTGGCATTATGTGCAGAAGAGGAGTGCCTGGAGGTATGAAGGGGTGGTATATGCTAGATATGTATGACAGCAGGCAGTATGTGAAGAAGAGGAGTGCATGGGCATAGCAGTGGCCAGTATGTACAAGAGGGAGGTGCCAGAGGGTATGACAGCAGTCAATATGTGCAGGAGAGGAGGGTGGAGGGTATAACAGGGGTGGAGGTAAGGAGGGCAGGGGGATATGATTGCAAGCAGTATGTGTAGAAGAAGAATGCAGGGGTATGACAGTGAGCAATAAGTACAGAATAGCAGAGCAAAGGGAATGACAAGGGTAGTATGTGCAGGAGAGGGGTGACAGAGGGTATGACAGGGGCAGTATGTGCAGGAGAGGGATTCCAGAGCGGTATGACTACAGTCCGTACATGCAGGATAGGCATGCATAGGTATGACAGTTGACAGTATATGCAGGATAGCAGAACAAAGTATATGACAGGGTAGTATGTGGGGGATAGGAGTGCCAGAGGATACAACAGGGGCACTACATGCAGAACAAGGAGGGTGGAGGGTATGACAGCTAACGATAATTGCAGGACAGCAATGTGCAGTGTATGACGAAGGGCATTATGTGCAGGAGAGGAGTGAAGGGTGTGATGGAGTGATATATGCAGGAGGGGTTGCTAGTAGGCAGTGTGTACAGAAGAGGAGTGAAGGGGTGTGACAATGGGCAGTATGTACAAAACAGCAGTACAAAGGATATGACAGGGGCTAGTATGTTCAGGACATGAGTGCCAGAAGGTATGACAGGGGTATTATGTACAGGAGGGGAGTGCCAGAGGGTATGACAGCAGGCAGAATGTGCAGGAGAGGAATGTATAGGTATGATAGTGGGCAGTATGTACAGGAGAGGAGTGCCAGAAGGTATGACGAGGCAGTAGGTGCACAAGAGGAGTGTAGAGGGTATGACAGGCAGTGGTATGTGCAGGACAGGTGTGTGCAGGGTATGACAATGGACATTATGTGCAGGACAGCAGTGTATGAGAGTGTGATTGGTGGTATATGCAGGAGAGCGGTGCTACAGGAGTATGACGGCAATCAGTTTGTGCAGAAGAAAAGTGCGGGGGTGTGACAGTGGGCAAAATGTGCAGAATAGCAGTGCAAAGGGTATGACAGGGGTAGTATGTGCAGAAGAGGAGTGTCAGAGAGTATGACAGGGACAATATGCACAGGAGGGGAGTGTCAGAGGGTATGACAGGGACAATATGCACAGGAGGGGAGTGTCAGAGGGTATGTCAACAGACCGTATGTGCAGGATAGGAATGTGGAGGGTATAATAGTGGTGATATAGGCAGGAAAGGAGTACTGGCAATATGTCAAAGAGAGAGGAGTGCATATGTATGACAATGGGCAATATGTGCAGAATAGCAGTGTGAGGGGTATGACAGGGGTAGTATCTGCAGGAAAGGAGTGCCAGAGGGTAGAACAGGGGCAGTATGTGCAGGAGAGGAGTGTCTGGTGGTGTGACAAGGTGGTATACTCGGGATACGGGTTCTAGAGTGATATGACAGCATGCAGTATGTGCAGAAGAGAAGTGCAGGGGTATGATGTTAGGCAGTATGTGTAGAATACTGTAGCAATGTGTTTTAACAGCAGTGTATGTTTGACAAGGGCAGTATGTGTAGAAGAGGAGTGCCAGAGGATATGATAGCAGGCATTATGTGCAGGAGAGAAATGCGGAGGGTATGACAGCAGGCATTATGTGCATAAGAGGAGTACAGGGTAAAATGGCAGGCAGTATGTGCAGGAAGGAGTGCCGAAGGGTATGACAGGGATAGCATATAGAGCAGAGGAGTGCCATATGAGCATGTTGGTGGGCAGTATGTGCAGAAGAGGAGTGCAGGGTATAATGGCAAACAGTATGAGCAGAATAGCAGTGTAGACGGTATGTCAGAGGCAGTATATGCATGAGACGAGTGCTAGAAGGTATGACCTGGGAAGTATTGGCAGGAGAAGACTGCAGATGGTATGATTTTAGGCAGTATATGCAAGAGTGGAGTCTGGAGGGTAAGTGGTGGTTTATGCAAAAGAGGAGTGCCAGAGGGGTGAGACAGCAGGCAGTATGTGCAGGAGAGGTATGCCAGAGGGTCAGTATTGACAGGAGAAAAAAAATGTGTTGGGTATGAGGAGCAGTATGTGCAGGCAGTGCCGGGACAAGGTCATCCAGTGCCCGGGGCAAAGATGCCAAACTGTGCCCCCCTCCCCCATTCATGATGTGTAAGCTTAGGGGATCCTATGTCCAGTAGTCAATCGCTTGTCAAAATCACTGTGCAGCTTTAACATTTAGCACATGCTTGTGTTGATGGCTCTCTCCTCCACTTGCGGCTCTTTCCTGGACACTTCTGCATTTGGTGGTGCGGGCTGTGCTCTCTCTTCCTCTCATCCTTCCTGCTAGTACAGCTCGTGTGTGTCTGTGAACACCGCCACCTGCTTGTTAATACAGGAGCACTGCACTGGCAGGAAGGAGGAGCAGGAGCAAGAACACAGCCCGCACTGCCTCCTGGCACTCTCCTCCTCTCCTTGCTGATCCCAGTGCTGGGCTGACAGGAGTAGTAAGGCATGGTGGGTGTAATGCAAGATGAACAGACACTTTTTGAATGCAAAGAGATTTATTGTCTCTTAAACAGAACTGTGTAAGAGAGGGTTAGGGCCAGGACACCCTTAGATAGATGCAAAGATAATTTGCATACTCCAAGGCCTTAGGTTTCTGGCCTAGCAGCCTGGGGCATTACAACCCACGTCCACCCAGACAGCTGTCTCTGCAGACCAAGGGACCAAAGAAAATCCCTGTCCATTGGCTGAAACACCCCAGTCATTCATAATCTGTCCTTGCTTTGCCATTTGTCTTATCCAATGTCACCAGCTGTAATGCCACCTAGTGACAGAAGAGAGAAGTGCAACAATTACAGAATTGTACCGCCTCCTGGCACTCTCCTCCTCTCCTTGCTGATCCCAGTGCTGGGCTGACAGGAGTAGTAAGGCATGGTGGGTGTAATGCAAGATGAACAGGTGGGCGCCAGACACTTTTTGAATGCAAAGAGATTTATTGTCTCTTAAACAGAACTGTGGGAGAGAGGGTTAGGGCCAGGACACCCTTAGATAGATGCAAAGATAATTTGCATACTCCAAGACTTCTATAGGAAGACAGCTATACAGGTGAAGGCCTCCAGCCGGACACCACTTCTGTATAGGTAGGACCGCTGTTTCCTAAGGCAACAATCTTATAGCAGTTACTAACGGCAATTGAAGTCAACTATTTGCAACACGAACAGTTCTTAGTTTACCCCCACCATCACTCATTGTGGTTCTTCACTTAACGAGCTCCAAGTCTCTCTCACTAGACTTTAGATCCACTAGCCACTGGATCTCCTGAGCTCTTCCACTGGTAGCACTCAGTATCTTCCTCAAGCTTCCCCCCACTTTCCTGCTGGGTCTCTGGCTTGGAACTCGCAAATACTCTTCAAGCGTCACCCCTGCGGACACGCTAGGTCCCTGGCTTGGCACTCACTGATGCTCCGCAAGCGTTACCTCTGCTGTCCCGTTGGGTCCCTGACGTGGCACTTGCTGAAGTTTTCCCACTTCTTCACCGTCCCTGGTTGGCGAGAAGTCTGCTCTGGTACTGGCCTCAGCTTACTCACAGTGGTCTCCGGGAAGCAAGGTGGATGGTCCCTTAGTGGCGACAGCTTCCCCTCTACCTCCGACCACAACTGGTTCCCCGGCCGGCGGAACTGTTACTTCCGGTTGGACTACAAGCCTGAAGTCCCAACCCTACGCTGCTTCTCCTTCTTCTGGATAGGCCCTCAGACAGCCTAGCAGCCAGTTGTCCTCGGGATAGGCCTTAGGTTTCTGGCCTAGCAGGCTGGGGCATTACAACCCACGTCCACCCAGACAGCTGTCTCTGCAGACCAAGGGACCAAAGAAAATCCCTGTCCATTGGCTGAAACACCCTAGTCATTCATAATCTGTCCTTGCTTTGCCATTTGTCTTATCCAATGTCACCAGCTGTAATGCCACCTAGTGACAGAAGAGAGAAGTGCAACAATTACAGAATTAGGGGGGAAATCGATTGATCTCCTAACAATTGGCCAAGGCACTATCGCCTGGCAACTAAATTTGATAGCAGCCCTGCCTAAACATCATGGTGCTACAATAACAATCACTAATTGTTATGGGATGCCCTTTGGTGATGTCAAGTGGCACACTCAAGACTCTGTTTATTTAGTGACAACCACTTAGTGCCTACAAACACAACCAGAATGATAATGTATTTCACATATACTTGCAGACAACTAATGGTTAAAGAAGCCCGGATATGATCACAGAGTAGATTTTAAATAAAAATAAAAAAGGTAGGAAGCAAAGTCAGCTCCATATAAAATGATATGGATAGTTTCTTCAGGCCAGACGCTCAATAGCAATTGTTAAAGAATCCCCCTGAAGGCGATCTGGCTGCGTGGCGCAATATGACATGTCAGAGGTAATGCCTGTGATACAGTATCCACTTTCATTCTCACACAGGTTACCCCAGATTTGCTTAGGAATATTAACTACACTTTTACATACAAATCTGTGCCGTGTTCTGCAGATGATATCATAGGAGCAGTGGTAGCTGCATTTGACATACAGTATTAAAGGGCAAGTAACCTATGCCTTAATGTTGCTTAAAGGAAAAGTCCAGCCTGAACTTTTTAGACTGGGCTTCTCCTCTGGGTCACAGGAGTGCAATTTGTTTTGCACTCCTGTGACCCATTTTCAGCGGATATCGGTCTGAAGTCCGCTGTCTGCTGACATCACTGCTATCAGTCGAGGCAGTGCGTCATCCCGACTTCCAAAGTCTGGATCCGCCAGCTGCCTTGACTGATGGCTGTCTCAGCGGCTCAGAGAGCTGCTGATACGGCCTCTCCCCGCCCCTCCACAGCTTAGCGCTCCAATGAGAGTGGAGGAGCAGAGCAGGAGAGATGCTGACTGACAGGCAGCAGCTCTCCGCTCGGGGAGGAGTGAGAACCGAGCCATTAGTGATGTTTGGTGGCTCAGTTCTCAGTGCAGAGACGCCGGGGGACAGCTGCAGCATCGGTCTGATGCTCCATCCACCTAGGTAAGTATGATTATAAAAACAAAAACACATACTTCTCTTTTAAATAAACAGCTAATAATAGCAATATTGATGACAATTCAGAAAAGGTTCTCTTCCCGAAGAGAGACATTTACCTGCGCTCTGCTGACTTCCTGTAAGGCTCCATTAAAGCGGACCTTCAGTCATTTTTTCATCTTTCCATCTATTAAATCTTCTGACCTTATTGTTTTAACTTTGGATAGTAAATACTTTATACAGCCCACTTCCTGTTTCTTGTCTGGTAAAAAGCCTAGGCTTATGACATCCTGCACAGCTCTCTCACTCTAGTGAGAGTTTTCCAGGAAGGGAGGGGGGATGAGTCATAAGAGGGCCAATGAGAGCTGCAGGGCTGCAGAGCTGGAGGTGTGCCTCTGTGTGAATCCAGGAAGTGAACAGGCAGCAGCTTCAGCTGCCCCCAGTTAAAATGGCAGCAGCCAGACTTAGTGGAGGGAAATTTCTGCAGCATATTTGGCAAGTACAGAATCAAAGTGTATATAAAATAATATGCAAAGTGGTTGGAGGGAAGCATCAGAATGGCAAAGATGTTTTTATTACAAATTGTGTGAGCAGACTGCAGTTCCTCTTTAGCATATGTGCTTATGCAGGCACATATGCTTGTTTAAATTTATTATGGCATAATTTGTTTATTGTACGAAAACATAAAATAGGATTGAGCTAAAGAATGATTCATACACATAAGGCATGGAGGGGCCTCCCTAACCTGTATAAAAAAATATCTGTATACTAATTTCAGTTTGCTCTGGTCACATGATCCTGAAGTTCCTTAAGTCAGTGAGCAGCTGCTGCAGGGGAGAGGAGAGAGCATTGGCAAAAGCTGGGCTATGGGAGCCTATGGAGGATGTCATGTCTCCAGGAATTCAGAGATGTTGTTGAGCGCTCACTTACACAGAACTGCAGGGTCACGTGACTGGAACTGATTAGTAGGTAAGTACACAGATCTTTTTTTTATACAATCAGGATATGTACTGTAGAAGGAGAAGAGAGGGAACATTTTTAACAACAGTTATAGGTAGGCTTTTCTTTAAGGCTGGGTTCACACCTATGCGAATTGGATGAGTCTTACACCCTGCATCCAATTCGCAGGACATTTTAAAATGCATTCATTCGAATGAGGCTGGTTTACATATCTGTGGTGCATTCGCACTGCCCAAAAAACATGTGCGTTTTCTAGGCAGTGCGGTCCGGCTCAGGTGCGTATTCAGGCCCATTATTTTCTATGGGAACGCATCTGATTCGAAGATACGTTCCGTTGTGAACATGAATTCCCCCCCTCACTACACCTCCCCCTCTCTCTGCTCAGCTGATCCGCAGCTACAACGGAGAGGAACCGCTGAACAGCTGTTTTTCTCTTCACAGGGAAAACGGAGCTGGAATTTGCACCAGACTGGTGTGAATTCAGCCTTAAGGATTTCTATGGTCACAACACACACATTCATTTTTAGAACACCAGAATTGTAATCATAGGTGTGCGCAGCCTGTTGCATTAGGGTGTGCACCTGAAAGCTCAAAAACACGGTACCGATCTCTCACTGTGTTCATTCAGAAAGGGAAGGGGCCGGTAAATTACATTACCTCTTTCCCCACTCATCCTGAAATATCATCTATGTGTGCCCACTGAAGTAGCCAATGGTAGAGGAGGGAAGCCAGCCATGCTGTGAGAGGGGGCACCGGGCAGAAGGGGAATCTGCACTGCAGGAAGTGATTAGGGTATGCCTGGGCACACCTGGCACACCCTGTGCGCATGCCTATGATTGTAATACTAGTACAAACAATATTTATTTTTGACAATCCAATATAAGCTTACTTAAAAAATTGCCTTTGATGTTGCGAAGGCTGCCTGTCTGATGGCCATCTCTATGGAGCGGCAGATGTAAGTGACCCTCGCTTAAAAAGCTTAGGCACACCTGCTCTAAGACAATTGTCACCAGAACACATTTTGGAAGCGTTTAGCCCTGTACACACGTGCGGGAATCCCGTCGGAAAAAAAAAAATTGTTTTTCTCGACGGGATTCCTGGCAAGTTTTTCTTGCCAAGCCCTGTGTGCACACACAACCATTCAAAAGAACTGCCAGTCTTTTGAATGGCAAGAACGCGGTGACATCATCGACTACAATGAGCCGACGCTCGTCACATTCGATGCCGTCGCCGCCATCTTGCTACACCCCACACTAACCTTGTATGCTACCGTGCATGCGCCAAAGTCTTTTCGAGCATGCGCGGGTTTTCCTTGGACAGGTAAGCATACACACGACCGGTTTTCTCGGCAGGAAAACTCTGCTGAGAATCCCGACGAGAAAAATAGAGAGCAGGTTCTCTATTTTTCTCGTCGAGATTCCCGGCAGTTTTCCTGTCGAGAAACCATACACACGAACGTTTTTCTCGGCAAAAAGCTCTCCCAGCAGTTTTCTTGCAGAGAAAACCGGTCGTGTGTACGAGGCTTTTCTCTCATACCCCTGTTCGTGTAACAACTCCCAGGGACAATGGCCACCAAAACCTATAGTTAGGGTAAATCTCCCCATATAGGACATAGACAGCAATTAAAACCTGCCAGAGATTCTAACCCTTCTATATGTTATCCAAAACAAACAAAAATAAATTGTGGATTTACATACACTTTAAGATGTAACAGAAAAATATATTCTATTTACCGTATATCATTCACTATCATTGTATCTTCAAATAACTTTGTGCTATAAAACAGGATGAGGATAGCCATGATTGCTATAAATTTCACCGGAGCTCCTGGAGGGTTCTTCCCGGCAACTTGTAGTAAAGAATCAGTACTAGTGGTGCACACCAGCCATGAACACAAAATACTTGTAATTCTTAGTAAAATACCTTCCGTATAAAATGCCTTACACTAGCAGCACACTTTGTATATAAAAATGGAGAGTATTCAGATTTGTTCAGTATAGTGCAAAAACAAATGAACATAAATGGAATAATAATTTAAAGGAGATGTTTGTGCTGTATAAAAACCAAACATACATACTTACTCCCATGCTGCAACATGGATCTGTTGCTGCAGCTGTCCCCCACCGGCTCTAAGCCCCTGTTCACATCGGGGCAATTTGATATGCGATTTGACAGGTCAAATCAAAGCCTATTGCCGGCAACAGGAGAGTCCCAATCTGTGTGACGCCGCCTTTGTGGCGACGCACCAATTTCCAAAAGTAGTTCCTGTACTGCTTTTGGCAACTTTGGGGTTAATGAACCCGTACAGATGTCTTTCAAGTTACCCCTGAAGTCGGACTGAAATGTGGCTTTGAAATCATGCGAGTTCAGGTGAACACAATTTCAAAGCCGTGCTCAGTGTGAACGAGGGCTGAGACCGAGAACGGAGCGATCACGTAACTGCTTATTGCTTAGTTCTCAGTCTGCTAAGAGTGGAGAGCAGTGACTGGCATTCATTGGCTCGCTATCAGCTGACTCTGGGTCACAGGCATAGGTGTACGCAGCCTATTGCATTAGGGTGTGCACCCTAAAGCTCAAACACACATGCGTGTGTGTGTCTACTTATATATGACCACGCCACATTGATTTCCCTGCCGACATTGAAAGAGAAGAGCATAAACACTTCTCTTATGGCAGAGCCGGTAAGAGGGAGGTCTTTCCCATGTTCCTGCTGCTACACAGAGCGTTAATACTAATGCGCATGGGGTGGTTAGGGTGTGCCTGGGCACACCTATCACACCCTGTGCGCACGCCTATGGTCACAGGAGAGCAAAAGTAAGTGCACTTCTGTCACCCAGAAGAGAAGTATGACCAAAAAAACATTGTCCATACTTCTCTTTTAACTTACACTAAAAATGTATTTCCCGTTATGACCTGCTAATAGGAGTAACATCCTAAGCACAATGGTTTGGTGGTTATGCCTTGCATCACTGGGGTTCCTGGCTCAAATCTTGGCCAGGACATTTTCTGCATGGAGTTTGCATATTCTCTCTGTGTTAAGGCATGGTCGAATTTTGAAAGAATTTTCTTTTGAAAATCAGAATATTTGTGCGTTTTGTGATCCAATGGTTCCACAATTGATTTTGAAATTCGGCCAACCAAGCCTTAAATTTCACACTATGTTGCTAGAGAAATGAATTTTCGTGGCTGGGAATCTTCTTTTCTTGCACATAAGATAAGATTTTCGAAAAAAATGTATTTCAAAATTCGACCCATGTATTGTGAGCTTATTGTGAGCACCAAGGAGATGCTGGTTCTCTTCTCTAATTTGGCCCTACCATGTGTGTACCAATTGGCTATGCACATGTGTTATCACATCCTTCATGCCAATCCTAAACCCAAACAATTGTTGAGGTTTGGGAAAAGACCCTGAGGACCTACCTTGTAAGAAAAATTTTAGAGGATAAAGGTTGTCAAGTGTCTCAGACATGGTGCCTAGAAAGCTGACCTATAGAGTCTCCAAAAGTCGATTAAAACTGAATGGATACATTATCATACACACCAAGCTATAATAATCATTGATTGACATAAGTATTGTAATTTTTAGAAATTAGAGCTGAAATAGAGTTCATTATGGTAAATAACACATACATTATAGCTTAGTCACAGCTATTTGGTGACATGTTGTCTTTAAATAAGACTACGTGCACCAAAAGTCACCTTGTCTTTTTGTGTCATAAGCAAGTTCCTAAATTCTATGTGACCTGTTACATGGCAGCATCACATAAATACGGACAATTTAAAAAAAAAGAGAGAGACTACTGCTAAACTATTTTTTTTTCTATTATTGTAGAGCTTCCATTCACACCAAGTGTGTCTTGATGCGATCTTTTCTCCACTCAACTGTTTGTTGGGAAGACAGAAGAGGAAGTCATGTGGAGCAAAACAGGATATCAAAGGTACCCAAAAGCCCAAGGATAGGGATGAGCTTCGTGTTCGAGTAGAACATACGTTCGACTCGAACATCGGCTGTTCGATCGTTCGACGAAGATCGAACGATTTGGGCCGTTCGCGCCAAATTCGAGTGACGCGAACGGCCCACAATGCACTACGCCATCGCAGTGTCATCCAGGCGCTGTGATTGGCCAAGCATGCACTGTGACCCCGCATGCTTGGCCAATCACAGCGCCGGCAGCGAGGAGAGCAATGATTGGCCACAGGCAGGATGCCTGTGGCCAATTATTCTTGAGGGGTTTAGTACACGACCCACACTATAAAAGGCCGCCAGCGCGGCGGCCTTGTGTAGTGTGTTCCGGAGCAGGGAAAGAGAAGCATAGGCAGGGACAGTGTCATTTTTTTTCCTTTACTAATCCTGGATTCCTTGTGTTTAGGGACAAATAAGGATAGGTAGGGAGAGTGTCAGTGTGTTATTCTGTGCTAAACCTTGTTTGTAGGGACAGAGAGGTACAGTGAGGGAAAGTGTCAGTGTGCTATTCTGTTCTAAACCAATCTTGCTGAACCATATTTGAAATCCTTGAGTTTAGGGACAGAGAGGTACAGTGAGGGAAAGTGTCAGTGTGCTATTCTGTGCTAAATCTTGTTTGTAGGGACAGAGTAGGACAGTGAGTGAAACTGACAGTGTGCTATTCTGTTCTAAACCAATCTTGCTGAACCATATTTGAAATCCTTGAGTTTAGGGACAGAGAGGTACAGTGAGGGAAAGTGTCAGTGTGCTATTCTGTGCTAAATCTTGTTTGTAGGGACAGAGTAGGACAGTGAGTGAAACTGACAGTGTGCTATTCTGTTCTAAACCAATCTTGCTGAACCATATTTGAAATCCTTGAGTTTAGGGACAGAGAGGTACAGTGAGGGAAAGTGTCAGTGTGCTATTCTGTGCTAAATCTTGTTTGTAGGGACAGAGTAGGACAGTGAGTGAAACTGACAGTGTGCTATTCTGTTCTAAACCAATCTTGCTGAACCATATTTGAAATCCTTGAGTTTAGGGACAGAGAAGGACACTCGTGGAAACTATCAGTGTGCTATTCTGTGCTAAATCTTGTTTGTAGGGACAGAGAGGTACAGTGAGTGAAACTGACAGTGTGCTATTCTGTTCTAAACCAATCTTGCTGAACCATATTTGAAATCCTTGAGTTTAGGGACAGAGAGGTACAGTGAGGGAAAGTGTCAGTGTGCTATTCTGTGCTAAATCTTGTTTGTAGGGACATAGTAGGACAGTGAGTGAAACTGACAGTGTGCTATTCTGTTCTAAACCAATCTTGCTGAACCATATTTGAAATCCTTGAGTTTAGGGACAGAGAAGAACACTCGTGGAAACTATCAGTGTGCTATTCTGTGCTAAATCTTGTTTGTAGGGACAGAGAGGTACAGTGAGTGAAACTGACAGTGTGCTATTCTGTTCTAAACCAATCTTGCTGAACCATATTTGAAATCCTTGAGTTTAGGGACAGAGAGGTACAGTGAGGGAAAGTGTCAGTGTGCTATTCTGTGCTAAATCTTGTTTGTAGGGACAGAGTAGGACAGTGAGTGAAACTGACAGTGTGCTATTCTGTTCTAAACCAATCTTGCTGAACCATATTTGAAATCCTTGAGTTTAGGGACAGAGAAGGACACTCGTGGAAACTATCAGTGTGCTATTCTGTGCTAAATCTTGTTTGTAGGGACAGAGTAGGACAGTGAGTGAAACTGACAGTGTGCTATTCTGTGCTAAACCAATCTTGCTGAAGCATATTGCAAATCCTTGTGTTTAGGGACAGAGAAGGATAGGCAGGGGACAGTGTCAGTGTCATTGTTGCTAAGCCTCCTGCACAGTATACACCTGAAGGTAGCCCTTATTGCTGTTTTTCCCATCTCCCTGCAGGCCATCCATTAAAATGTCTGGAAGGCAAACAAGGAGAGGCAGACAGTCAGGAGGCAAAAAAAGAGGGCAAGCAGGCTCTGTGTCTGGGGGCAACAGTGCTGGTCGTGGACGCGGTGCATTGTCATCAGCACATGGCCATGGGACACGCTTGTCCTTCTTTTCGGCAGCTGGACGTGTTGAGCCACATCA
The DNA here is from genome assembly GCA_029206835.1 of Rana muscosa. Lineage (NCBI taxonomy): Eukaryota > Metazoa > Chordata > Amphibia > Anura > Ranidae > Rana > Rana muscosa. The sequence continues at coordinate 944,545,449 of CM055117.1, read as the reverse complement.
TGCCCAAGACTTGGTAGAATGGATGACCAAGCCCACCTCATCCTCCTCATCCTCTCTCACCCAGGCTCAGGGTACTGGCAAAGCAGCTGCCAAAGCGCCTCTTCTCTGGTATCATTATCTTCATTAGTCAATCCTTCCCTAGACCCACCATGTCCTCCTCCTGAGGAGTCCCCCGAACTGTTTGAGCACAGTGTTGGGTACATGCTCCAGGAGGATGCCCAGCGTTTCGAAGGATCTGATGATGATACCCAGATAGAGGAAGGCAGTAGCGTGAGAGCAGAGAGAGGGGATGCTCAAGAAGGACACCAATCTGGCAGTCATGCTCCAGCAGCTGCAGCATACTGCCAGATTGGCTCCAGTGATGAGGAGGGAGGGGATGATGAGGTCACTGACTCCACGTGGGTGCCTAATAGGAGAGAGGAGGAGGAGGAGGATGAGGAGGAGGCGCATCTCCAACGAGGCAGGATGCCCTTGGGTGGCCAGCGTATGGGCAGCACACCGACGGAATCACACCGCAGAGCTCCGCCTGTGCAGGGCGCTGCCTCTGCCCGTCATTCAAAAAGTTCTTTGGTGTGGGCCTTTTTTGAGGCGAGTGCATCAGATCGCACAGCTGCTGTTTGCAACATATGTCTCAAGCGTATATCGCGTGGCCAAAACATCAGCCACTTGGGCACCACATGCTTGATCAGACATATGTTGACCTGCCATGCAGCTCGTTGGCAAGCCTACCTTAAAGACCCACACCAAAGAACAAAGCTGACCTCTTCTTGCACCGCATCAGCTGGGATCTCCAACCCCACTATACCTTCAGTCCTCTCTGAAACCTGCTCTGAGAGGAATGAAGGTGTAGAATTAGGTGTGTCACAGCCAAGTACTTGCGGCCACTCTGCTAGCAGTACACCGACGTCCGATTCTAGCAGGCAAATTTCCCTGCTCCAGCTGCTGGACCGTCGAAAGAAGTTCACTCCCAGCCATCCACATGCCCAGCGGTTGAATGCTAGCTTGGCTAAATTGCTAGCGCTTCAACTGCTGCCTTTTCAGTTGGTAGACTCGGCCCCCTTCCGTGAGTTTGTGCAATGTGCGGTTCCTCAGTGGCAGGTTCCCAAACGCCACTTTTTCTCACGGGAGGCGATTCCGGCTCTCTACAGGCATGTGGAAGGCAATGTCTTGGCCTCGCTGGACAGGGCGGTCAGCGGTAAGGTGCATATTACCGCTGACTCATGGTCCAGCAGGCATGGACAGGGACGTTACCTTTCTTTCACGGCCCATTGGGTCACTCTTTTGGCAGCTGGGAAGGATGCAGGACAAGGTGCAGTAGTGTTGGAGGTTGTTCCACCGCCACGCCTCCAAAATGCTACTACTGGTTGTGACACACCTCTCTCCTCCACCCCCTCCTCTTCTTCTTCCTCCATGGCCTCTTCCTGTGGTTTGTCCTCGGAACCAGCGGTGCTCCGTAGGCGTTCAAGGGGCTACGCAAGTACGCAGGCAAAAAGATGCCATGCCGTGCTTGCGCTGGTGTGTTTGGGGGACAGGAGCCACACTGGGGCAGAGGTCCTGTCTGCTCTGCAGGGGCAGGCCGAGAGGTGGTTGACGCCACGCCAGCTTAAGCCAGGAATGGTGGTTTGCGACAATGGCACCAACCTCCTCTCCGCCCTCCGACAGGGACAACTGACCCATGTGCCCTGTATGGCTCACGTCCTTAACCTGGTGGTGCAGGCCAGGAAAGTCTGCGTTCATTTCCGCAGATCTTATAATGCCAGTGCTCGCCTGGCTGAGCTGCAAAAGGAGTTGAACCTGCCCAAGAACCGCCTTATATGTGACATGCCCACCAGGTGGAACTCAACGTTGGCCATGCTGCAGCGGCTGCACACGCAGTAGAGGGCCATCAATGAGTACCTGTGCGACTACGGCACCAGGACAGGGTCAGGGGAGCTCGGGTTTTTTTCACCACGCCAGTGGGGCATGATCAGGGATGCATGCACTGTCCTGGCACCATTTGAGGAGGCCACGAGGATGGTGAGCAGTGACAGTGCATGCATCAGTGACACTGTACCTCTTGTCCACCTGTTGGAGCACACGCTGCGTGGAATAATGGACAGGGCACTTGAGGCAGAACAGAGGCAGGAAGAGGAGGACTTCCTTGCCTCTCAAGGCCCCCTTTACCCAGACAGTGTTCCTTCTGTCCCACCCATCGCACAGGAAGAGGAGGAGGAGGAGGAGGAGGATTGTGTCAGCATGGAGGTGGAGGCTGGCACTCAGCATCATCAGCAGCAGTCTTTTAGGGATGATTTACAGTCCCAAGAAACCAGTGGACTTGTACGTGGCTGGGAGGAGGTGGCTGCGGATCATGTCGTCCTTAGTGACCCAGAGGACTCCGGACTGAATGCCTCAGCTAACCTACGCTGCATGGCCTCCCTGATCCTGCAAAGTCTGCGGAAGGATCCTCGTATTCTTCGGATCAAGGAGAGGGACCATTACTGGCTGGCCACTCTCCTTGATCCACGGTACAAGGGTAAGGTTGCGGACCTTATGTTACCGTCGCAGAGGGAGCAGAGGATGAGACAACTCCGGGAGGCCTTGCAGAAAGGTCTGTGCAACGCGTTCCCAGAGACTGGGAGGTTACAAACTCCTGGTCCTGGACAACGAGTTGCTGAGGCTTCGGGCAGTCAAAGAAGGAGCGGTGGGGAAGGTGGCCGTCTGACCGATGCGTTCAGACAATTCTTTAGTCCGCAGCCCCAAAGTATGATCGTTTCCAGCAACCATCGCCAGCGTCTGATATACATGGTGCAGGAATACCTAGGGGCAAGGTCAGACTTGGACACCTTCCCCACCGAAAATCCTCTGGCTTACTGGGTCTTGAGGATGGATCACTGGCCAGAGCTTGCACAGTATGCAATTGAGCTACTGGCCTGTCCTGCATCCAGCGTTCTTTCAGAACGCACATTCAGTGCTGCTGGAGGATTTGTCACGGATCACAGGGTGCGCCTGTCCACCGACTCGGTTGATCGACTGACTTTCATCAAGATGAACCAGTCTTGGATCACCACCAGCTACCACACACCTGATGCTGATATAACAGACTAATTGATTTTAAAATGTCACATCCCTTCAAGACTGATGCTGATGCTGAGTTCCTGTGCTGTTATGTTGACTAGCTATCCTCCTCCTCCTCCTCAATGATCCGATTAATGATGATAGCTTGGAAGATCATTTTGGTTTATGGGTGCCGCCACCAGTGGCTAAGGCCCAATTTTTCAGCCCCTGTTTAACAGGGGCGTGTAATTACAATTTTTGATGCAATACTTTGCAACAGGTCTCATTGCTGTGCTCCAAGTACAGTATCTGTGAGGGGTTGCAGTGTTGTGCCACCAGTGCCAAAGGCCCAATTTTTCAGCCCCTGTTCAACAGGGGCATGCAATTATAATTATTGATCTAATAATTCACAGCAGGGCCCATTGCTGCGCCCACCAAGAGTAACTGTCAGGCCTTACAGTGTTGTGTCAACACCACCACCACCACCACCACCACCACCACCAAAGGCCCAATTTTTCAGCCCCTGTTCAACAGGGGCATGCAATTATAATTATTGATCTAATAATTCACAGCAGGGCCCATTGCTGCGCCCACCAAGCGTAACTGTCAGGCCTTACAGTGTTGTGTCAACACCACCACCACCACCACCACCACCACCAAAGGCCCAATTTTTCAGCCCCTGTTCAACAGGGGCATGCAATTATAATTATTGATCTAATAATTCACAGCAGGGCCCATTGCTGCGCCCACCAAGAGTAACTGTCAGGCCTTACAGTGTTGTGTCAACACCACCACCACCACCACCAAAGGCCACATTTTTCAGCCCCTGTTCAACAGGGGCATGCAATTATAATTATTGATCTAATAATTCACAGCAGGGCCCATTGCTGCGCCCACCAAGAGTAACTGTCAGGCCTTACAGTGTTGTGTCAACACCACCACCACCACCACCACCAAAGGCCCAATTTTTCAGCCCCTGTTCAACAGGGGCATGCAATTATAATTATTGATCTAATAATTCACAGCAGGGCCCATTGCTGCGCCCACCAAGAGTAACTGTCAGGCCTTACAGTGTTGTGGCACCAGCACCACCATCAAAGGCCCAATTTTTACTACCACTGTTCAACAATTATATGTTATTACAATTCCTGATATAATAGTTGACAGCAGGGCGTTCCAGCACCCACCAAGAGTAACTGTGAGTGCTTACAGTGTTGTGCCAACACCAACACCTAAGGGGCCAATTTCTGCAGAGTATATACGGCAGGTCCCTACTTTCAAACATCCAACTTACAAACGACTACTACTTGCAAACGGAAGAAGACAACAGGAAGTGAGAGGAAATCTACCCCTTGGAAGGAAAATTCTCTCCTGTAAGAATTAATATGGGAGAAAGGTGTCTCCTCTCTACTGATGCTTTATCACCAATCCTTGTTTCAATAAAAACACCACATTTCAAATCAGTTGTCATTGGGACGCAAAGTGAGGTGAAATGTTCTGAACAGGGGCACAGACAGCAAAACAAATGTTACAGGGGTGATAACCCTTCCCTATGTTTTCCAAAAAGCTTAAAATTAGGTATTTGGGCTGGAGCTACACTTAAACAATGTAGCTGTTCAAAATTACAAACAGATTCAACATAAGAACAAACCTACAGTCCCTGTCTTGTATGCACCGCCTGTATACGGCTGTTCAGAGTATATAGGGCCTTTTTTATTTTGTGTGCGGTGTTCCCCTTAATATCTATACAAGACCCAAAGGGGCTGGTAATGGGCTGGGGTAGGGGGGGGGGGGTGATGGGGTAGCTATGCCATTTTTCTTAAAGATTTTCATCCATATTACCGGGACCAGACATTACATTAAAGCCGCAAGCAGTTTTAAATGGCTTTTTTTTCCTTTAGAAATGTAATTTTGTGCAGGGACAGTTCTAAACACGGGAAACACGTGGCACTTCACAGGCATACTTTAGACACCCCCCAGGTACAATATTTAAAGGAATATTTGACTTTTTTTTTTTTCACTTTATGCATCATTAAAATGACTGCTCCCGGAAAACGTCCGTTTTTAAAACTTCTTTTTGCATTGATACATGTCCCCTGGTGCAGAACCCGGGTTCCCAAACTCTGTTTAGGACAATAACATGGATAATAGTCGTTATAATTAGCACTTTAGAATCCGAACGTTCGCATCCATTGTATTTAATAGGGTTCTAATGTTCGTGCAAACTTTCGGTCCGTTCGCGGGTTCTGGTGCGAACCGAACCCGGGGGTGTTCGGCTCATCACTACCCAAGGACATCAAAGTCACCCATAAGGGCAAGAACATATGCAAAAGTCATCTAAAATCACCCAAAAGCCCAAGGACATACTCAAGGCAACCCATACCATTACATACATATAGGGATGAGCTTCGAGTTCGAGTCGAACTCATGTTCGACTCGAACATTGCCTGTTCGCCCGTTCGCCGAACAACGAACAATTTGGGATGTTCGCGGCAAATTCGAAAAGTCTATGGGAGAAATCTAAAGTGCTAATTATAAAGGCTTATATGCAAGTTATTGTCCTAAAAAGTGTTTGGGGACCTGGGTCCTGCCCCAGAGGACATGTATCAATGCAAAAAAAAGTTTTAAAAACTGCAGTTTTTTTAGGAGCAGTGATTTTAATAATGCTTAAAGTGAAACAATAAAAGTGAAATATTCCTTGAAATTTCGTACCTGGGGGGTGTGTATGATATGCATGTAAAGTCGCGCATGTTTCCCGTGCTTAGAACTGTCCCTGCACAAAGTGTAAATTTTGAAGGAAAAAAAGTCATTTAAAACTCACTCGCGGCTATAATGAATTGTCGGCTTTTATCAATACATAGAAAAGTCATTGATAAAAAATAAAAAAAAAGCGTGGGGGTTCCCCCAAATTCAATTACCAGGCCCTTAAGGTCTGGAATGGATATTAAGGGGAACCCCGCCGCAAATTAAAAAAAAATATGGCGTGGGGTTCCCCCTAAATATCCATACCAGGCCCTTGAGATCTGGCATGGATTTTAAGGGGAACTCCACCCCAAATTTAAAAAAAAATGGCGTGGAGTCCCCCCAAAAATCCATACCAGACCCTTATCCGAGCACGCAACCTGGCCAGCCGCAGGGGAAGAGGGGGGGGACGAGAGAGCGGCCCCCCCCTCCCTCCTGAACCGTACCAGGCCACATGCCCTCAACATGTGGAGGATGTCCCCATGTTGATGGGCACAAGGGCCTCATCCCCACAACCCTTGCCCGGTGGTTGTGGGGGTCTGCGGGCGGGGGGCTTATCGGAATCTGGAAGACCCCTTTAACATTAACAAAGGGGACCCCCAGATCCCGGCCCCCCCTATGTGAATTGGTAAGGGGTACATTGTACCCCTACCATTTCACGAAGAAAGTGTCAAAAAATGTAAATAAAAACACACAAACACCTTGGAAAAGTCCTTTATTAAAAAAAAAAAAAATTATATAAAAAAAAAAAATTCCAGCGATGAAATCCAGTGTCCCGCGGCGATCCTGATGTCCAGCGCTGTCCGTCATTGGTTGTGCCTGTGCGGACCTGATGGGGAACTTCCTCCGCTGTGTTTTAAATGTATAGACCCGCCCCTTCTAAAGTTCCCCATCAGGTCCGCTCAGCGGACCAGATGCGGAACGCGAGAAGGGGCAGGTCTATTCATGTATTACACAGCGAACAAAGTTCCCCATCAGGTCCGCCCCCTCGGTATGTCCGACCCCGCCTACGTCATTGGCCTGAGCGGGGAACTTCCTTCACTGTGTAATTTAAATTAAAATTACACAGTGAAGGAAGTTCCCCGCTCAGGCCAATGACGTAGGCGGGGTCGGACATACCGAGGGGGCGGACCTGATGGGGAACTTCGTTCGCTGTGTAATACATGAATAGACCCGCCCCTTCTCGCGTTCCGCATCTGGTCCGCACAGGCACTGGGGCGGGTCTATACATTTAAAACACAGCGGAGGAAGTTCCCCATCAGGTCCGCACAGGCACAACCAATGACGGACAGCGCTGGACATCGAGATCGCCGCGGGACATTGGATTTCATCGCTGTAATGTTTTTTATTATTTTTTTATTTTTTAATAAAGGACTTTTCCAAGGTGTTTGTGTGTTTTTATTTACATTTTTTGACACTTTCTTTGTGAAATGGTAGGGGTACAATCTACCCCTTACCAATTCACATGGGGGGGCCGGGATCTGGGGGTCCCCTTTGTTAAAGGGGTCTTCCAGATTCCGATAAGCCCCCCGCCCGCAGACCCCCACAACCACCGGGCAAGGGTTGTGGGGATGAGGACATCCTCCCCATGTTGAGGGCATGTGGCCTGGTACGGTTCAGGAGGGAGGGGGGGCCGCTCTCTCGTCCCCCCCCCTCTACCTCTGCGGCCGGCCAGGTTGCGTGCTCGGATAAGGGTCTGGTATGGATTTTTGGGGGGACTCCACGCCATTTTTTTTTAAATTTGGGGTGGAGTTCCCCTTAAAATCCACGCCAGATCTCAAGGGCCTAGTATGGATATTTAGGTGGAACCCCACGCCATTTTTTTTTAAATTTGCGGCGGGGTTCCCCTTAATATCCATTCCAGACCTTAAGGGCCTGGTAATTGAATTTGGGGGAACCCCCACGCTTTTTTTTTTTTTTTATCAATGACTTTTCTATGTATTGATAAAAGCCGACAATTCATTAATAGCCGCGAGTGAGTTTTAAATGACTTTTTTTCCTTCAAAAATGACACTTTGTGCAGGGACAGTTCTAAGCACGGGAAACATGCGCCACTTTACATGCATATCATACACACCCCCCAGGTATGAAATTTAAAGGAATATTTCACTTTTATTTTTTCATTTTAAGCATTATTAAAATCACCGCTCCCGTAAAAACGTCTATTTTTTAAACCTTTTTTTGAATTGATACATGTCCCCTGGGGCAGGACCTGGGTCCCCAAACACTTTTTAGGACAATAAATTGCATATTAGCCTTTATAATTAGCACTTTAGATTTCGAACGTTCGAGTCCATTGTATTTAATAGGGTTCTAAAGTTCACACGAACATTCTGTCTGTTAACAGGTTCTGGTGCGAACCGAACAGGGGGGGTGTTCGGCTCATCCCTGCATACGTGTTCCATCCCAGGCACCTTTAGCCTGGGGTGAGGTACTCGGATGGAGGTCTGGAGCTCAGTGCCCAACACTGAGTTCCGCGAGGGAAGGAGATCCTAGGGTACCCAGGGATTGGGTACCCGAATCCGGAAGGCGTAATGGACCGGGGGGAGCTCCTCACTCGAAGACCTGGTGCAGCATATTGCCAGTGACGGGTGAGTCTCTCATCGGAGACCGCCTGGAGGGAAATCCCCCCTCGCTCGGGGACCGCAACTCACTTTCAGGGAGGAAAGTGGAGAACACATTGTGTCTGGGCCTACTCGCATCCACACCTCCTTTTCTGTTCTGTTTCTACCAAGGGAGTTCAACTGATTGTGTTCATTCGAGAAGAATAAAGGAGTGTTGAACTTTAATGAGGTGGGGCTCATTTCCTTACAGACATTGTTCAAGGTAACTCTCGGTGGAGGCTCCAGGTGCACAACACTGACCCGAAGGTAAAAGAACTTTGCTTACACCGCTCTGACACCTGTGATGAAGGCTAGGTGCTCTGACACCTGTGATGAAGGTGACCGCTCCCTTCCCCTCTGGAGGTACCCCTAGACAAGAGACAGACGAGCTGAGAGAGAAGAAAGAGGGGAGTGAGGGGGCCGCTACACTTGATTCTGAGCATTTTTTTTTAACGTCGTTAAAGACCACACACAACCGTTTTTCATGACGAGATGTAAAAAACGACGTGAAAAATTAGAGCATGTTCCAATTTTTTCATGGCCGTATTTCACGTCGTGAAAAATGCTCTGAAGCCCACACACGATCATTTTTAATGATCATTTTAAAAAATTGCATTTTTCTCATCATTAAAAACGTGTGTACGCGGCATTAGGCTCATGTCACACTTGTCATCCTGGCACTGATGACAACTTGCCAGCACAAGATTACTATACAGGACATGGCAGAAAGATGTTCCACAGGCAGCTCCATTGCCAGGTGATGCTGGGGGAGAGGCGAATGAATGACAGGACCCTCTCCCCGGTTCACAAGAAGTGCTGGGAAAACAATACAAGGATTTTCTGAAAGAGGACAGAAAGGGACAGGTGACTGTCAGGACTTCTTCAATGTACTGCAATGTTGGAGCCAAATTAACCTCCGCAGTTCTGGAAGGAACATTTCTACATTTCTACATTACTGAGCAATCAGCAGGACATGAGGAGTGAAGTAATGTTACTGAACTTTTTATCATTCAAATTTTTATTTTCATCAATAAAAAGTCATTACAGTATAGTAAACAATAGGAAGTATTACAATTGACTTCACAGAAAATTTAGATAGCATTACTATACTATATACTATAGATGAAAAACATTTTTAACTAAACTGCAGATTTACATTAGAGATCATGTATCAGTATTATATTCCCAGGCACAGTACATAATGCTGTGTTTAATCCATGTATACATTTTATTTAAATCTATGAATAAAAATTAAATTTAGTGCAGTTTATCAGTTGTACATTAAGATAGCTGCATTCGTTTTCTTTTTTCAGACTTTTTTTTTTTACATATACGTGATTCTGCAATTATGGGTAGTAATTCATATTGTAGTTGAATGTTATTTAAATGTACCTTTCCTTTTCAATCTGCGGCTCTGTAATTCTCTGTAAAATACAATGCAATATGGATACCTGGAGGAGTTCTGTACACAGATGGTGTACAGAACTCCCCCTGAAAATGTCATTTCCTGCTTGTGTGATTGGCTCACTGACTTTCCCAGAAGTCTGCGCTCCAGATTTTTGGCATCCCCTGCAACAAAATTTCATTTTTGGTGAGATACTCCCAAAAGGAAAGCAAGTGTAATGGGATGCATACTCTGACACGTTCTTCATTAGAGCCATGCAGGTGCAGCAGCTGATAATTATATAGATAATTATATAACTACTCCCATTCTCCTTCACTTTGCACATGCACACAGACTAACAAGCTGTATCTTCAGAATAACAAGAGGTATGAATCTGCAACAAAGTTTGATCAAATTCAATGCAAATAAGATATGAATTTGAAGGATTATTCATGATTATTATACTGACTAGGGATGAGCTTTGTGTTCGAGTCGAACATACGTTCGACTCGAACATCGGCTGTTCGATCGTTCGATGAAGAACAAACGATTTGGGCCGTTCGCGCCAAATTTGAGTGACGCGAACGGCCCACAATGCACTACGCCATCGCAGTGTCATCCAGGTGCTGTGATTGGCCAAGCATGCACTGTGACCCCGCATGCTTGGCCAATCACAGCGCCGGCAGCGAGGAGAGCAATGATTGGCCACAGGCAGGATGCCTGTGGCCAATTATTGCTGAGGGGGTTTAGTACACGCCCCACACTATAAAAGGCCGCCAGCGCGGCGGCCTTGTGTAGTGTGTTCCGGAGCAGGGAAAGAGAAGCATAGGCAGGGACAGTGTCATTTTTTTCCTTTACTAATCCTGGATTCCTTGTGTTTAGGGACAAATAAGGATAGGTAGGGAGAGTGTCAGTGTGTTATTCTGTGCTAAACCTTGTTTGTAGGGACAGAGAAGGACAGTGAGGGAAAGTGTCAGTGTGCTATTCTGTTCTAAACCAATCTTGCTGAACCATATTTGAAATCCTTGAGTTTAGGGACAGAGAGGTACAGTGAGGGAAAGTGTCAGTGTGCTATTCTGTTCTAAACCAATCTTGCTGAACCATATTTGAAATCCTTGAGTTTAGGGACAGAGAGGTACAGTGAGGGAAAGTGTCAGTGTGCTATTCTGTTCTAAACCAATCTTGCTGAACCATATTTGAAATCCTTGAGTTTAGGGACAGAGAGGTACAGTGAGGGAAACTATCAGTGTGCTATTCTGTGCTAAACCAATCTTGCTGAACCATATTTGAAATCCTTGAGTTTAGGGACAGAGAAGGACACTCGTGGAAACTATCAGTGTGCTATTCTGTGCTAAATCTTGTTTGTAGGGACAGAGATGGACAGTGAGGGAAACTGTCAGTGTGCTATTCTGTTCTAAACCAATCTTGCTGAACCATATTTGAAATCCTTGAGTTTAGGGACAGAGAAGGACACGCGGGGAAACTATCAGTGTGCTATTCTGTTCTAAATCTTGTTTGTAGGGACAGAGAAGGACAGTGAGGGAAACTGTCAGTGTGCTATTCTGTTCTAAACCAATCTTGCTGAACCATATTTGAAATCCTTGAGTTTAGGGACAGATAGGTACAGTGAGGGAAAGTGTCAGTGTGCTATTCTGTTCTAAACCAATCTTGCTGAACCATATTTGAAATCCTTGAGTTTAGGGACAGAGAAGGACACTCGTGGAAACTATCAGTGTGCTATTCTGTGCTAAATCTTGTTTGTAGGGACAGAGAAGGACAGTGAGGGAAACTATCAGTGTGCTATTCTGTGCTAAACCAATCTTGCTGAACCATATTTGAAATCCTTGAGTTTAGGGACAGAGAAGGACACTCGTGGAAACTATCAGTGTGCTATTCTGTGCTAAATCTTGTTTGTAGGGACAGAGAAGGACAGTGAGGGAAACTGTCAGTGTGCTATTCTGTTCTAAGCCAATCTTGCTGAACCATATTTGAAATCCTTGAGTTTAGGGACAGAGAAGGACACTCGTGGAAACTATCAGTGTGCTATTCTGTGCTAAATCTTGTTTGTAGGGACAGAGAAGGACAGTGAGGGAAACTGTCAGTGTGCTATTCTGTTCTAAACCAATCTTGCTGAACCATATTTGAAATCCTTGAGTTTAGGGACAGAGAGGTACAGTGAGGGAAAGTGTCAGTGTGCTATTCTGTTCTAAACCAATCTTGCTGAACCATATTTGAAATCCTTGAGTTTAGGGACAGAGAAGGACACTCGTGGAAACTATCAGTGTGCTATTCTGTGCTAAATCTTGTTTGTAGGGACAGAGAAGGACAGTGAGGGAAACTATCAGTGTGCTATTCTGTGCTAAACCAATCTTGCTGAACCATATTTGAAATCCTTGAGTTTAGGGACAGAGAAGGACACTCGTGGAAACTATCAGTGTGCTATTCTGTGCTAAATCTTGTTTGTAGGGACAGAGAAGGACAGTGAGGGAAACTGTCAGTGTGCTATTCTGTTCTAAACCAATCTTGCTGAACCATATTTGAAATCCTTGAGTTTAGGGACAGAGAAGGACACTCGTGGAAACTATCAGTGTGCTATTCTGTGCTAAATCTTGTTTGTAGGGACAGAGAAGGACAGTGAGGGAAAGTGTCAGTGTGCTATTCTGTTCTAAACCAATCTTGCTGAACCATATTTGAAATCCTTGAGTTTAGGGACAGAGAAGGACACTCGTGGAAACTATCAGTGTGCTATTCTGTGCTAAATCTTGTTTGTAGGGACAGTGAGGGAAACTATCAGTGTGCTATTCTGTGCTAAACCAATCTTGCTGAACCATATTTGAAATCCTTGAGTTTAGGGACAGAGAAGGACACTCGTGGAAACTATCAGTGTGCTATTCTGTGCTAAATCTTGTTTGTAGGGACAGAGAAGGACAGTGAGGGAAACTGTCAGTGTGCTATTCTGTGTTAAACCAATCTTGCTGAAGCATATTGCAAATCCTTGTGTTTAGGGACAGAGAAGGATAGGCAGGGGACAGTGTCAGTGTCATTGTTGCTAAGCCTCCTGCACAGTATACACCTGAAGGTAGCCCTTATTGCTGTTTTTCCCATCTCCCTGCAGGCCATCCATTAAAATGTCTGGAAGGCAAACAAGGAGAGGCAGACAGTCAGGAGGCAAAAAAAGAGGGCAAGCAAGCTCTGTGTCTGGGGCCAACAGTGCTGGTCGTAGACGCGGTGCATTGTCATCAGCACATGGCCATGGGACACGCTTGTCCTTCTTTTCGGCAGCTGGACATGTTGAGCCACATCATGCCGAAGACTTGGTAGAGTGGATGACCAAGCCCACCTCATCCTCCTCATCCTCTCTCACCCAGGCTCAGGGTACTGGCAAAGCAGCTGCCAAAGCGTCCTCTTCTCTGGTATCATTATCTTCATTAGTCAATCCTTCCCTAGACCCACCATGTCCTCCTCCTGAGGAGTCCCCCGAACTGTTTGAGCACAGTGTTGGGTACATGCTCCAGGAGGATGCCCAGCGTTTCGAAGGATCTGATGATGATACCCAGATAGAGGAAGGCAGTAGCGTGAGAGCAGAGAAAGGGGATGCACAAGAAGGACACCAATCTGGCAGTCATGCTCCAGCAGCTGCAGCATACTGCCAGATTGGCTCCAGTGATGAGGAGGGAGGGGATGATGAGGTCACTGACTCCACGTGGGTGCCTAATAGGAGAGAGGAGGAGGAGGAGGATGAGGAGGAGGCACATCTCCAACGAGGCAGGATGCCCTTGGGTGGCCAGCATATGGGCAGCACACCGACGGAATCACACCGCAGAGCTCCGCCTGTGCAGGGCGCTGCCTCTGCCCGTCATTCAAAAAGTTCTTTGGTGTGGGCCTTTTTTGAGGCGAGTGCATCAGATCGGACAGCTGCTGTTTGCAACATACGTCTCAAGCGTATATCGCGTGGCCAAAACATCAGCCGCTTGGGCACCACATGCTTGATCAGACATATGTTGACCTGCCATGCAGCTCGTTGGCAAGCCTACCTTAAAGACCCACACCAAAGAACAAAGCGGACCTCTCCTTGCACCGCATCAGCTGGGATCTCCAACCCCACTATACCTTCAGTCCTCTCTGAAACCTGCACTGAGAGGAATGAAGGTGTAGAATTAGGTGTGTCACAGCCAAGTACTTGCGGCCACTCTGCTAGCAGTACACCGACGTCCGATTCTAGCAGGCAAATTTCCCTGCCCCAGCTGCTGGACCGTCAAAAGAAGTTCACTCCCAGCCATCCACATGCCCAGCGGTTGAATGCTAGCTTGGCTAAATTGCTAGCGCTTCAACTGCTGCCTTTTCAGTTGGTAGACTCGGCCCCCTTCCATGAGTTTGTGCAATGTGCGGTTCCTCAGTGGCAGGTTCCCAAACGCCACTTTTTCTCACGGAAGGCGATTCCGGCTCTCTACAGGCATGTGGAAGGCAATGTCTTGGCCTCGCTGGACAGGGCGGTCAGTGGTAAGGTGCATATTACCGCTGACTCATGGTCCAGCAGGCATGGACAGGGACGTTACCTTTCTTTCACGGCCCATTGGGTCACTCTTTTGGCAGCTGGGAAGGATGCAGGACAAGGTGCAGTAGTGTTGGAGGTTGTTCCACCTCCACGCCTCCAAAATGCTACTACTGGTTGTGACACACCTCTCTCCTCCACCCCCTCCTCTTCTTCTTCCTCCATGGCCTCTTCCTGTGCTTTGTCCTCGGAACCAGCGGTGCTCCGTAGGCGTTCAAGGGGCTACGCAAGTACGCAGGCAAAAAGATGCCATGCCGTGCTTGCGCTGGTGTGTTTGGGGGACAGGAGCCACACTGGGGCAGAGGTCCTGTCTGCTCTGCAGGGGCAGGCCGAGAGGTGGTTGACGCCACGCCAGCTTAAGCCAGGAATGGTGGTTTGCGACAATGGCACCAACCTCCTCTCCGCCCTCCGACAGGGACAACTGACCCATGTGCCCTGTGTGGCTCACGTCCTTAACCTGGTGGTGCAGCGGTTCTTGGGCAGGTACCCGGGCTTACAGGATGTCCTGAGGCAGGCCAGGAAAGTCTGTGTGCATTTCCGCAGATCTTATAATGCCAGTGCTCGCCTGCCTGAGATGCAAAAGGAGTTGAACCTGCCCAAGAACCGCCTTATATGTGACATGCCCACCAGGGGGAACTCAACGTTGGCCATGCTGCAGTGGCTGCACACACAGCAGAGGGCCATCAATGAGTACCTGTGCGACTACGGCACCAGGACAGGGTCAGGGGAGCTCGGGTTTTTTTCACCACGCCAGTGGGGCATGATCAGGGATGCATGCACTGTCCTGGCACCATTTGAGGAGGCCACGAGGATGGTGAGCAGTGACAGTGCATGCATCAGTGACACTGTACCTCTTGTCCACCTCTTGGAGCACACGCTGCGTGGAATAATGGACAGGGCACTTGAGGCAGAACAGAGGCAGGAAGAGGAGGACTTCCTTGCCTCTCAAGGCCCCCTTTACCCAGACAGTGTTCCTTCTGTCCCACCCATCGCACAGGAAGAGGAGGAGGAGGAGGATTGTGTCAGCATGGAGGTGGAGGCTGGCACTCAGCATCATCAGCAGCAGTCTTTTAGGGATGATTTACAGTCCCAAGAAACCAGTGGACTTGTACGTGGCTGGGAGGAGGTGGCTGCGGATCATGTCGTCCTTAGTGACCCAGAGGACTCCGGACTGAATGCCTCAGCTAACCTACGCTGCATGGCCTCCCTGATCCTGCAAAGTCTGCGGAAGGATCCTCGTATTCTTCGGATCAAGGAGAGGGACCATTACTGGCTGGCCACTCTCCTTGATCCACGGTACAAGGGTAAGGTTGCGGACCTTATCTTACCGTCGCAGAGGGAGCAGAGGATGAGACAACTTCGGGAGGCCTTGCAGAAAGGTCTGTGCAACGCGTTCCCAGAGACTGGGAGGTTACAAACTCCTGGTCCTGGACAACGAGTTGCTGAGGCTTCGGGCAGTCAAAGAAGGAGCGGTGGGGAAGGTGGCCGTCTGACCGATGCGTTCAGACAATTCTTTAGTCCGCAGCCCCAAAGTATGATCGGTTCCAGCAACCATCGCCAGCGTCTGATATACATGGTGCAGGAATACCTAGGGGCAAGGTCAGACTTGGACACCTTCCCCACCGAAAATCCTCTGGCTTACTGGGTCTTGAGGATGGATCACTGGCCAGAGCTTGCACAGTATGCAATTGAGCTACTGGCCTGTCCTGCATCCAGCGCTCTTTCAGAACGCACATTCAGTGCTGCTGGAGCGATTTGTCACGGATCACAGGGTGCGCCTGTCCACCGACTCGGTTGATCGACTGACTTTCATCAAGATGAACCAGTCTTGGATCACCACCAGCTACCACACACCTGATGCTGATATAACAGACTAATTGATTTTAAAATGTCACATCCCTTCAAGACTGATGCTGATGCTGAGTGCCTGTGCTGTTATGTTGACTGGCTATCCTCCTCCTCCTCCTCAATGATCCGATTAATGATGATAGCTTGGAAGATCATTTTGGTTTATGGGTGCCGCCACCAGTGGCTAAGGCCCAATTTTTCAGCCCCTGTTTAACAGGGGCATGTAATTACAATTTTTGATGCAATACTTTGCAACAGGCCTCATTGCTGTGCTCCAAGTACAGTATCTGTGAGGGGTTGCAGTGTTGTGCCACCAGTGCCTAAGGCCCAATTTTTCAGCCCCTGTTCAACAGGGGCATGCAATTATAATTATTGATCTAATAATTCACAGCAGGGCCCATTGCTGCGCCCACCAAGAGTAACTGTCAGGCCTTACAGTGTTGTTTCAACACCACCACCACCACCAAAGGCCCAATTTTTCAGCCCCTGTTCAACAGGGGCATGCAATTATAATTATTAATCTAATAATTCACAGCAGGGCCCATTGCTGCGCCCACCAAGAGTAACTGTCAGGCCTTACAGTGTTGTGGCACCAGCACCACCATCAAAGGCCCAATTTTTACTACCACTGTTCAACAATTATATGTTATTACAATTCCTGATATAATAGTTGACAGCAGGGCGTTCCAGCACCCACGAAGAGTAACTGTGAGTGCTTACAGTGTTGTGCCAACACCAACACCTAAGGGGCCAATTTCTGCAGAGTATATACGGCAGGTCCCTACTTTCAAACATCCAACTTACAAACGACTACTACTTGCAAACGGAAGAAGACAACAGGAAGTGAGAGGAAATCTACCCCTTGGAAGGAAAATTCTCTCCTGTAAGAATTAATATGGGAGAAAGGTGTCTCCTCTCTACTGATGCTTTATCACCAATCCTTGTTTCAATAAAAACACCACATTTCAAAAACAGTTGTCATTGGGATGCAAAGTGAGGTGAAATGTTCTGAACAGGGGCACAGACAGCAAAACAAATGTTACAGGGGTGATAACCCTTTCCTATGTTTTCCAAAAAGCTTAAAAATAGGTATTTGGGCTGGAGCTACACTTAAACAATGTAGCTGTTCAAAATTACAAACAGATTCTACATAAGAACAAACCTACAGTCCCTGTCTTGTATGCACCGCCTGTATACGGCTGTTCAGAGTATATAGGGCCTTTTTTATTTTGTGTGCGGGGTTCCCCTTAATATCCATACAATACCCAAAGGGGCTGATAATGGGCTGGGGTAGGGGGGGGGGGGGGGTTGATGGGGTAGCTATGCCATTTTTCTTAAAGATTTTCATCCATATTACCGGGACCAGACATTACATTAAAGCCGCAAGCAGTTTTAAATGGCTTTTTTTTGCTTTAGAAATGTTATTTTGTGCAGGGACAGTTCTAAACACGGGAAACACGTGGCACTTCACAGGCATACTTTAGACACCCCGCAGGTACAATATTTAAAGGAATATTTGACTTTTTTTTTTTCACTTTATGCATCATTAAAATGACTGCTCCCGGAAAACGTCCGTTTTTAAAACTTCTTTTTGCATTGATACATGTCCCCTGGTGCAGAACCCGGGTTCCCAAACTCTGTTTAGGACAATAACATGGATAAAAGTCGTTATAATTAGCACTTTAGAATCCGAACATTCGCATCCATTGTATTTAATAGGGTTCTAATGTACGTGCGAACTTTCGGTCCGTTCGCGGGTTCTGGTGCGAACCGAACCCGGGGGTGTTCGGCTCATCACTATACTGACTTAATGTATTTATCAAAAATGCATTTGCTATACTATGTAACTGTAATGGTGTGAGTCCTGTTATACTTTTCTTAATGTCTTTATTAGGGATGAGCCGAACACCCTCCGATTCGGTTCGCACCAGAGCCTGCGAACGGACCAAAAGTTTGCGCGAACTATCGAACCCCGTTAAAGTCTATGGGACTCGAACGTTCGGAATCAAAAGTGATAATTTTATAGGCTAATATGCAAGTTATTGTCCTAAAAAGGGTTTGGGGACCCGGGTCCTGCCCCAGGGGACATGTATCAATGCAAAAAAAAGTTTTAAAAACTGACGTTTTTTCGGGAGCAGTGATTTTAATGATGCATAAAGTGAAAAATAAAGGTGAAATATTCCTTTAAATATCGTACCTGGGGGGTGTCTATAGTATGCCTGTGAAGTGGCAAGTGTTTCCCGTGTTTAGAACTGTCCCTGCACAAAATGAAATTTCTAAAGGAAAAAAAGTAATTTAAAACTGCTTGCGGCTTTAATGTAATGTGTGGTCCCGGCAATATGGATGAAAATCATTGAGAAAAACGGCACCCCCCCCCCAGCCCATTTGTCTTCAGGTAGCTTTAGGTGCACACTGTGCAAAGGACACAGTACACTAACTGAAAATACTGCAGCTCCCTGCTTGTGGTATTAATAGTATGAAAACACCAGCAATTGTCTTCAGGTAGCTTTAGGTGCACACTGTGCAAAGGACACAGTACACTAACTGAAAATACTGCAGCTCTCTGCCTGTGGTATTATTAGTATGAGAACACCAGCAATTGTCTTCAGGTAGCTTTAGGTGCACACTGTGCAAAGGACACAGTACACTAACTGAAAATACGGCAGCTCCCTGCTTGTGGTATTATTAGTATGAGAACACCAGCAATTGTCTTCAGGTAGCTTTAGGTGCACACTGTGCAAAGGACACAGTACACTAACTGAAAATACTGCAGCTCCCTACCTGTGGTATTATTAATATGGGAACACCAGCAATTGTCTTCAGGTAGCTTTAGGTGCACACTGTGCAAAGGACACAGTACACTAACTGAAAATACTGCAGCTCCCTGCCTGTGGTATTAATAGTATGAAAACACCAGCAATTGTCTTTAGGTAGCTTTAGGTGCACACTGTGCAAAGGACACAGTACACTAACTGAAAATACTGCAGCTCCCTGCCTGTGGTATTATTAGTATGAGAACACCAGCAATTGTCTTCAGGTAGCTTTAGGTGCACACTGTGTAAAGGACACAGTACACTAACTGAAAATACGGCAGCTCCCTGCCTGTGGTATTATTAGTATGAGAACACCAGAAATTGTCTTCAGGTAGCTTTAGGTGCACACTGTGCAAAGGACACAGTACACTAACTGAGAATACGGCAGCTCCCTGCCTGTGGTATTATTAGTATGGGAACACCAGCAATTGTCTTCAGGTAGATTTAGGTGAACACTGTGCAAAGGACACAGTACACTAACTGAAAATACTGCAGCTACCTACCTGTGGTATTTTTAGTACGAGAACACCAGCAATTGTCTTCAGGTAGCTTTAGGTGCACACTGTGCAAAGGACACAGTACACTAACTGAAAATACGGCAGCTCCCTGCCTGTGGTATTAATAGTATGAAAACACCAGCAATTGTCTTCAGGTAGCTTTAGGTGCACACTGTGCAAAGGACACAGTACACTAACTGAAAATACTGCAGCTTCCTGCCTGTGGTATTAGTATGAGAACACCAGCAATTGTCTTCAGGTAGCTTTAGGTGCACACTGTGCAAATGACACAGTACACTAACTGAAAATACTGCAGCTCCCTGCCTGTGGTATTAATAGTATGAAAACACCAGCAATTGTCTTCAGGTAGCTTTAGGTGCACACCGTGCAAAGGACACAGTACACTAACTGAAAATACTGCAGCTCCCTGTCTGTGGTATTATTAGTATGAGAACACCAGCAATGGCCTTCAGGTAGCTTTAGGTGCACACTGTGCAGAGGACACAGTACACTAACTGAAAATACTGCAGCTCCCTGCCTGTGGTATTATTATTATGAGAACACCAGCAATTGTCTTCAGGTATCTTTAGTTGCACACTATGCAAAGGACACAGTACACTAACTGAAAATACTGAAGCTCCCTGCCTGTGGTATTATTAGTATGAGAACACCAGCAATTGTCTTCAGGTAGCTTTAGGTGCACACTGTGCAAAGGACACTGCACACTACCTGAAAATACTGCAGCTACCACAATCACCTGTCTGAATATTAGGAAGAGAATAACGGGAACGGATGTAGCTAAACTGAATACAGTGTATATATATATATATATATATATATATATATTGTGAGGGGGTTAGCTCGGCAGCGGGTGTGTGTGACCCCCGGGATGGGCTCCCCAGAAAAAAACAGGCCCAGCAAACGGAGGTTGTGGTTTTCAAAATCAAAAAGGTGCGGTTTATTTTCTATTTACAGTGACAAAACACAGCAAAGCAAAAGAAACATAAATAAAATAAATCCTGGTCAACTTGACCTCTGACTAAACATACAGGTTTCCTAACTAACAACTGGGATCAGCCTAGTGCTGTCCTAGTCCCTAAGTCCCTGGTTTTAAATGTCCAAGCAAATAGCCACACAGGCTTTGTCTCACCGCACAGGGGTTCACTCTCCCTAGACAGTCCACACAGGTCTGGTTCCAGGCATGAGCTAACACCTAATGAATCTGGGAGTTCTTATAGAGGCCTAAATGAGCTGACAAGCTTCAGCTGGTCTCATCAACTCCCTGTCTGCACGACGCCCCACACTCTCCCTAGAGGTATGAGTCATCCATGAGCCCACTAGCCTCAGCTGGGCTTATACAACTCTCCACCTAGTTGTATAAGTCGGCGTAAAGCCTGAATCTGGGCGAAATATATCTACCCCCCTGGATGCAACCAGGTGACTTTACCTTCCTGCTGTCACATACCCCCCACTCTTGTTTTAACCTCGGGGTTGGAACACCAGCAATCAGGCATTCATGTACTCGAGACAAAGCATCCACATTCCCCATTTGAACGCCAGGGCGATGCTTTACTGTGAAGTTGAATTCCTGGAGGGCCAGGAACCACCTATTCACTCTTCTATTTGTTTCCTTGTTTTGAGCCATCCACTTTAACGGAGCGTGATCCGTAACCATGTCAAAGTGCCTACCTAGCAGGTAGTACCAAAGGGAATCTAGAGCCCACTTCACCGCTAAACACTCCTTTTCAACGGTGGCGTAATTTACCTCATGGGACTTCAACTTCCTGCTGAGGTAAATGACTGGGTGCTCTTCCCCGTTCCAGACCTGGGACAATACTGCTCCTAACCCCACATCTGACGCATCACTTTGTACGACAAAGTCTTTAGAGAAGTCGGGTGAGTACAACACTGGCTGGCTACATAAGGCTTGTTTCAAGAATTGGAATGCTGCCTCAGCCTCGGGGGTCCATTTAATCATGACCGACCCTTTCCCCTTCGTCAGGTTGGTTAGGGGCACAGCCTTAGAAGCAAAGTGGGGAATGAATCGCCGATAATACCCAGCGATTCCCAGAAAGGCTCGTACCTGCTTCTTGCTGTTGGGACGTGGCCAACTCTGGATGGCCTCGACTTTGTTGAGTTGGGGTTTTATTACTCCCCTCCCAATGGTGTACCCAAGATATTTGGCCTCCTCCTGCCCAATGGTACACTTCTTGGGGTTAGCCGTAAACCCCGCTTCCCGAACAGAGTCCAGGACTGCTTGCACTTTTGGCAGATGTGAGGCCCAATCTGTGCTATGGACAATTACGTCATCCAGGTAAGCCGCAGCATACTTCCGATGGGGCCTCAGCATCTGGTCCATTTTCCGCTGGAATGTGGCCGGCGCATTCTGTAACCCGAACGGCATTCTTTTATATTGGAACGCCCCGTCTGGGGTTACAAATGCGGTTTTCTCTTTGGCCGACTTGGCCAGGGGGATTTGCCAATACCCTTTTGTGAGGTCAAGAGTCGTCATGTATCGGGCTGTTCCCAGCCGGTCGATCAACTCATCTATACGTGGCATGGGGTAGGTGTCAAATTTTGTAACTTTGTTCAACTGACGAAAATCGTTACAAAATCGCCAGCTCCCATCCGGT
Source organism: Rana muscosa (assembly GCA_029206835.1). Taxonomy (NCBI): domain Eukaryota; kingdom Metazoa; phylum Chordata; class Amphibia; order Anura; family Ranidae; genus Rana; species Rana muscosa. Next base: position 944,523,344 of record CM055117.1, on the reverse strand, counting down.
TTAGGCACCAACACAATGGGACTAGACCAATCACTTTGGGACTCCTCTATCACCCCTAAGTTCAGCATTTTCTGTACTTCCTCCCGTATTGCCTCCCGTCGGGCCTCTGGGATCCGATAGGGTTTTAACTTCACCCTTTCACCGGGCGGGGTAATGATGTCATGCTCTACCCCAGATGTTTGTCCCGGCAGCTCAGAGAATACCTCCTTGTTGCGAAGCACGAACTCCTTAACCTACTGTTGTTGGGGTTGTGACAAGGTGGCTGCTATTCCAACCTCAGGAATCACGCAACCAGTTTGAGCTGGTGACCAAGTGTCTGCGACTAGGGACTCTCTATCCCTCCAGGCTTTCAACAGATTAACGTGATAGATCTGTTCGGGCTTTCGCCTTCCTGGTTGTCTGACCTTGTAATTCACTTCGCTCACTTTTTCCATTATCTCATAGGGGCCTTGCCATTTGGCAAGGAATTTACTTTCAACCGTAGGGACAAGTACCAGTATCCTATCCCCCGGGGAAAAGGTACGGGTCTTGGCTCCACGGTTGTACACTCTCTGCTGTGCTAACTGCGCTTGGGCCAAATGTTCCTTCACGATGGGCATTACCTGTGCAATTCGGTCTTGCATCAGGGCGACATGCTCAATCACACTCCTGTGGGGAGAACTCTCACTTTCCCAAGTTTCCTTGGCAATATCCAACAGCCCTCTTGGGTGTCTCCCATACAGTAACTCAAAGGGGGAGAATCCCGTAGAGGATTGGGGCACCTCCCTAATAGCAAACATCAGATAAGGAAGTAGACAGTCCCAATCCTTTCCATCTCTATCCACCACTTTCTTCAACATTTGTTTTAGGGTTTTGTTGAATCTTTCAACCAGCCCATCGGTTTGGGGGTGATACACAGATGTACGTAATTGCGTCACTTTGAACAATTTACACAGCTCCTTCATAACCCGGGACATAAAGGGTGTACCTTGGTCCGTAAGCAGTTCTTTACAAATACCCACCCGGCTAAACACAAGAGATAGCTCTTTGGCTATGGTTTTGGCCGAGGTATTTCGGAGAGGGATCGCTTCTGGATAACGGGTGGCATAGTCCATTATAACTAATATGTACTGGTGCCCCCTAGCGGACTTGATTATAGGCCCTACCAAATCCATGGCGATCCTCTCAAACGGGACCTCAATGATGGGTAGAGGGACCAGCGGGCTACGGAAATGTGGCATCGGGCCGACCTCTGACACACAGGGCAGGAGGAACAATAATTTTCTATGTCCTTCATCACCCCCGGCCAATAGAATCTCTGTAATACCCTCTCTCGGGTTTTCTCTGTCCCCAGATGACCTCCAAGAATGTGCCCATGGGCCAACTCCAACACCAACTTCCTGTAAGGTTTGGGCACCACAAGCTGCTCAACGGTTTCTTCTGCCCTTTTTGCCACCCGATACAGTAGGTCCTTCTCTACGCTGAAGTATGGGTAAGTGCAGGTATTATCTGGGTTCACTAACTCGCCATCTATTTTCACTACGTTTTCCCGTGCCTTTATTAGGGCGGGGTCTTTCAACTGTTCTGTGGCAAAGTTTTCCCTGTGAACCTCAAGATCAGAAAACTCCACAGACGGTAGGTTTTCGTCTGAGGAGGTGGGCTCCTCTCCAGTTTCTTGAGTCTCCCCTGCCAATACTGATAAGGGAAATTCCGGAGAGTCCTCACCACTCTCAGGGGAGTTCTGGCTATCACATTCCTGGTACATAGGGGCACCAGTGGGGGGCTCAGGATCATCCCACAGTTCCCAGAACTTCGGAAAATCCCTTCCCACAATGGCGTCATGCGGTAACTGAGATACTAAGCCCACTGGATGAGAGAGGGTACCTTTGGGGGTCTCGAAACACACTGTAGTCACTGGATACTCTCGGGTGTCCCCATGCACACAAATAACAGCTACCTTGCTATTCCCAAAGACCTCTGTTTTAACTAACTCAGCCTTTATCAGGGTAACAAGGCTACCTGAATCCAGCAATACCACAACATTTCTACCATTAACACACATTTTGCATAAATGTTTCTCAGTTCCTCGAATGGCAGTGCATGCGACTGTCGCACACAGCGACTGACGTCTGCCCGTCAGAAAGTCACACTGCATGGGTTCCTCCACAACCGGGCAATTGGCTGCAATATGTCCCGCTTGCCGGCAGCGGTAGCAAACGATCCTTCTTGCCGCCTCTTGAGCCGCTGATTTCCCAGGCTGTTCTCGCCAAACTTGGGGTAGAGCTCCCACCCTCTCACTCTCTCCACCCTCACCCCTTGGAATCCTCTTATCCGCCCCTGGGGATGGTCTGGTCTTAGGGTGGAAAGTCCGAGTGTCTCTGGAAGAGGCCGTCAGGTTCTCTGTAGCCAAGTATTTCTCCACACGATCCACAAGACCATCGGCCGTCTCTGGGTCTCCATGGCTTACCCACTTTTGGATGGCAGTAGGAAGAGCTCTCAAAAACCGATCCATTACAACACGTTCCACAATCTTTGGTGCGGACAAAGTCTCTGGCTGTAGCCACTTTCTGCTCAGGTGAATGAGATCATACATTTGAGACCTGGGGGGTTTTCCAAGCTGGAAAGTCCAGTTATGCACACGCTGAGCCCGGACAGCCTGGGTGACACCCAGCCTTGCCAAAATTTCAGCTTTTAGCATCACATAGTCTTTTGCTTGGTTAGGCTCTAGGTCATAGTAAGCTTTCTGCGATTCACCAGTTAACAGAGGAGCCACCAGTCCAGCCCACTGCTCCTCAGGCCACTTTTCTCTTTCAGCGGTCCTTTCAAATGTGGTCAAAAATACCTCTGGATCATCCTCTCCAGTCATTTTTGTCAATAAACGACTCACCCCAAAGGACGCGGTATTAGTGGGACGGCTTTCCTCACTGGTCTGCGGACGTTGCTGCATTACTGCTTCCATTTGTTGTAGTCTCTGCTCTTGCTTCTGTAACAGGTCTATGAAGCGGGCCTCAGATTGCTGCTGGGCTTGTTGCTGAGCTTCCAGACTCTGTTGGTGAGCTTGCTGCTGGGCTGCAAGGCTCTGTTGATGAGCTTGCTGCTGGGCTGCAAGGCTCCTTTGCAAACCTGCATTTGTCTGCTGTTGATTGGCATTTGCTAGAGCCAGCTGTTTCAGTATCTCCTCCATGCTGGCTTAAAAAAAAACTGCCACTGGTTCTCCACCAACTGTGAGGGGGTTAGCTCGGCAGCGGGTGTGTGTGACCCCCGGGATGGGCTCCCCAGAAAAAAACAGGCCCAGCAAACGGAGGTTGTGGTTTTCAAAATCAAAAAGGTGCGGTTTATTTTCTATTTACAGTGACAAAACACAGCAAAGCAAAAGAAACATAAATAAAATAAATCCTGGTCAACTTGACCTCTGACTAAACATACAGGTTTCCTAACTAACAACTGGGATCAGCCTAGTGCTGTCCTAGTCCCTAAGTCCCTGGTTTTAAATGTCCAAGCAAATAGCCACACAGGCTTTGTCTCACCGCACAGGGGTTCACTCTCCCTAGACAGTCCACACAGGTCTGGTTCCAGGCATGAGCTAACACCTAATGAATCTGGGAGTTCTTATAGAGGCCTAAATGAGCTGACAAGCTTCAGCTGGTCTCATCAACTCCCTGTCTGCACGACGCCCCACACTCTCCCTAGAGGTATGAGTCATCCATGAGCCCACTAGCCTCAGCTGGGCTTATACAACTCTCCACCTAGTTGTATAAGTCGGCGTAAAGCCTGAATCTGGGCGAAATATATCTACCCCCCTGGATGCAACCAGGTGACTTTACCTTCCTGCTGTCACAATATATATATATATATATATACACAACACCTAGGATGCATATATATCCTCCACAAACTGTAATTGCAGCTAACTGACTCACCTGCCTGCTCTATCTAACTCAAATGAAATGACACTGTCTCTCTCTCTCTCTCTCTGTCTGTCTATCTTTCTCCGCCGCCGCAACACACTACACAAGGCCGCCATGCAGGCGGCCTTATATAGTGTGGGGCGTGTACTAAACCCCCTGAGACATAATTGCCCAAAGCCACCCTGGCTTTGGCCAATTATGCCTCTCCGTTCTTACTGCGCTGTGATTGGCCAAAGCATGCGGGTCATAGTGCATGCTTGGCCAATCATCAGCCAGCAATGCACTGCGATGCCGCAGTGAATTATGGGCCGTGACGTGCCACTCGAATTTGGCGCGAACGCCCCATAATGTTCAAAATTTGGCGAACGCCCGAACAGACAATGTTCGAGTCGAACATGAGTTTGACTCGAACTCGAAGCTCATCCCTAGTCTTTATTTGTTATTTTATGTTCTGATTAGGGATGAGCTTTATGTTTGGACTTGAACATTGGCTATTCGCCCGAACAATTTGGGGATCTGGGGGTCCCCTTTGTAATTGGGACCTGGGGGTCCCCTTCCAGATTCTGATAAGCCGCCCGCAGACCCTCACAACCACCGGGCAAGGGTTGTGGGGATGAGGCCCTTGTCCCCATCAACATGGGGACATCCTCCCCATGTTGAGGGCACGTGGCCTGGTACGGTTAAGGGGGGTGCTCTCTTGTCCCCCCCTCTCTTCCTGCGGCCTACCAGGTTGCGTGCTCGGATAAGGGTCTGGTATGGATTTTTGGGGGAACCCCATGCCATTTTTATTTTTTTTGGCACGGGGTTCCCCTTAAAATCCATACCAAACCTGAAGGGTCTGGTATGGATTTTGAGGGGGGCCCTACGCCATTTTTTTTTTAGTTGGCGCAGGGTTCCCCTTAATATCCATACCAGACCTGAAGGGTATGAAATTTGGGGGGACCCCCACGCATTTTTTTTATTTTGGTTCGGGGTTCCCCTTAATATTCATACCAGACCCAAAGGCCCTGGTAATGGACTGGGGGGGGGGGACCCATGCCGTTTTTTTCAATGACTTTTATCTGTATTGACAATTCATTAAAGCCGCGAGTAGTTTTAAATGACTTTTTTTACTTTAGAAATATAATTTTGTGCAGGGACTGTTATAAACATGGGAAACATGCGCTACTTTACAGGCATACTATGGACACCCCCCAGGTACGAAATTTAAAGGACTATTTCACTTTTATTGTTTCACTTTAAGCATTATTAAAATCACTGCTCCCGAAAAAAATTCAGTTTTTAAAACTTTTTTTTGCATTGATACATATCCCCTGGGGCAGGACCCGGGTCCCCAAACACTTTTTATGACAATAACTTGCATATTAGCTTTAAAATTAACACTTTTGATTATTCATGTTCGTGTCCCATAGACTTTACCGATGTTGGAACAAATATTTTGTTCTGCTGCGAACCGAACCGGGGGGTGTTCGGCTCATCCCTAGTTCTGATAACTAAATAAAAAATTGAATGTTAAAAAAAATAAAAAAATCCAATGCACATAGATCACCCAGAGGGGAATGTTTTGTTTTTTTTTCAACAAAAGTTCAGTTACGCTTTAAAGCGAAATTAAACATTCCTATCTTTTACAGCCAAGGAATCTGCCATCTTAGCCTCTGTTCCATCTGCAGTTGACTTGGTGCTGCACATGTGATCAGCTATGACACAAGGCGTGGCGTGAATGCTAACTGTCAGGCCTCGTACACACGACCGATTTTCTCGTCGTAAACAGTCAAGAAAAGTGCCGCGAGAGTTTTTTTGTCTAGAAAAACGTTCGTGTGTATGGTTTTACGACGAGAAACTTGACGAGAATCTCGACGAGAAAATAGAGAACCTGCTCTCTATTTTCTCATCAGGAGTCCAGATTTCCTCGTCGTGTTTCTCGTCGGCCTGTTTTGTGACGAGAAAATGGTTCGTGTGTATGCTTTTACGACTCTTCAAAAAGCGCGCATGCTCAGAATCAAGTATGAGACGGGAGCGCATCTTCTGGTAAAACAAGCCTTCATAATGGAAATAGCACATTCGTCACGCTAAAACGAACTGAAAGCACGAAGACTGAAAAGCGCGAATCGTCTCTTCCCAAACTTTTACTTCACACGCGGTAACACGAGATCAGCAAAAGCAGCCCAAGGGGTGGCGCCAAGAAAAAAGATCTTCCCCTTTATAGTGCCGTCGTACGTGCTGGACGTGAGCGCAGAGAACCACGAGGAAATTGGGAAATGCCAGTGTGTACGCATAGAAAGCTTGACGAGAAAATCGACAAGCTTAACAAGAATCTCGTCGAAAAAAACGACGTGTTTTTTACGACGAGAAAATCGGTCATGTGTACGAGGCCTCACAGTTGCTTGTGCTTCAAACCAAATTATGAAGCCATCAAATGCCTGGTGATCACATGTGCAGCACCGTGACAATTGCAGATCAAACAGATGCTAAGATGGCAGCTTCCTTGGCTGTAAAAGATACTTTGTGGGTAAGGTTCCACTCTGATCGCCAATTGCTGCATGGCTGTAAAATTAGGTAAGTATTTCAGTTTATTAGAGCCCCTTAGACTGAACAAGCATTATGTGCTGTGTAATGCTTGTGGGGAGGGGAACACCCAAAATTTCATTATTTTAAAGCAGTCCAGAGTATAGTTTTAATTTATTCATTATGATAACAATCCAGCAGGGCCGGGACAAGGGGTGGGCAGGAGGGATGGCTGCCCTGGGCGCAATGGTTTGTTACAGGGATGGGGGCACCCTGTGCCAGTTGCTTCTGTTACAAGGCGTAGTGACAGCGATATCACTGCTAACCTAACCCTAAGGGAAGGGGGGATCACAGTTTGACATCTTTGCCCTGGACGCTGGATGACCTTGTGTCGGCATTGCAATCCAGCCATCAGCACAAAGGTGCACAATTATTCCCTAGACTAGGCAAACGTGGCTAGATTTTCAATAGATTCTCCTCATTTGCACCATATTTAGGTAGAAATCTCTAGTCCCGGCTATTGTATTTAGACTGCTGCAGCTGCCTGAATACCTGAACAGTGACTGCATCTCACTGTCACTATTTGACTGACAAATTTCCATATGGCTCAGTTAATTGTCAAATTGACTTTTGAGGTCAGGCAGGTCGACTGGCCACTCACAGCATGAATTCATTGGGAATCTGGTGAAATTCTAGTTGTTTTTGGCTAACATTAGAGGGGCCAGATGTCTTTAAATCAAGAAGAAGAAACAAATTTAGTTTTGCTGCGTGATTTCTAAGCCAAACCTACATTTTTAGCCCTTCGCGTGATTAATTTAAGAAATATGTTGAAAATTATTAACAGAAACTTGAAATACCGTTTATTTCCCTTAGCACAGCACAGAAAAACTGAATGCCCCCCAGTCATCCTCTAAAACACCTCACCGAAAGTATTATATGTTGAGAAATGTTGCCCACCTGTCTATATATTTAATTGCGGCTCCATACAGAACATCTTAGTCATTTTACTAATACTTTGCATACTCATACTTGGATTGCACTCACTGTTAATACATGATTTAATACATATTTGTGCTGTTACCTCTACTGACAGATGTTCTCTAAATTTAGAGGCATTTTAGAATTCATCAACATGATACAAGAATTCATTGATGACACAGCAGAAAAATATTTTGCAGTAAGGGCTCGCTCACACCAGAATACAGTGTGGAAAACCTGCGTTCCGTGCGTTTTCCAACCACCTTTAAAACGCACTGGGTGTGCAATCTTCTGCGGGTGGCAACATATTCCCAACGGCAACCCGAACAGAAGTCGCAAACACAGTGCATACAGTAGTGCTATACGATTCTTTTGTAGTATGTTTCTGATAAACATGTAAACAAACACATTTTTGTGTGATTTCACGCCATTCAAATTAATGAGCCGCACAAGAATCGCTCAGGAACAAGGGACCGCATTCCTGTGTGATTCAGGTGTGAATCGGTCCTAATTACAGACATCTCCCTATGAACGTTGCTCATTTCTTTACTGTTGAGGCATTGATGTTGTGGTGTTTGGAGGACCAATTTTTTGGTAAAGCTGAACAAACGAACAGCCCTACTGTTACAGTATCTCACAAAAGGGAGCACACCCCTCACATTTTTGTAAATATTTTATTATATATTTTCATGTGACAACACTGAAGAAATGACACTTTACATTGTAGCAAAGTAGTAAGTGTACAGCTTGTATTGCAGTGTACATTTTCTGTCCCCTCAAAATAACTCAACACACAGCCATTAATGTCTAAACCACTGGCAACCAAAGTGAGTACACCCCTACGTGAAAATGTGCAAATTGGGCTCAATTAGCCATTTTCCCTCCAAGGTGTCACGTGACTCGTTAGTGTTACAAGGTCTCAGGTATGAATGGGGAGCAGGTGTGCTAAATTTGGTGTTATCGCTCTCACTCTCTCATACTGGTCACTGGAAGTTCAACATGACACCTCATGGCAAAGAACTCTCTGAGGATCTGAAAAAAAAAAATTTTGCTCTACATAAAGATGGCCTAGGCTATAAGAAGATTGCCAAGACCCTGAAACTGAGCTGCAGCACGGTGACCAAGACCTTACAACGATTTAACAGGACAGGTTCTACTCAGAACAGGCCTCGCCATGGTTGACCAAAGGAGTTGAGTGCATGTGCTCAGTGTCATATCCAGAGGTTGTCTTTGGGAAATAAACGTATGAATGCTTCCAGTTTTTTGCTTCAGAGGTGGAAGGGGTAAGGGGTCAGCCTGTCAGTGCTCAGACCATACGCCGCACGCTGCATCAAATTGGTCTGCATGGCTGTTTTTCCAGAAGGAAGCCTCTTCTAAAGATGATGCACAAGAAAGCCTGCAAACAGTTTGCAGAAGACAAGTTGACTAAGGACATGGATTACTGGAACCATGTCCTGTGGTCTGATGAGACCAAGATAAACTTATTTGGTTGGGATGGTGTCAAGCGTGTGTGGAGGCAACCAGGTGAGGAGTACAAAGACAAGTATGTCTTGCCTACAGTCAAGCATGGTGGTGGGAGTGTCATTGTCTGGGGCTGCATGAGTGCTGCCGGCACTGGGGAGCTACAGTTCATTGAGGGAACCATGAATGCCAACATGTACTGAAGCAGAGCATGATCCCCTCCCTTCAAGGAATGGGCCACAGGGCAGTATTCCAACATGATAACGATCTCAAACACACCTCCAAGATGACCACTGCCTTGCTAAAGAAGCTGAGGGTAAAGGTGATGGACTGGCCAAGCATGTCTCCAGACCTAAACCCTACTCAGCATCTGTGGGGCATCTTCAAACGGAGGTTGGAGAAGCACAAGGTCTCTAATATCCACCAGCTCCGTGATGTTGTCGTGGAGGAGTGGAAGAGGACTCCAGTGGTAACCTGTGAAGCTCTGGTAAACTCCATGCCCATGAGGGTTAAGGCAGTACTGAAAAAAAATGGTGGCCACACAAAATATTGATACTTTGGGCCCAATTTGGACATTTTCACTTAGGGGTGTACTCACTTTTGTTGCCAGCAGTTTAGACATTAATGGCTGCGTGTTGAGTTATTTTAAGGGGACAGCAAATGTACACTGTTATACAAGCTGTGCACTCACTACTTTACATTGTAGCAAAGTGTAATTTCTTCAGTGTTGTCACATGAAAAGATATAATAAAGTATTTACAAAAATGTGAGGGGTGTACTCACTTTTGTGATATACTGCATTTTCCCTATTTCTCCCAAAGTAAGTCCTCTGTGCTCACAGAAATCATGTGGCCAATGCTTTGGACATGTTACCAGCTTTTAGGCAGGTGCAGTTTATTTTGTCCACTACAGGTGGCGCTCTGCAGCTGAAGCTGAAGTCTGGAAGAATCCAGTTCCCCTATGGTTTCCTGGGTCACTGCGGAAGTGATCCAGTTGGATACTGTTGCCCCATGGTTCTCTGGCAGACATCTTGGGTCAGCCAGAGCCTATTTAAGGCCTTGGCACCTGGGTTTTGTGCACTTTATGCAAGTGGGTAGAGCAGGAAAAGGTATCCCGTCTGTTAGGGACAGTTCTAGCAGTAGGGAAAGGTTCCTGACAGAGAAGGAAAGCATAGGGTCGCATCTCCTCTGGACATCTTCCAGATTGGGCACAAAATGGACAGGCCACATTCTGCCCTCTTTACAGATGCTGTCATTCTGGCTGGAATCCGCTCTGTAAGCGTCAGTGTACCTGGTTGGGCAGTATTCCCAGCAGGATTGTTGTGGACTGTTCAATGCAAGTTTATTATCGCACCTGACTGTGTGAATTATTGCTGCAGCACCACGTTGCACCCCACCTACAAGCTGCCAGATGAAATATGCATTTCAGGTATTACAGCCATATATTGTTTAAAAGAATAGCATGGCCAATGTTTTTTTTGGCCATACTTCTCTTGTGGATCACAGGAGTTAATTTACTTTTGTATTCCTTTTGAGCCAGAGTCAGTTTATAGCAGGCTATTTCCTGCTATCACCCAACAGGGCAGAGCCTTACCTGGCCTGGGAAGGATCCCAACAATATTATTGGAACTCACCCCACTGCCTGATTGACAGCTGGCTCTGCTTTTCAGCACACAGCTGCACACCTCCCAACTTTTTGAGATGGGAACGAGGGACACCTATCAGCAAAAATATATAGGCATAGGACACACCCCCTGTCACGCCCCCTTAAAGAAGAACTGTACGCAAAAAACAAGATTGGTTAAACCCACAAGTGCCTTTTTACCACTACTATTCCTTTATATTGGATTTTGGAATTTACAAATGCAGCAATTTAGAAATCAGATGAGAGGTTTAGCGCTGGAAAACACTTTTTGATAGATAAAAAGTGCATTTTATATACATCTATATAGATCAGACCAAAATGAGGGACACATTAGGAGGAATGAGGGACAGAGGGACATTGCTCCAAATCAGGGACAGTCCCTCAAAATCAGGGACAGTTGGAAGCTATGCGGCTGTGAGCCAGAGCCAGTCGTGCCCACCCCATCCCCAACCCCGGCCTGGGAGTCAAGTCAGAGCGCTGGAGGAGCAGTGAGGACCCAAATCTGACCCCTGTTTCAATGCCTTTCTTACACTCCGGCAGTGGATGCTGATCCTATGATGAGGCAAGGCATTGGGGGAATAGAACTGCAATACAGATTCTGCTACCTGATAGCCAACATTTATATTTAGAAAGGGAAGAAGTTTGTTGTGGGAGCACTTACCACTGGCATTGAATTAAGGGAGATTTCATTAAAAATGAATGCGGCAGCTTCCTTTGTTAAAAAAAATAAAATCAAAAGTTTCCCTTGTTAGGCTCCATGTACACTGAAGCTGATCAACTGCAGTTTATTGGCGTTTTTTTTTTAAAAGCCCATTAACTGCTCTCTGTTAGCCTATGTGTTCATGCACATATAACGTTTTTTATGCCGCGTACACACAACCGTTTTTAATGTCATTGAAAAAAACTGAATTTTTCTCGATGTGATTCTTCTCAAGCCTGCCTTGCCTACACACTATCGTGGAAAAAAATGTTCGAGTAAAGCGCGGTGACGTACAACACGTACGACGGCACTATAAAGGGGAAGTTCCATTCGGATGGTGCCACCCTTCATGTTGGTAAAGTTTGTTGAGAGACAATTCGCGCTTTTCAGCCTCGTGCTTTTCAGTCCGATACAGCGTGACGAATGTGCTCCATTACGAATGCTAGTTTTACCAGAACGAGCGCTCCCGTCTCATACTTGTGTAGCGGGTATGTACTTTCTCGGGTGTAAATTTGAACCCGACAGAGACATTGGTGATGTGTAATTCTCTGCAGCCCAGCGGGTGGCGCTGTCGCCCTGGGCTGGGGTTGAATCATTGCTGTGTGTCGTGCCTCCTTTTTGTCCTCCCTCTGCAGCGGTATGGTGGGGCGGGGAACCCGCCGTGCTTGCTGGGAGAGGGTATAAAGGGGCCGGCCATCTTTGTCACGGGGGAGTCCGAGGCACCTTTAGCCTGTGGACGGTGGTTCGTGACAGTTCTCTAGGCGGGCCTAGGCCTAGAGGTCAGCCGGAGGTCGTGTTCCATCCCAGGCACCTTTAGCCTGGGGTGAGGTACTCGGATGGAGGTCTGGAGCTCAGTGCCCAACACTGAGTTCCGCGAGGGAAGGAGATCCTAGGGAACCCCGGGAGTGGGTACCCGAATCCGGAAGGCGTAATGGACCGGGGGGAGCTCCTCACTTGAAGACCTGGTGCAGCAGATTGCCAGTGACGGGTGAGTCTCTCATCGGAGACCGCTTGGAAGGAAATCCCCCCTCGCTCGGAGACCGTAGCCCACTTTCAGGGAGGAAAGTGGAGAAGACATTGTGTCTGGGCCTACTCGCATCCACACCTCCTTTTCTGTTCTGTTTCTACAAGGGAGTTCAACTGATTGTGTTCATTCGAGAAGAATAAAGGAGTGTTGGACTTTAATGGTGTGGGGCTCATTTCCTGACAGACATTGTTCAAGGTAACTCTTGGTGGAGGCTCCAGGTGCACAGCACTGACCCGAAGGTAAAAGAACTTTGCTTATATCACACTGACACCTGTGGTGAAGGCCAGGCGTGGTGTCCCCGCTCCCTTCCCCTCTGGAGGTACCCCTAGACAAGAGACAGACGAGCTGAAGAAAGAGAGGGGAGTGAGGAGGGCGCTACACTTGATTCTGAGCATGCGCATTTTTTTTCACGTCGTTAAAGCCTCTACACGGCCGTTTTTCATGACGAGAAAAACGACGATGTGAAAAACAACGAGAAAAATTAGAGCATGTTCCAATTTTTTCATGGGCATTTTTCACGTCGAGAAAAATGCTCTGAAGCCCACACACGATCATTTTTAATGACCATTTAAAAAAAAAAAAGGAATTTTCTCGTCATTAAAAACGGTCGTGTGTACAGGGCACGAGTGTTAATGAGCAGTGGAGTTAATGGGCTTTTTTCTGAACGCAAGAAATTTGTGTGCAAAGTGCCGTTTTTCTGCGGGAAAAAACACTAAAGACGCAAAACGCCAGAAAAACGCTCAAAAACGCAGCTCGCCAGCGTTTTTTGATCCATTGGAAAAAACAAAACAAAAAAAACCGCAACACTGAAAAACACTAATAAACGCTATTGCAAAAACGCTAAAAAACTTTGAAAGGTTCCCTGCAAAGCTACTGGCGTTTTTTATAACTTTTTTTAGCGTCCAGTGTACATGGAGCCTTACTATTTAAAAAAGTCTTACTTATCTTTTCAACAAGACATCCAGGTATGTCTGTAGATGTGTGCTGCGTTCAATAAATACAGTCTTAGGGAAGTAAAAACAAAGCGCCGATAAGGAAATCATAACCCCCAATACAGGTTACAAATACAGAATCTGAATTAGACACCAACTTGTCTTTCTCTTTAAATCCATCAGCAGTCTTGCTAATTTTTTTGCTAGTCAATCCCAATTGATGACAAAAATGCTGCATTTTGTGCTATTTACCTCCCTTAAAGTGGTTGTAAACTCTAATGCCCTGTACACACGATCGGATTTCCAAGGATTCTAATCCGATGGATTTTTCCATCGGAAATCAGATAAAGCTGACTTTCATCAGTCTTGCCTACACACCATCAGTCAAAAATCCGACCGTCCCAAACACCGTGACGTGAAACACTCCGAAGAGCCGAGAAAAATTAAGTTCAATGCTTCTGAGCATGCGTTGACTTGATTCTGAGCATGCGTGGGTTTTTTCTCCGATGGAGATCCACACAGACGATCGGAATTTGCTATCGTTTTTTTTCCATCGGTATAATTTAAAACATGTTCTATTTTTTTATACTGATGGAAAAAAGACCGATAGGGCCCACACACGATCGGTTTGTCCGATGAAAAAAGTCCATCGGTCTTTTTTCATCAGAAAAAACGATTGTGTGTACGCAGCATTACAGACCACTTTTTACTACAGGTACGCCTATAATAAGGCTTACCAGTAGCTACCCAGAATATCTCCTAAAGCGTTACGCTTTAGGAGATATCCCCTGTATCAGCATGTGCCAACGTCATCAGCACATGCGCACTGAAGCAACGGCACATTTGTCTTCAGCTAGTGTGCCGTTTTCGGTGGCTCCCGCGTCATCGCGGCTCCGGCCAATCACAGCGCCGGAGCCCGTGATACCCGGAAGTGACTCCGGGAGAGATGTTGCCGGCCGGAGCGGTGTGCCGGGAACCACTGCGAAGGCTTTGATCTAAGGTGAGTATTTCATAATGAGCTATGAATACTAGCTCATTATGCCTTTGTTTTGCAGGTTTTTTTTTTGATTTTGGGTTTACTAACCACTGTAAGTCCCATTCTGCCTGAGGTCTCTGTCTCATTTCTGGGTTAAAGTGACTGTAAAGGCAAATGCATTTATTATTTAAGATAAAAAGATGCTATACTTACCTGTCCTGTGCAGTCCCTTACCTCCTCCTCTAGAGTCCCCCGCTGGCACCCATGTGGGGCACTCCTGAGCTGGGCTGTGTGCATCCATAGACACGCACAGTGTGGCTCAACTCCGCCCCCTGCTCCCTCCTCATAGGACTTGACTGACAGCAGTGGGGGCCTATGGCTTCTCCTGCTCTCAGCATCTCTCAGGAAGTGAGAGGCAGTTCTGCAGCTGTGACAGTGCTGGATCAGTGACAGGAGCCAGGATGGGATGGGGGGGTGGAGGGTGACAGTTAGTGAAGCATTTTTTACCTTTTAGTCCCCAATCACACCTGTACGATGTGCATACAATGCCTTGAAAAAGTATTTATACCCCTTGAAATTTTCCACATTTTGTCATGGTACAACCAAAAATGTAAATGTATTTTATTGGGTTTTTATATGATAGACCAACACAAAGTGGCACATAATTGTGAAGTGGAAGGTATTTTTTTTTATTACAAATAAATATGTGAAAAGTGTGGCGTGCATTTGTATTTAGTCCCCCTGAATACTTTGTAGAACCACCTTTCACTGCAATTACAGCTGCAAGTCTTTTTGGGGATGTCTCTACCAGCTTTGCACATCTAGAGAGTGACATTTTTGCCCATTTTTCTTTGCAAAATAGCTCAAGTTCTGTCAGATTGGATGGAGAGCGTCTGTGAACAGCAATTTTCAAGTCTTGCCACAGATTCTCAATTGGATTTAGGTCTGGACCTTGACTGGCCCATTCTAACACATGAATATGCTTTGATCTAAACCATTCTATTCTAGCTCTGGCTGTATGTTTAGGATCGTTGTCCTGCTGAAAGGTGAACCTCCGCCACCACCATGTTTCACAGTAGGAATGGCGTGTTCACGGTGATGTGCAATGTTAGTTTTCCGCCACACATAGCCTTTTGCTTTTAGGCCAAAAAGTAAAATTTTGGTCTCTTCTTCCACATGTCTGCTGTGTCCCCCACATGGCTTCTCACAAAATGCAAGCTGGACTTATATGGCTTTCTTTCAACAATGGATTTATTCTTCCATAAAGGCCAGATTTGTGGAGTGCACGACTAATGCCGCGTACACACGATCGTGATTCACGGCGGTTAAAAAAACGCCGTGAATCATGACATGAAAAACGAGGGAACGGCTTGTTCCCCCACACACGGCCGTTTTTTCCCGTAATTTTTTCTCTTGTCGAGAAAAACGACCGTGTGTAGGCTCCGTGGCAGTGTTTCCCTATGGGAAAACTGCAGCGGAAAAAAATGACGGGAAAAACGACGAGAAAAATTAGAGCATGTTCTAATTTTTCTCGTCGTGATTAATGCCGTTTTTCCCGTCGGGAAAAATGACAAAAAGACCACACACGGTCGTTTTTCTTGTTAAAAAAAAAATGTAATTTTTCACGACGGGAAAAATGATCGTGTGTATGCGGCATAATAGTTGTCCTGTGGACAGATTCTCCCACCTGAGCTGTGGATCTCTGCAGCTCCTCCAGAGTTACCATGGGCCTCTTGGCTGCTTCTAAGATTAATGCTCTCCTTTCCCGGCCTGTCAGTTTAGGTGGGCGGCCATGTCTTGGTAGGTTTCCAGTTGTGCCATACTCTTTCCATTTTCGGGTGATGGATTGAACAGTGCTCCATGAGATGTTCAAAGCTTGGGATTTTTTTTTATAAGCTAACCCTGCTTTAAACCTTTCCACAACTTTATCCCTGACCTGTCTGATGTGTTCCTTGGCACTCATAATGCTGCTTGTTCACTTAAGTTCTCTAACAAACCTCTGAGGGCTTTACAGAACAGCTGTATTTATACTGAGATTAAATTACACACAGGTGGACTCTATTGACTAATTAGGTGACTTCTGAAGGCAATTGATTCCACTAGATTTTAGTTAGGGGTATCAGATTAAAGGGGGCTGAATACAAATGCACGCCACACTTTTCAGATATTTACTCGTAAAAAACATTTAAAACCATTTATCATTTCCCTTCCACTTCACAATTATATGCCACTTTGTGTTGGTCTATTACATAAAATCCCAATTAAATACATTTAAATTTTTAGTTGTAACATGACAACATGAGTAATATTTTAAGGGGTATGAATACTTTTTCAAGGCACTGTATATGTTTTATTTCGCGCTTTAGTTACGCAACAGCATTGGGCAGCCCATTCACTTGTATAGACTTTCCTACATGCAGCAAACGTGTCAAAGTAGCTCCTGCTTCTTTTCTTGGCTGTGAGCCGAATACGTTTTTGTAACGCATGTTTTTTGCACATTTTGTTTGGACAAAATGTGTGTCTGCTAGCTGCGTTTGGGTTGTCATTAAGAAATAATGGCACTGCAAGTGTAATGGGTGCTTTAGCAGGTTTTCAGGAACGCACGCAGAAATGCTGCTTAGCTTCCTGGATTGCGAAGGTTTGAATGGAACCTAATGCAGAGAATGCATTAACCCCTTGCCGACCAGCGCACGAAAATATACGTCGGCACAATAGCGCGGCTGGGCAAATGGGCATAGTGGGCGTGCACGCCGCGTACTCCGTAAGTGTGCCCACGGGTCCCGCGGACTCGATGTCCGCCGGGGGCCTGCGGTCATGACACGGAGAGGCAGAACTTGGAGATACCTATGTAATCAAGGCATTTTGCTGTTCTGCCTAGCAACATGACATGGATCTACTGCTCCCTATTAGACTTGTGCACAACGGAAAAATTCGTTCCGTTTCGGTTCGTTTCTTTCCGGTCCTGTTGATTCGTAATCATTCGTAATTTTGCTAGACGGGATTTTTCGTGTTCGGACTCATTCGTATTTTTGCAAGCGACATTTTTCGTTGAATTTTTTGTTGCTTTATAATTCGTACTTTCGGTAGAGTACGTTGTTTTTCGTTGATTCTGGACACAACTCCTACTTTCGTAACTTTTTTTGGGTTCGTTGATTCGTAATTTTCCGTGTCTCTCTCACAACGACGCTGCCTATTATGCCTAATGTGCTTCGAATGGATTTGTACTTTTCTAAATACATAGCGGTTATTTGTAACGATTCGAAATCTCGTATTTTACTTTCGTTTTTTACATGCGGCTATAGGCTCCGCCCCTGTACACCATTTTGAGAGGGTTCAGCACGGTGAGGGAGAAGCAGAGAGCAGAGCAGAGTGTTATTGTGCTTCGAATGGATTCGAAATCTCGTATTTTACTTTCGTTTTTTACATGCGGCTATAACCTCCGCCCCTGTACACCATTTTGAGAGGGAGTTCAGCACGGTGAGGGAGAAGCAGAGAGCAGAGTGAGTGTTATTGTGCTTCGTATGGATTCGTACATTTGTAACTTTTTTCATAACGAATTATGCCGAAGACCTTCGGGCATTCGCTATTTGCGGTGTAATTTATTTCGGATTCGGTCTTATTCGTAATTGCTTTGTTCGGAAATTCGAATGCTTCCGAATGTCCGAAAGTTGCTAAATTCGGACGAATTTCAATTCGTTACGAAACGAATTGCACAAGCCTACTCCCTATCATCGGGAGCAGTGATCTCTGTCATGTTCTAGTGGGACCATCCCCTCTACAGTTAGAATCACTCCCTAGGACACACACAACCCCTTGATCGCCCCCTAGTGTTTAACCCCTTCCCTGCCAGTGTCATTTACACAGTAATCAGTGCATTTTTATAGCACTGATCGCTGTATAAATGACAATGGTCCCAAAATAGTGTCAAAAGTGTCCGATGTGTCCGCCATAATGTCGCAGTCATGATAAAATCGCAGATCGCCGCCATTACTAATAAAAAAATAATAATAATAAAAATGCCATAAAACTATCCTCTATTTTGTAGACGCTATAACTTTTGCGCAAACCAATCAAAATACGCTTATTGCGATTTTTTTTTACCAAAGATATGTAGAAGAACACATATTGGCTTAAATTGAGAAAGAAATTCTTTTTTTTTTTATATATATTTTTTGGGGATATTTATTATAGCAAAAAGTTAAAAATATAGCTTTTTTTAAAAAATTGTCACTCTTTTTTTGTTTATAGTGTAAAAAATAAAAACCGCAGAGGTGATCAAATACCACCAAAAGAAAGCTTAATTTGTGGGGAAAAAAGGACGTCAATTTTGTATGGGTGCAACGTTGCACGACCGTGCAATTGTCAGTTAAAGCAGCGCCGTGCCGTATCGCAAAAAGTGGCCTGGTCAGGAAGGGGATAAATCCTTCCGGGGCTGAAGTGGTTAAAGTTTTACTAAAGGCAATTTTTTTTTTTCATTTTGTATAGAGTAAGGGAGGGTTTTAACTACTGTCAAAAAATGTTTTCCATCTGTGTCCTATTGGGGAGATTTTCGATCACTTCCTGTCCCACAGCCAAACAGGAAGTGAGAGGTAAACCCACTAAAGTGAGGAAATCCTGGGTTGTCACCTGGGTCAGCAGAAATAGTGTCCCCATTAGAAGATTTCCCCTCTCTTCCTGTTCTACTGACACCCAAAATTTGGGATTTTCTTTTAGTTTTTAGGATAACGGTAAACTTGACAAATAGGGTAAATCTTCCTAACAGGGGCACAGTCAGCAATAAACATCTGATGGGGGTTCTCATTCCTCCTGACTGTAAGCAAAACTAGAGAAAAAAAATTGCCTATAGAGACACTATAGGATAAAAAATAAATAAAAAAGTTTGACTCTAGGGCCACTTTAAAGTGGACCTTCAGTAATTTTTTCATCTTTCCATCTATTAAATCTTCTGCCCTTGTTATTTTAACTTTGGATAGTAAAACATTTTTATTTTTGCCAGTGAATACCTTATACAGCCCACTTCCTGTTTCTTGTCTGGTCATTAGCCTAGGCTTATGATATCATGCACAGCTCTCTCTCACACTCTCCTGAGAGTTTACCAGGAAGGGAGGGAGGATGAGTCACGAGGGCCAATGAGAGCTGCAGAGCTGGTGGTGTGCCTCTGTGTAAATCCAGAAAGTGAACAGGCAGCGGCTTCAGGTGCCCACAATTAAAATGGCTGGGCGGTGGGGTTGTGTGGCGGGGGGTAAGCTCACTTGCTGTCTGGCTTACCAATGCCCATCAATGCTGACCATTAAACTCACCTGCCTGACACACTGACCATTACACTGACCTACCTGACATACATACACTGACCTACCTGACATATACTGACCTATCTGACATACATATACTGACGGTAGTGACATACATACACTGACCTACCTGACAAACACTGACCTACCTGACATACATACACTGACCTACCTGACATACACTGACCTACCTGACATACATACTGTACACTGTCGGTAGTGACATACATACACTGACATACCTGAAAAGGAGACAGACTTTATGTGTCCTGCAGCAGCTCAGCTCAGCCGTGGTGTGCCCATCATCATCACAGCAGGCAGCCAGAGGAGGAGAGGAGAGCCGCCCGTTGGAATGCCGAGAGGGGAGCGGGAATCTCACAGTTGTAATTTCCACCTTCTGGAGCCTGCAGCACCTATGATGGACGTTACACGTCCCGCGGTCCCGGCATTGGACCAGTGGGACGTCCATCATAGGCGCTGCAAGCTCCAGAGGTCACTCGGTGGTGCTCGGGATAAGATCGGTCCCCGCTCGGCGGCGGCGCTCGGGGCTAACAATAGATGAGACCTTTTCTATAATAAAAGCTGTTTGTAAACCAAAAAAAAAGAAGTGTGCATGCCTGAGACCCGGGCCTTTTCGGGAAACCATTCGGGGCTCCAACCCCCCCACCCCTGACGCCACTGGTTGCAGCCAGACTTAGTGGAGGGAGATTGCATATTTGGCAAGTACAGAATCACAGTATATATAAAATAATATGCAAAGTGGTTGGAGGGAAGCTTCAGAATGGCAAAGATGTTTTTATTACAGATTATGTGAGCAGACTGCAGTTCCACACAGTGTGAACGACATCATTAAAAAACAATTTCATGAATTTATACGTGTTTACAAATCCCCTATAAACACATGTATGTCATTGCTACTGTTGTAGTAGAAACAATGTTATTTCCTAACTGGGACCATAATAGTAACTTATACTTTCACCAGGCTGCTACAATGTACTGTATAGTATAACAAGTATCTGAGCATGCGCAGTGCCCATACACATGGCTGCCTAGATGGTTTCCATCTCCCCACTGCGCATGCTCACTTCCCACAGACGTGGCCACCCCAGTTCAGCAGTCTCCCTCTGAGCATGCGCAGTGGTCACAGCCTCCCTCTAGATGCATCTAACGGTATAGGAGTGTGTGATGTGCTCTGGCTACTCCCATTATGACTTTTCAGGGAAGACCCCTAACTGACAGCGGAGGAAGCAGAGCCGAGGCGGGTGAGACGGAGGTGACATGCTGGCTGGAATGAATGGAGGGGGAGCCTGGGCTGCACGGAACGTGTCCGGATCTGTCGCCGGTGCACCAATCGCCTCGCAGCACTATGTGGGGAAGCTGCTGACTTTACACTAAACACAGGAGAGCGAGCAGTCCTCCCAGTGCCTGCACCTGGGACCCGGATCCTGGGGACACTCTGCAGCATGTGAGTACCCTTCACCATCACTGACATCCGGGACTTTCTACATTACAAGGGACTGCTGATTGTTATCCCTGTGCTGGGCACCGATCAGTCTCCCTGTGCTGGGCACCGATCAGTCTCCCTGTGCTGGGCACCGATCGTTATCCCTGTGCTGGGCACCGATCGTTATCCCTGTGCTGGGCACCGATCGTTATCCCTGTACTGGACACCGATCGTTATCCCTGTACTGGACACCGATCAGTCTCCCTGTGCTGGGCACCGATCAGTCTCCCTGTGCTGGGCACCGATCGTTATCCCTGTGCTGGGCACCGGTCAGTCTCCCTGTGCTGGGCACCGGTCAGTCTCCCTGTGCTGGGCACCGGTCAGTCTCCCTGTGCTGGGCACCGATCGTTATCCCTGTGCTGGGCACCGATCGTTATCCCTGTGCTGGGCACCGATCGTTATCCCTGTGCTGGGCACCGATCGTTATCCCTGTGCTGGGCACCGATCGTTATCCCTGTACTGGGCACTGATCGTTATCCCTGTACTGGGCACTGATCGTTATCCCTGTACTGGGCACCGATCGTTATCCCTGTACTGGGCACCAATCAATCAGTCTCCCTGTACTGGGCACCAATCAGTCTCCCTGTACTGGTCACCGATCGTTATCCCTGTACTGGGCACCAATCAATCAGTCTCCCTGTGCTGGGCACCAATCAATCAGTCTCCCTGTGCTGGGCACCAATCAATCAGTCTCCCTGTGCTGGTCACCGATCAGTCTCCCTGTGCTGGTCACCGATCAGTCTCCCTGTGCTGGTCACCGATCAGTCTCCCTGTGCTGGTCACCGATCAGTCTCCCTGTGCTGGTCACCGATCAGTCTCCCTGTGCTGGGCACCGATCAGACCCCCCATGTGCTGGGCACCGGTTGTTATCCCTGTGCTGGGCACTGATCAGACCCCCCATGTGCTGGGCACTGATCAGACCCCCCATGTGCTGGGCACTGATCAGACCCCCCCATGTGCTGGGCACCGGTTGTTATCCCTGTGCTGGGCACTGATCAGAACCCCTGTGTTGGGCACTGATCACTATCCCTATGGGCATGGATCAGGGTTCCCAATGTTCTCTCTGGGCACTGATCATCTCTGTGTTGGGTGGTGGGCACGGATCAGGATTCTCAATGTCCTAGCTGGGCACTGATCATCTCTGTGTTGGGTGGTGGGCACGGATCAGGATTCTCAATGTCCTAGCTGGGCACTGATCATCTCTGTGTTGGGTGGTGGGCACGGATCAGGATTCTCAATGTCCTAGCTGGGCACTGATCATCTCTGTGTTGGGTGGTGGGCACGGATCAGGATTCTCAATGTCCTAGCTGGGCACTGATCATCTCTGTGTTGGGTGGTGGGCACGGATCAGGATTCTCAATGTCCTAGCTGGGCACTGATCAGGATTGTCCCAGCACTGCACAATGCAGATCTGCAGTCCACTCTGACTCACTCCCCCTTTGCATCACTTCCAATGCGGCAGCCGAGCACAGCTCAGGATCAGGACAGGGATGGATTCTGTTGCAGTAATTCGCCTCCATCCAGTCCTATAACTTTACCATACTGTGCCCAGCTGTCTCTGATGTCCTATTCTGTTCTATTCTGCCCATACACATTGAGAGTTTCTGGTGATTTAATCAGATTTTAACCTTCTTTCTGATGCACCAACACATCTCACTACCATCTGTGCCACAGAGATATAAAGATCTGATGTGTAAGAGCTTGCTGTGCTTTTTTATTATTTGCTTTTGAGATCAAAGAACTAAAAGATTGCCCTGTGTATTGATGCAGCACTAGGGTCTGTTTTTTTGTTTTTTACAGAATATTTATTTATTACAAGTGTTTATATAGTACCATCGATTTACATACTATTTAGTCACACGTTATTCCCTGTCCTCATAGGAGCTTACAATCTAAAGTCTCTATATGTATATTACATGCTGTATATATGTGTCTCGGTATATGTATATTACATGCTGTATATGTATACTACATGCTGTATATATGTGTCTCTGTGTGTGTGTGTGTGTATATATATATATATATATATATATATATATATATATATATATGTGTGTATTTATATATTTATATATTACATGCTGTATATATGTGTCTCGGTATATGTATATTACATGCTGTGTATATATGTGTCTCGGTATATGTATATTACATGCTGTGTATATGTATTCTGGTGCATTCCTAATTGCACTCCAGCACAACAGAATGCACACACACAGATGATGCATTGTAATAAATTTGTGCCTTGAGGTGCATTGCCTTCCCATTCAAAGGGGCTGATTAATGCAACATATGTGCTTTATTGCACCCATGGTGGGAAAAATCCTAACACAAAGAGATGCTGTAGGCACCAATCAGAATGTATGTCTCTCAGATCTGCCGGGAGCTCTGGTTACCAACCTGTGGCCTAAAGGCAGAATGGTGGCCTTTTGGCACTTATGGTGCTTTACATTGATGCTTTTTTCAAGCCAGTGAAGAATAAAATATTCTTTATATTGGCCATTCTGAACCAGTTTTTCTCCAGAGGTTGCTAGGTCTTCATGGAGCTGTGGTTGGTTGACCTCTCATCTGATGGTGTTTGGATAGCTCCTGCCAGCTACATTACACCAGTGATATTTGAACTGGAATTCTAATCACCACTGTAATGGCAGCATTCTTTCCAATGACCCACTGACCACCGGTGTAAGGTGCCCTCTTCCTGCTGACCACCAGTGTGAGGGGCCCTCTTTGCAATGACCACCGGTGTAAGGTGCCCTCTTCCTGCTGACCGCCAGTGTAAGGTGCCCTCTTCCCGCTGACCGCCAGTGTAAGGTGCCCTCTTCCCGCTGACCGCCAGTGTAAGGTGCCCTCTTCCCGCTGACCGCCAGTGTAAGGTGCCCTCTTCCCGCTGACCGCCAGTGTAAGGTGCCCTCTTCCCGCTGACCGCCAGTGTAAGGTGCCCTCTTCCCGCTAACCGCCAGTGTAAGGTGCCCTCTTCCCGCTGACCGCCAGTGTAAGGTGCCCTCTTCCCGCTGACCAACAATTAATTATGTTTAGCAGCAGTTTTCTGAGACCTAAAAATTGTTTCAAAGGTTCCTCCAGGTAAAAATAATAAAACGAAGGATTCGCCCCGGGTACTTTAAATGAAGTGGGTAACGTTTCCGCCAGTAAACATAACAGTAGTAAATACAGTATATGGTTTATTCAAGTAAAATTGTTTACATGCATAGATAACACCAACAGTTGCCAATTAAAAAAAGATACATAAACAAGGAATATTGGTACATAAATGTAGTGACAGTCAGAGTACACGGACATCATACTACCCGACTAGTTTCGCGAGATCCAGCTCGCTCTTCAGGGGTGGATGTGTGTAACAATGTACCTAGGATGAATATATAAATAATGTGTTTGGCAATATGGCACAGTATTGGTTATAAAGGCACAGGGTAGGAGGGGCTGGGGGTCCCCATACTCACCACTGAGCTTGACCATGGCTACAGGTGTGCGGCCCCAAGACTGCAACAGCAGGTGCCTCACCGGGGAGCTGAGGGGGCGGAGTCAGAAGGGACCCCACCGGGGGCCAAACGAAGAGCAGGCATGGGTGTAGTGATGTATCCATAGAGACTTCGTTAGTCCATAAAAAGTATAGGCTGTGAACATAAGTATGTTTGTCAGGCATCTAAAGTAGTAAAGTAGAATCAATAAGTATTGGCATAAGAATATGTATGCATGAATGAAAGGCCTGGGCCAAAGATGGTGGGGACATGGAGATAATTAGAAACATAGGATAGCAGAGGGATACTAACAAATGACAAGATAGGAAAGAGAGGTGAACTGCAATTCTATGAATGTGTGTAGTGATGTATCCCTAGAAACCTCGTTAGTCCATAAAGAGTATAGGCTATAAATATGTTTATCAGGCATCTGAAGTAGTAAAGTAAAATCAATGAGTATTGGCATAAAGATGATTTTTTAAAATAAAAATGGTGAGAGAGGCTGCTTTAGGGCTTGTGTTGGTCTCTGAAAAGTGATTAGTGGCTCAACTGCCTCTTTTTACCACCTCTGACCTTGTGTAAAATGAGACCTTACACCCCTTTCACACTAGAGTGCCTGTGCTGTTAGCGCTAAGGCCCCTTTCACACAGAGGCGCTTTGCAGGCGCTCTTGCGCTAAAAATAGTGCCTGCAACGCGCCCTGAAAAAGCCACTCCTTTGTATCCAGTGTGAAAGCTGGAGGGCTTTCACACTGGAGCGGTGCGCTGGCAGGAGGGTAAAAAATCTCCTGCAAGCTGCATCTTTGAGGCGCGATAGGAGCGGTAAAAATACCGCTCCTATAGCGCCCCTGCCCATTTAAATCAATGGGGTAGCACCTCCAAAACGCCGCAAAGAGGCGTTATTGCTGGCGTTTTTAACCCTTTTTCGGCCTGCAAATCGCGGCAAAAACTACGGTATAGCGGCGCTAAAAATAGCGGTGCTATACCGCCAGTGCATCCAGCGCTTCAGTGTGAAAGTAGCCTAAAGCGCCGCTGGTTTTTGCGGCGCTCTAGTGCTGTTCTAGTGCTTTTTTGCAGCGCTTTTCTGCCTCTAGCGGAGCGGTTTTTACCTTGAAAACAAGGTAAAAAGTTCAGTTTTGTGGCGCTTTGCAAGGGCTGCCCATTTATTGCATTTGGCAGGGGAATTTTGGGAGAGCTATTTACAGCGCTCCCAACCCAGCCCCAAAGATGCTGCTCGAATGGGAGGCGCTTTTCAGGCGCTATTTCTAGCGCTAAAGCGCATGAAAACCGCCTGTGTGAAAGGGGTTTTGTGGTGTCTTCTAGATGTTAATAATTTGGTGAATTTTCTTTTTTTTTTAGAATATCTTACTTTTTTCTGTGCTGTCCATGTCTCAAATCATCAAATGCGGCACAAGTAATTTTAAGAGGACTGTAGGAAGCACAAATGTTGAAGCATTGATTTATTGTATAAGCACAGTAATCATTTGGCGTCTCCAGTCTATGACTGTCTCCTGAAGCATTTTCTGGTCCTATAAATGTCTCTAACACGTCTTCAGTCTCTGATCATCTCCTGTTCCTTATCTTCCGGCTCTGATCATCTCCTGTTCATTCTCTGATCTCCTCCTGTTTAGTCTCTGACAGTTTTCTGTAGCATTACTTTCATTGAATATTATGTGGCCCTTTGGTGATATCAAGGACCCCTATATATTAACTAAGTTGACCACCACTGGTGTAAAGTAATCTGACCTACTACCACAATTAACCATACATTTATTCCTTCCATTGTGTTAAAGCGGAACTTCACCCTAAATAGAAAGATCTGCTTTACGCCCCCCTTCCTTTTCAGTTTTTGGCACTTTTTTTTCCAGGGGGGAGGAGCAGGTACCTGATTTTGACAGGTACCCACTCCCACTTCTGGACGGGTCGCTGCGCCTTCGGAAATTCTCCTCCTTTGCCCGCAACCTTCTGGGGCACGTCTTGGGGTCTCAGAAAGCTGCGCGACCAGTCATAAAGCACAAAGGGGCTCGTGCATGCGCAATGGTCAGTCGGCTGTAAAGCCGCAAGGAATCACAGCCAGCTGCCCGCAGTTAACATCCCAGTGCCAAGGACCAAGGGTGGATAAAAATCAATGATTTAAAAAAAAAAAAAAATCTGATTTATTTGATTTAAAACCGATTTTTTTTTTGATTTTTACCGAATTTATTTTAATAAAATGCTTTTGGAGTAAAAATCGAAAGATAGTTTTCTATTTAGGATACATTAATAATTGTGTTTATTAAGCATGACATGGAGCTTAGTTATGTAGCATGAGGCTGTATATTCTGCAATATTTACATTTTTGGTAAACTCATTCAATGAATCCAAGCTCTGCAATCTGAGATAACATGCACTGCATTGATGCATTCACACAATTTCACAGTAACTATGAGATATAACAAAGTTCAGGAATATTCCTTTATCCCATTGTTTTGCAAATCTATGTACACTACAAACTGTATGAATGAATCGGTTCTGATATTGCTGTTTTACTAACCTGACAGCTCATTATTCTAAATAGGAAACCTTCATTTTGTTTGCAAATATTAAAGATTCTAACTACCAGCAAGATTAAGTCCTTACAATTAAAGATCACCTGTCATTTCAGATCCATCACGGCAGTGCCTGTTAGTGGGCATCCACTCACCTGCTGCCGCCACAACCCTCACCTTGTTGTGTCACTGCCACATCACCAGCCGTTCCATTAAATTAAATAGGACTGTCGGTGAGTCAACAGCGGGTCAGAGGAGGAGCCGCTGCGGGACAGATGACAGTTGCTCTCTAAATATTATGATTTAAATTGAGTTCATTTAAATCAAGCCTTTTTACTAGTGATTTAAATCGTAATTCAAATCCACCCTGCAGGGATCCGAAGACTGTGGAAGAACCGGTTCAGGTGAGCATGGCGCTGAACCCCTGGACAGGTAAGTGTCCTTTTATTAAAATTCAGCAGCTACAGTATTTCTAGCTGCTGACTTTAAAAAAAAAAATCAGACAGGGCGAAGTGGCCTCATAAATGATCAGGTTTTGGCCAGCGAGTGAATATTTCACAGTGGGTACTGCCAACACAGCCAGAAGGGTCCTAGATCTTTCAGATCTATAATTGCCGTTTGCTCCAGTGCTGGTCATATGCTTCTTTTGGGTGGCTGATAAAGAAATTCATGTCTGAATTGGGTCATATAATTCACACATGTTAGTGTTTCTGTCGTAATTCTATAAATATGAACAGCTTGTTCAGTGTTGGCCAATGCTGTGCGTTATGGAAATTCTTCTCATGCTATTGTTCCTAAATGTAATGGCCTATTATTAGAATAAATGGGGGGGGGGGGTCCCCTAAGTATTTGTTCTCAAATGATTAGACTGCTTTATTATTGACATATGGGTCGTTTTACTGCATGTACGTGTATTGTGTTACAATCTGACACAAATCAATGCACAAGGGGAACTTTGCTAGGACTTCTGTGAGGAGCAGATTACAGTAGGATTCCAGCTTTCGGCAAGCCATAGACTTTGCAGATTTATTTTCCGCAATCACAAGTTGCAGGAAAGAAATTTGCACAATTCCCCCATCAACACAGACAGTGCAGGCAGGGGAATCCCTCCTGCCAGTGGCGGTGCATCCATAGTGGGCGCAGGAGCGCCGTCCTCTCTCTCCTGCACCCGTCACTCAACAATAGATAGATTTGTGCAATGCATGAATCTATCTATTGTCACCACTGCCACCCACTATTTAGGTGTCCGGCCCCCTGTTGAGCGCCGGCCATCTGAATTACAGCGGTGGGTGTGTTTTGGAAGTGTCTGATTAGAGCAATAGGCTCTAATAGGCTTCCTGATTAGAGCCTGTGGGCTCTAATCGGCTTCCAAATTGTTAAACAGCGGGCGCACAGGCTGTGTGTTCCCTGTTTAAACAATGCTGTGCTAGGGAATCGCTTCCCTAACACTGACCCGCCTCTCAGCCAATCGTGTGCACTGGGTCTGATTACCGGTCACCTGATTGGCTGAAGCGTCCAATCATAGCAGAGATGACATCGAGGATGGGAGAAGACATTGAGGACTCGGAGGGAGCATGGAGGAGGACGGCGCTGACCCCAGAAAGGTAAGTGCCGGGCGGGGGGAGGGGGGCAAACTGGCTGCGTTTGAGGGGGAGACTGGCTGCGTTTGATGGGCACAGTGGTGGCAATTGATGTTTGTTTTTTTTCAGTTTGTTTGCGCCCCCCCAAAAAATTTGAGCACCAGCCGCCGCTGCCTCCTGCTTAGACATTGTGTTCTCCTCGAGGGAGGGCGTACGGGCGAGGGGAAGCCATCCACACCAGGAGAAGACAGTGAATATTGCTAGTGGCTATAGCAGCCGCTAGCGATAATCGCAAGTAAATCTGGCAGGTTGGATGTACCCAAGTTGATCAATCGATCAACTTGGTACATTCAGCCTGCCCATACACGGTTCGACTCTTGGCCAATTCCTACTAAACCGGACACGATTTGAACCGTCTATGGCCGGCCCTACTATGACTATAAATAGTTTGGAGGCAAGCTGGCCCAAACTAACAATTTTCTTTTACATAATGATGTGGCCGCTAATATACAGTAGCATTAGCCACATACAGTATGCAAGAAAGACACCCGTACTGCTGCCAGGACTAAATCCAGTTGGCCTGAAAAAGTCTCCATCAGTCAGGGGAAGCCTCATATTTTCATCAGTAAATACAAGGCTTCCTCTGATTGGCCAAGGTAGAGAGGTGGGTGGATGAGATCCTGATTTCATTGATAAAAAGACAAGACTTTTGAGATGCATTCAGGCCAACTCGATTTAGTTCTGGCAGCGGACTACTGTATGTAGTTAATGCTACTACAGAATATTACAGCACACACAGTGGCCACGTCATTATGTAAAGAAAATAGTTTGATCCAGCTTGGACCAAACTATTTAAAGCAGAGTTCCACCCAAAAATGGAACTTGCGCTTTTCCGGTTCCTCCCCCTCTCCGGTGTCACATTTGGCACCTTTCAGGGGGGGGGGGAGCAGATACCTGTCTAATACAGGTATTCGGCTCACACTTCTGGGTATAGATACCTGAGCCACCCACGGGTATCTACGCCCCTGCCGGCGCCTTCTCCGCCCCCCCCCGCTGTCTTCTGGGAGAGACACGGGTCCCAGAAGACAGCAGGGACCAGTGGGATAGCGCAGCGCGAGTCGTGCATGCCCAGTAGGGAACTAAGCTGTGAAGCCGCAAGGCTTCACTTCCTGATTCCCTTACCGAAGATGGCGGCGGCAGCACCCGGGCGATAGACCGGCTTTGGGTGCCGACATCGCGGGCGCGCTGGACAGGTAAGTGTCCTTTTTTAAAAGTCAGCAGCTGCAGTATTTGTAGCTGCTGACTTTAAAACAAAACAAAAATGGTGGACCTCCGCTTTAAAGTCAAGCTGGAGTTCCACCCTGAAGATTTTTTTTTTTACCAAAAATCTAAAAGAAAATAGAAAAAAAAAAAATACATTTTTACTTACCAGAAATAGCGGTTGCTATGCGGAAGTTCCTAATCTGCCTCTTCATCGTCCGCGGCTGGTCTTCTTCCTCGTCCTACTCGCGGTGTCTTCTGATGAATGGGGCACGCTGCCTTCTGGGACTGTGAACTGTGTGTATCCCAGAGAGCAGTCGGTGTCTTGCCGAAAAAGTTCCCCCGGCATATAAGGACCCCCCTGTACTGCGCAGGCGCAGCGCTTGCGCAGTACGAACCTCAACTGAGCCTCCGAAAATAGCCGAACATGTAGAGCAGAGAGTCACCTCTACACTGCGCCTGCGCAATGACTATGACACGTGCCGCACGCTGCCGATGCTAGTGTTACTCTACAAGGGGCGGGGGTGATTTTACCAATAAAGAACACGTCTTGGCGGGCCGTGTTGATGGGCGGGTTTTGCAATTGCAAAATCCGCCCATCGATATTGCAAAACCAGAGCCCTTCATTTGTTTTAACACCCCCCACTAAGACGTGTACTTTATTGGTAAAATCACCCCCGCCCCTTGCAGAGTAGCACTAGCATCGGCAGCGTGCGGCACGTGTCATAGTCATTGCGCAGGCGCATCTTGCAGGTCTGCTGTAAAGTGGATTTTAGAGGGGGAGGTAGAAGCAGCATAAGGACCCATTTTAGATGTGCTACAGTGTGAAGCGCATGCTGATAGGAGGAGGAAGCAGAATTGTAAAGAGATGAGCTTATCAGTCTGACCCTTATCCTTTAAAGTGATTGGAAAGTCAGAAGGTTTTTTATCTTAATGCATTCTATGCATTAAGATAAAAAACCTTCTGTGTGCAGCAGCCCCCCAATACTTACCTGAGCCCCATCTAGATCTAGCGATGTTGCAGGAGAGTCTCACCTGCCCAGGACTTTTCCTCCTCATTTGGCTCCTGCTGCACATCAAAGTCAGTGAGCCAATGAGGAGGGCGGGGGGGGGGGGGACCACACCACCGCTCCATGTCTGAATGGAAACACAGAGCAGTGGCTCGGTTCGGGTGCCCCAATAGCAATCTGCTTGCCGTGGGGACACTCGGCAGGAGGGAGGGGCCAGGAGTGTCAGTGACGGATCTGAGAAGAGGAAGATCCGGGCTGCTCTGTGCAAATCCACTGCAACAGAGTAGATAAGTATAACATGTTTGTTATTTTTAAATGGAAAAAAACTGAGACTTTAGTATCACTTTAACTGTCCAGTCACGGGGTGGAGGGATGGAGAGGAGACCAGTAAGTAAAAGTGTGCATGCAGCAGAGAAAGAAACAGTCTCCTCCCCTGCTCAACAGGACTGTGGAGCAGAGCAGAGTAAACCTCAGGACTGGATGGACAGAAATACATATCCTTTGGTAGGTAAAACATATATATATATATATATATATATATATATATATATATATATATATATATGATAGATGGCTAGCTAGAGAGATATATATTTCGTTTTAGGGCTCTTTCACACGGAGGTCCGCCTGTCAGTTTTTTAGGCGGACCTGAAACGGATCCTCCATGTACCCCTATGGAAGCACGGATGTCAGCGGAGACATGTCCGCTGACATCCTACCCGCTCCGCTCCGCCAAAGTGTGACGGAGGAAAACCCTATTTTTCCTTCCGTCGGCGGAGCGGATCGGATGACAACGGACTCTACGGTCCGTCGTCATCCGATTCCCCATAGGGGAGAGCGGCGCTCTGACAGGGCGGTCCCTGCACAGTGTGCGGGGACCGCCCAGTCATCCGTCGGCTCAGCGGGGATCAACGGATCCGCCCCGTGTGAAAGGACCCTTAATGTCTTTGATGGAGATGTCGTTAAAAATAATCATTGCTTCCCTTGTGTGTTTTTTTTTTTTTATTATTTTTTTTTAGCATTTGAAGTTTGTTATTTTTAGTATAAGACCCCATGCACACGAGAGGCCGTTGCAAACTCTGCTTAATGCACGTTTTTAAAGGTTGAAACCGGCGGTTAGAAACGCCCGTTTTGCCACGATTGCTGCCGCGTTTAGCGGTGTTTTACCGCATTTGCGTCTATAAGCGTTACATCATAAGACCCTCCCTAAGCTCAAAAAAATAGTATTATTTAACCATTGCCACGTCACCTGCCACGTCACCTGGCACAAGTTGTGGATTGTCCACTTGCCACGTCACCTGGCACAAGTTATGGATTGTCCACTTGCCACGTCACCTGACACAAGTTATGGATTGTCCACTTGCCTGCTGGTCCTGTATTGTACATAATGTTCCAATGCCTGTAACCGATGGTGCAACAAAGAGATACGGCTTTAGGAACCTAGTTGCAAGGAGAGGAGGAGCATGCAGGGATGAGGGAATAGATCATTAAAACAGCATTTAAAGGTACCCAAGATAAAAATGAGCTCCCCCCCCCCCCCCCCCCCGACACTGCAAGGGGAACATTGAAATCTTAAGACAATGCATGTTTAAAAAACAAAAACAATTCCAGGTATGAATATTTTATATATTTTTTTTTATTGGTCCAACTTGGACCAATGTATATATGTAATACACCATTCCTGGCCAATGCCCCTGGAAGCTGGAAATCACTGTAGTAGACACCACTACTCCAGTCATCTCCACTTGTTTCCCGGTCCTGTGCTGAATGGATGCCCTGCTGCATTCTGAACAGAGGAGGTCAGCTGCCATTCAGAGAATGGTTTGCATTTTCTGAATGAATGTAAAGAGTTTTCCGATTGGACATGGTGGAGAGGTGGGGCGGAGATGTCACCTGGAATTCTTCTTTAATAAGGTGGTATTAATACATGAGAGTATATGAATTCCTTTTTTAATAATGTACTTTTTCTCCACATTGTCACTGGATAGTTTGATCGGTATGTAGTTTAGACAAACTATACAATGCCATTGAGTGGCACAGTGGCTTAGTGGTTAGCACTTACCGTATATACTCGAGTATAAGCCGAGATTTTCAGCCCTTTTTTTTGGGCTGAAAGTCCCCCCCTCGGCTTATACTCGAGCCAGGGAAATTTTTACATTGGAAATCGTACCTGTAAAGAAGTTGCGGCTGCGGCGTCCATCGTTCAAATTCTGCGGTCTCTTCCTGTTCCTTCTGTGATAGGCGATTCTCATCAGACACTCTCCGCCTATCGCGATCATTCTCTCATCCTCAGTTTCCCAGCAGACGTCTGTGATTGGCGGAACACCCAACACAGTGTCTGCTGGGAAACTGAGGATGAGAGAACGTTCGTGATAGGCGGAGAGTGTCTGATGAGAATCGCCTATCACGGAAGGAACAGGAAGAGACCGCGGAATTTGAACGATGGACGCCGCAGCCGCAACTTCTTTACAGGTACTATTTCCAATGTAAAATTTGAGGATAGGGAACAGTAAGGCATTGTTGTCCCTCGGCTTATACTTGAGTCAGTAAGTTTTCCCAGTTTTTTTTGTGGCAACATTAGGTACCTCGGCTTATACTCGAGTCGGCTTATACTCGAGTATATACGGTATGTCCTTCAGCACTTGTTTGAATCTTGGTCAGCACTCTACCTGCATGGAGTTTGCTTATTCCTCCGGTGCTTTTATGAGTTTCCATTGGGTACGCCACTTTCCAAAGACAAGCTGGAAGGAGCTGGTAAAGTGGCCCTTTATATATGTGTACAAATTGTCTATGTTGGTCCTAAGCTAAGTAGTTGGGGAGGACTGAGGAAAGATCTGGCCACCTACTTCATAAAAAAAAATGCCAAGTAAATTCTGTGGAAAGAAATCTTTCAAGTGTATCAGATAAAGGGTATAGGGTGCAGAGAGAGGTTCGCCCAGAGAATCAGATATGACCGTCATCAGAGGGGAATGCCAAGGGACTATTGAGGGGGGGGGGGTGGTGGGGCAGTCCCCCGACCTGGATGGGAGACTTGGGGCTCGTTCATCACTATCTTTGGTCTCTGAAAAGCGATCTGCAATTGGATCAATCTTCAGAGAGCATTTGTCAGGCCATGAGGCGGCATTGTCTCTTCCTTACTGCTTGCTTTATCCCCAGAGAAGGCAAACTTCAGACATGGTTCCCAATTTTTTAAAACTTGCTGTGCACATCTTTAAGAATACATTTGTTTATTAAGCATCGTGGTCGTCAAATGATCTCTCACTCCCTTAAAGGGGACTGTAGGTTTCTTCCAGGCCTGGGCAATTGTTCTTTTGGCTGCTAACAAGCGAAGAATCCCAGGATGGGGCAATGCAACAAAGCCAATTTAGTCTCCTTTCGGATGTTTATATGGAATAGGGAGTACAGGAGACCAAACACTCAAGACCAAAAGCCTACCAGTCGTGGACAGGTCCACCAAGTGTGCCGAACATCCCCACGATGGCCACACCCCCGGAAACAGTGATCACTAGAGATTGGGTTGGCATGGGCCATATGAGCCAGAACCCAAAACCATTGCAACAACACTTCATACCCCGCCTCTAAGGTGGCAGTGTTAAATGAACATTTAGCAACTGAAGACCAAGCCTTGCTCCAGTCCTCCGGATTGATTCCAGTTCCCAGGTCTTGTTTCCAATGAGCCCCATAGGAAAGTGAAGTGAAAGATGATTGACTATTCAAAGACGCATAAAGTGTCTGAGTGGAGATGAGACCCGGGGAGTGCTGACAGATGTGTTTTGAAAGTGGTTTTCATGGAATGGGTAGGAGGAGGTATGCCAGAGAGAAGCTGTCCAGTGTTGAATCTGAAGAAAGCAAAAACACTCAGATTGGGGAGCGTTATACGTCTAACGAAAGGCGGCCCAGATCACTAGAAATCGGGCAGTCAAAAAATGTCGCACATGTGTAAGACCACAGAAGATCCATCAAGTGAACACCTGAGGCTGGTCTGTAAAAACTTTCATGTGGGAAAGTACGTTCCTACTTCCCCACTGCTGTTCTTGCCACCATATACCATCTGTCAAAATGATATACCATCTCTCTGCTTCTCCATTTACCTCCATACATAACCCTTTATGTAGATGCTGGGGGAGGAGATGAGGGGAATTCTAAAGAATGTCCCTTTAGTGACAGTGGTGGGGCTTCTGATATCACATCAAAGATTGCGGCTTGCAGCATCAGTCTCAGGGCTTTGAGATGTATACACAAGGGAGGATTTCACAGGTAAATAACTTGCATAAAATACATTAAATGTACATATAATCTTATGGGAAGACTTTTGTGGTAATGAATGGTTAATGGCAGGGTCTATTTAATTATTGATGTGGCTTTTACAGTTTTACATACTTAGTATTCCTCATTTATGTCAGTGGGAAATAATAGATTAAAGTGGTTGTAAACCCTTACATATTCTAAAAGTGACTAGCCTCAGGTAATACACAGAGATGAAACATCCTCCTACATAAGTTGTACCTGTCTATCTGCAGCCCTCTCTCCTCTTCATTCTACAGCAGGGGTCTCCAAAGTACGGCCCTCGGGCCACATCCGGCCCGCCAGGCCATTTCTTCTGACCCGCAGCTGCAGTCCTTAGTCCACCTGTTAGTGTAGGAACCTGCGCTGCATATTCGCCCCCGGCAATATGCAGCACAGGTCCCGCAATCCCTCCCGGCGTCTCACTGTGTTGGCTGCTGGGACCACGGGCATCCTAGCAGCCAATGAGGTGTTTTAGTGCAGACCTGTTGCCGGCTCCCTGCTCCCGCCTCGCTGTTAACCAGTAACGAGTGTGTAATATCAGCGGGGCGGGAGTCGAGAGGCGCAGCAGGTCTGCACAGCCAGTGTAACGTCTGAGACGCGCTGGTAAAGTACACATGCAGGGAGGGGGCTGATGTGAGATGTTTACACTTGTGTGGGGGGGGGTGGGGACACAAATGTGGGGGGGCTGATGGCTCTGATGGGGCACTAACATCTAGGGGCTTATGGCTCTGATGGGGATACACATGGGGGGGGGGGTGATGGCTCTGATGGGGCACAAACATCTGGGGATTTATGGCTCTGATGGGGATACACATGTGGCGAGGGGGTGATGACTCTGATGGGGACACAAATGTGGGGAGGCTGATGGCTCTGATGGGGCACAAACATCTGGGAGCTTATGGCTCTGATGGGGATACACATGTGGGGGGGGGGCTGATGACTCTGATGGGGACACATGTGGGGGGGCTGAAGACTGATGGGGACACAAATGTGGGGGGCTGATGACTCTGATAGGGACACAAATGTGGGGGGGGGGGATGATGACTCTGATGGAGACACACATGTGGGGGGGGGGGGCTGATGACTCTGATGGGGTCACAATTGTAGGGGGCTGATGGCTCTGATGGGGACACAAATATGCAGGCAGGGGTGGGCTGTTATGGGGACACAAATGTGCAGGGAGACTCGGATGAATGATGGGGACACAAAAAAATGTGGGGGGGGGCTCTAATGGGGACACCAATTTGTGGGGATACCCTGATGAGTGATGTGGACACAGATGTATGGGGAGTCTGATGGGGACACAGATGAATGGGGACACGGATGTAAAGCCTCATGCACGCTGGAAGTTTAGCCCCGCTGCATGATGCTCCAGCGTTTAGGTGCCAGCAAAGAATACAGGAGCACCATCCAGTCCTGCTGTCAGCAGTAAGTACAATTCTATTCTTCTACTGTGGATTTATTTATAAATGATTTTTCTGGCCCGCGAATATGTGTAAAATATAGAATGTGGCCCTCGAAGTAAAAAGTTTGGAGACCCTCTGTTCTACAGCTTGTTTGAGCGTGCAGAATGCAGGGGGTGGAGAGCTGAAGTTACACTCTGCAGATCTAAGTGAGTAGAGCTTTGAGTGCTGATCAAAGGGAAGGAACACGCCCCTTCACACAGCACACAGAAATAGAGTTGAGGCTGACAAATTACACTTTCTCCCCTGTCACCTTTTTCCATTTTGGTGTCAGGAAAACCTGTCAGAAGGGACTCATGCGGGTAGCAGAGGAACGAGGCAGCAGACAGACAATATCACTTTGTGCTCTTAATTGAGACAAGTACACTCTATAGAGGGACATTCTTTGTTCATATTTTGTGAGGTTTACAAGTCTTAACCCTGAGATGGGAGGAGCAGTAATGGACTGTGCAGCATTTTAGAATTTCAACCAATAGTGGTTGGCCTTAAATCCATATGTCAGTAACATCAGTATATATTCACTGTCATAGCATAGTATGGTGAGCTGACAGTTAATATAAACAATTTTTTTTTTTTTTATTGTATCCAGGCAAATCTATGGAAGTTTTCACACAGAGTTTCACAGCTGCTATCTGATGATTGCTAGAGATCTGTGACATTGGAATAGGAGCAATAAAACACTTATATGGTGACAGCCTCTATGCATGAGTATAGTTAGTAAGGAAAGCATAGGGAAGTAGCAAGGGTCACTAAAAGTGGTTTTAAACTCTCTCATATACCCAGTGAAGTGACTGGCCTCAGGTGATACACAGATAAAACAAATCCTCCTACATATGTATTACTTGTTTATCTGCTGTCTTCTCTTCCCTAAACCCCTTCAAAGGAGCAGAATCATGTTAAAATCTTTCTCCATCTGTTAGTATTACAGAGGAGGGGGCAGAGACCTGCAGTTACAGTGTGTGAGTGCCGATTGGGGAGAAAGGCACGCACACCCCCACTCTACACAGCAAACGGGAGCGAAGGAAGAATACAGAGCTGTGTTCTGAATAGAAAAGCTCCGTGCTGAGCTCTTCTCCTCCACTAGTGTTTTTTTGTGTCAGGAAAACATCTCAGAAGTGACACAAGCTGATAAGAGGAACAAAGCACCAAGGAGAAAGGACACTTAGAGCTTTGGAGCTAGACAGGTAAACACTACAGATATATGTTTACAACCACAAAAGTAAAAAAAAAAATATATATATATATATATATATATATATATATATATATATATATATATATATATATATATATATATATATACTATACTATACTATACAATATAGCCATTTCATACAAATGTTTCTACAATCTTTTTGTGTATGGAACACAGATAATTGTATCAGTGGAAGAGAAGCATTTGTGTTACAAGCGGGAGGTTTGTTTCTGTTTGTCCCTTGTAATGCTGTAAAGCAGAAGTGAAAACAGCCTGGCACTGCAAATTAGGACATCATAGGCTGTATTTTGGGAAATTGCCTGACATGTTGAATAGCAGATGCATGCTGGATGAAGGTAGGATAGTCTGAGCGATGCTTTGGATAGTTCTAATTGTACAGATCTGAAAATGAAAGTAGAAATCAGACTAACACTTCAGTTTTATGGAACATCCAATACTTGGGGAGGATTTATGCAGGATCATCAGATGTATCCTAATGTATGTATCCTACTATGTTGTCATTATTTCTATTAACTGCTTAAGGACCACCCCACGTACATATACTGTGGCAGGGCGACCCTAAAGCACAAATGCTTACCTGTACGGCGGCCTGCCTCTCTGAACGATCGCTGGGTTTCCCGTTGATTGGCTTCCGCTGTGTCAAATCACAGCTGGAATCGGGCTCCGATGGCGCGTGCGCCCCAGAGACAAGGAAAGGAATCACGTACAGTTAAGTGATTTTGTGTTTTAGGGCCGCCCTGCCGCAGTATATGTACGCAGGGTGGTCCTTAAGCGGTTAATAGAAATAATGACAACATAGCACATACATATGGATACATCTGATCCTGCATAAATCCGCCCAAAGTATTGGATGGTCCATAAAACACTGCCCTATGCGAACCGCTGCGGGTGTCAATAGAAAGTTAATGACACCCCCAGATCGGTTCGCATATCGCAGTGCAAACTGTCTATTCGGACAGGAATCGGATCGCATGGGTGAACAAAAGGGTCCTGCACTATTTTGGTCCGAATGCCATGCAAATTCAGCCATACAATCTGTAGTTCACTTTGCCCGACTAACGCATGTCCAGACCAGTAGGAGGTCTGGGACCTTGTTAGTCGACTTTTGATGGGGGAGAAATGTGACAGACTCACCCGGAACAGAGGCTTTTGGAGGGGACTGAATGCTCGCCTCTTGCCTTGCAAACATGGGCCCTGGCATTTGGGGGAACAGTGCTCTTTGTGAGCTGTATAACACAAGAACAGGAAGCGCCTCTGGGTGTAGACTGTATAAAAAGTTTAATCAAATAGAAAGGTTTGTAAAAACACTCACATTTAAGTGGTAAGTTTGTGCATGATAAGGTCCCAAACAACCAGGGTCATCAGTGATATCTGTCTCTATGGAGCCGATGGATGTGCTGTCTCTGCAGTCGTCTCTGTAGCCACTAGATGGTATACAGCCGTCAGCAGTGGCTGGACATCAGAGCGAGGCTTGAGGACGTGATGGGCGCGCTCATTCTTAAGGCAAAATTAGCCTGAAGAATAAGCGCGGCCGTCACGGCATGCCAGCTCGAGAAATGTTGCGTATTCCAGTGACATAATCTCTCCTCGCCTGGATTACAGTCTGCTCCTCAAGCCTCGCTCTGATGTCCAGCCACTGCTGCCGGCTGTATACCATCTAGTGGCTACAGAGACGACTGCAGAGACAGCACATCCATCGGCTCCATAGAGACAGATATCACTGATGACCCTGGTTGTTTGGGACCTTTATCATGCACAAACTTACCACTTAAATGTGAGTGTTTTTACAAACCTTTCTATTTGATTAAACTTTTTATACAGTCTGCACCCAGAGGTGCTTCCTGTTGTGTTTTTCAGTGTTTGGGAACATGAGTTCTGTTCCCCCAGGATGGCTCCTGTGAGCGCGGACTTAACCCTTTCCTCTCTTCATCCCTCCCACACCATATCCCATTTATATTACCATCCAGCATACTGCACCTGCACTGCCAATGTGCATCAATCATTGACTTCTTCACAAAGAGTGGACTTGTTGCCTCTTTGTGCATAATTCAGTACTTTTTTGTTTGTTCACCATTGGATACTTTTTTTGGTTTTCAGTTTTGCGCCATTTTACTTTTATAAATCCTTTGTGAGCTGTATGCCTGGGGACCCTTGAGGTGGTTACTTTGGATTCAGGTCCATGTCCCCCCAACGACACATAGACTCTGGGAACCCTGTATATGCCATATTAGAAAGAGTGACTGATTCATACTGTTGGGACATATACTGTAAGTAGATGCGAATGTCATCACCTCCAGCCACCTGTCTGTCTGTTGTCTTCTATAATGTAAATGAGTCTTGTGTGGCTTCTCTGTCACCCATTGTTGTCTGTGCTAATTGACCCTGCAATTGTATGAAGGAGTTATGTGTTGATATGTATGATAATGTATATTGTAATTAGGGAGTCAAGACGGCTGCTTTATGGGATTAGTTAATTAGCTCATGTTAATTTATATTTCTGGTATTGTTAGAGCAATATGAGCAGGACTGTATATAAGACTGTATTCTTGTTCTAAAAAACGGTTCATGTTCAGCAGACAAGCAAGTATCGTCTTGTGTGCTTGAGAGCAGTTGGAATATCTGATATCTATATCTAGACTGGGAGGAAGTGGTATATGACGAAAGCACTTAAGCAGAGTGTGGGACGTTTCGTTACATTGGTGTACAATGTATAAGTAAAGCACTGTGTATATTGATGGCGCTATATAAGTACAGTGGAACCCCGGTTTACGAGTAACGCGGTTAACAAGCATTTTAAAAGACGAGCAACTTTTTAATTTTTTTAAATTCTGACTCGGTTTGTAAGTGTTGTCTCACAAGACGGGCAGAATTCAAGCTAATAGGGCCTGCAGTACCGCATTTGGCCTGAGGTGTAGGGGCGCCGGAGCAGAGAAGAGCCGAACGACGCAGATCGCAGCCGATCGGCGCCGTTCAGCAATGCTCGGAAAGACACGGAAATTCTCAGTTTCGAGCCTTTTCGGGGTTTGCCGAGGTGTCCTCGGGCCTTTCCGGTCGTTTCCGAGGCTCTCTGGCACCCCCCATCTCTGGCCACATGTGGTATTGCATGCCATTGAAGTTAATGCGGAACAAATTATTTTCTTTTCCATTGACTTCAATAGGGAAACTCGCTTTGATATGCGAGTACTTTGGATTACGAGCATTCTCCTGGAACGGATTATGCTTGTAATCCGAGGTTCCACTGTACCTAAAATAAGAATAAGACGAGCAGGATTAAAGCCTCTGGGGTGTGCAGTACCGCATGT
Organism: Rana muscosa; assembly: GCA_029206835.1. Lineage (NCBI taxonomy): Eukaryota > Metazoa > Chordata > Amphibia > Anura > Ranidae > Rana > Rana muscosa. Next base: position 944,482,319 of record CM055117.1, on the reverse strand, counting down.
GGCCAGAGGTGCAGGGGCGCCGGATGACGCTCTGAGACACTCGAACTCCGTTTCCGAGCGTCTCCGGTGCCCCTGCACCTCTGGCCACATACAGTACTGCATACACCAACAGTGACGGAACGCAATATCTGAGTTTCCATTGATTCTAATGGGGAAACTCGCTTTAATATCCGAGTACTACTGTATGTATGTATGCATGTGAGATATGGACCCTAGATCGTAAGTTCCTTGAGGGCAGGGACTGATGTGAATGTACAGTATATAAAGCTCTGCGTAAATTGTCGGCACTATATAAATACCTGAAATCAAAAATAAAATAAGAGGAAAAACAAAGTTTTTGGGGGGAAATGTGAAGCACTATAGGTTTATTATTTGAGGTTTAATGGACTAAAGAACTGGGATCTGCAGGGAGTGTGTTTGTTCTCGCTGAATAATGTAATTTCCTCCCACCACCCAAGAATGTCAACTATCCTCATGACAAAGACTGTGTAATAAAGTGCTAAGCAAGCCATAGATTATGCAATTTTCTTTGCTTTAATCACTCAGTACCCTCATCAACGCAGTCAGTGTTGATGGGGGGAATCCCTTCCTCTGCGCTATTATATTCTGACAGTGGGAGGTATCCCTGCCGCCAGAATACAGTAATCACTGCTGGCGGCTATAGCATGAGAAAAACCCGTCAGGCTGGTGATGCTGAAGTTGATTGATTGACTTTAGTACAACCAGCCTGCCCATAGATGGATCGAAATTTATCCGGTTCCTCCTGAATTGGCTGAATTGTCGATCTGTCTATGGCTGGCCTTAGGGCAGTGGTTCTAAACTCCTGTCCTCAGGGCCCACTAACAGGCCAGGTTTGCAAGATAACTGAAATCCATCACAGGCGATATCATTTGCTGCTCAGCGATTGCAGTATTCTAGTCTGCATCTCTCCAAGGTAATACATAAAATCTGGCCTGTTAGTGGGTCCTGAGGACAGGAGTTGATAACCACTTCCTTAGGGTAACAGGTTGTAAGTTCTTATTAGACAGGGGCTGATATGGTGGGATCTATGTACCTTGTAAACCACTGTGTAATATGTAGGTGTTATATACATTGTAATGACTACCCTGGGGTCTATCGCATACCTTCCAACTTTTTGAGATGGGAACGAGGGACACCTATAAGCAAAGGTATGTGGACATAAGACACACTCCCTGCCATGCCCCCTTAACCACTTCAATACCAGGCACTTATACACCTTCCTGCCCAAGCCAATTTTGAGCTTTCAGCGCTGTCGCAATTTGAATGACAATAGCGCGGTCATGCAACACTGTACCCAAACAATTTTTTTATCATTTTGTTCCCACAAATAGAGCTTTCTTTCGGTGGTATTTGATCACCTCCTGCGATTTTATTTTTTATTTTTTGCATAACAAATAAAAAAGAGTGAAAATTTTGAAAAAAAATACTTTTTTCTTTGTTTCTGTTAATTTTTTTTTGTAAATAAGTACCTTTTCTACTTCAATGACGGGCACTGATAAGGCGGCACTGATGGGCACTGATAAGGCGGCACTGATGGGCACTGATAAGGCGGCACTGATGGGCACTCATAGGCGGCACTGATGGGCACTCATAGGCGGCACTGATGGGCACTCATAGGCGGCACTGATGGGCACTCATAGGCGGCACTGATGGGCACTCATAGGCGGCACTGGGCACTCATAGGCGGCACTGATGGGCACGGATGGGCACTGATGGGTGGCATTGATGGACACTGGTAGGTGGCACTGGTGGCTGGCATTGCTGGGCATCATACCTTTTGGCTGTGCCATGATGGTGCCAGTCAGTGCCCATTTGTGGGCACTGATTGGCATATGTTTTTTTATGTATTTGTGCATGTGGATGGCCATGGGGGACTTACCTGGCCATCCACATGCTTGGGGCTTCCCTGGTGGTCCTGGGGGGCTTCCCTGGTGGTCCAGTGTGGGTATCCGAGGGGGGGCTGCGCTGATAAACAATCAGCGCGAACCCCCCCTGTCAGGAGAGCCGCCGATCGGCTCTCATCTACTCGCATCTGTCAGATGCGAGTGAGGAAGAGCCGATCAACGGCTCTTCCTGTTTACATCGGGATCAGCCGTGATTGGACTCGGCTGATCACGTGTTAAAAAGCCTCTGCCGGAGGCTCTTTACTGAGATCAGTGCAGCGGTGTGTCAGACTGACGCACCGCTCCACCGATCGCCGCGATGCGCGCCCCCCCCGGGCGCGCGGCGGCTGTTATCCTGCAGGACGTCAATAGACGTCCAGTGTGGATAACAGAACCACTTCCCGGACGTCAATCTCCTATTGACTGGGCGGCAAGTGGTTAAAGGAGAATTATACAAAAAAAAAAAATGATTAGTCAAACCCACAAGTGCTTTTTTTTTACCCACTACTATTCCTTTATATTGGCTTTTGAAATTTACAAATGCTGCCATTTAGAATTTAGATGAAAGATTTAGCACTGGGAAACACTTTAAAAATAAAATAAAAAAAATAGTACATTTTATATATAACAATATAGATCAGACCAACATGGGGGACAGAGAGACTTTTGTTCCGAATCAGGGACAGTTGGGAGCTGTGCTATCATGGTACATGTTACAGAGGTAAGACTTGGGAACATTGGTGACCTTGGACAGCTCTAATTATATCCAGTGGAAAGATGAGCTGTTGGTAGGGGTGTGCTGTACGTCGCTTTGTCCATCTTCAGTACAAGAAAAATGCTAGCAAGCATTTTAATTTTGATGTCTTCATAGCTGCGCTATTTGCATCTGCTTCAGGCCCAGTATGTCACTGGAAGCTATGAGATCCATACTGTACACCCACATTCCACAGCTGTTACTGATCCACTTTTGCAGCTTAATCCATGGTTAGATAATTCTGGTATACAGCAAATTGTTTGTATTCCATACATAGTGAGGACGTGTCCTGCACACACTTCATTTATCATATATATTGGGGCTGCTGCACTCTTCTGCTTTATTGTATTAGAAATACAAATTCCTGTATTTCAAAACCTGGTAAAGGGATTAGAGTACAGATGTTTTCAATGAATGAGAAATGTGGTCTTGAAGCTGATGAAATCGCTAAATAAAAACCACTTAACCCATTTTACTATCTTTCATCTTCTGGATCAAGGTGCTGGGCCAAGCAAGTTTATAAAATAACTTTTTCACTTTTTCCTTTAGTTGTGCTGTCAATATCCTAGTTTTTTGATACAGAAACAGTGGGGGTTATTTACGATCTGAGGGGGACACGCAAGGAAAATAAAAATCATCATTTTAGCTTGCACATGATTGGATGATGAAATCAGCAGAGCTTCCCCTCATTTCAGAGCTTCCCCTCATTTCAGAGCTTCCCCTCATTTCAGAGCTTCCCCTCATTTCAGAGCTTCCCCTCATTTCAGAGCTTCCCCTCATTTCAGATCTTCCCCTCAGATCTACAGCGACTGCACTTCCAAGTGCACTTGTAGTGCAAAGTGGATTTGTTTTGTTTTCGTAAATAACCCCCATTGTGTAAAAACCGAGTTTGCTGGGTTAGTCATGGCATGTTTAGTCTAGCAGCACTGGGCGGCATTGCTGAACACAATCCAATGTAAAGACAATGCAAGTCGCCTTATTTCCTATGATTTCACTTTACAATAATGTGCTCCAGTTTGTGTGCTCTGACCAAAAGTTTTTACAGCAGTGGTAAAAGTATATGTGCCGGTCCAACTCCGAGCTCTGCACTTTTCTCTCCTGTGCCCCCTCCCCCTAAAGATCCCCTAGGATGTATATTATGCTATTATTTATTTTACGCACCTTTATAGAAGTCTTCAGGCTGGTTAGTGGATGCTGCAGGGTCCTCTTTGACTTCTCTCCAAGCTGGGCAGTGATGATGCCAGCCCTACTTTCTGCGCCATTACATATTAAATTCAGGGCACCTTGCACTCACAATATTTCCTCAGTCTTCTGGGCTGGGTGATGCTGGACGTCCTTCAACCTGGGAGACTGGAGACATCTTGTGATGAAAAGAGATTACTGCAGAAGATAACTCCACTCCAGGGTGAATACTACATCCTAAACTGCTTCTTCTTTTTTTTTTTTTATACACAGACTGTGGGATATTTCTTTAAGAAATTAAAGCCCAGAGTTGGGCTTTTTTTAGCTAGATGCATTTTTTTTGTTCAAGACCTCTCAGCCCTATACACTTCCAGCTTCTGGTCTCTCTGCTGCTGTCAGTATTAAAGTGTTGCTAAACCCACAACAGTAAAATCAGTGTGTATATGCAGTAAAGCATGATTGTTATACTCACTGTGGAAGGGGTTAATCCTCTGAATTGTGCATAAAGGTTGTCTTCTCTGATCTTCCCCTTCTTTTACTGTCCCAATCCATCTACTGATATTACAGAAACTTGGAGGCACTCTGCACATGCTCAGTTTGGTGTGTATTGCTAGAATTTTTTTTTTTTTTCTGGGAGGGTGCATGTGATCAGCACAGGGCCAATCAGCACTGTCTAGACAGAGGTTTGGGGGTCCTGCGGCCTCATAGGACAGTCAGAGGACAATGAAAATTCTAACCCAGTGTTTCTCAACTCCAGTCCTCAAGGCGTACCAACAGGTCATGTTTTCAGGATTTCCCTCAGATGAAACAGCTGTGGTAATTACTAAGGCAGTGAACCTGATTAGATCATATGGGAAAAATAATGGAAAGCCTGAAAACATGACCTGTTGGGGCGCCTTGAGGACTGGAGTTTGAGAAACGCTGAGCTAACCAGTGCTTGGCTGGATACTGATAGAGGTCACAAGACTGCTTTATACTTCTGATGAGAAAAGGTATTTCGTAGTTTATATTTACTAAAGTAATTGCATTTCCATGTTTTTTTGGGAGACCAGATATAGTGAATGCAGGGTCCTGGGTTTAGTAATACATTTCATCAAATGGCCACAAACCTGGTTTGGTCATACCAGTAAGCAAAAGTAAGATGGAAATGTCCAGTTTCTGCTTGGATCATAAAGAATAATGGCTATGGCAAGGGGAACAACATGATGCCTTTAGAACTTTATATTTGTGTTGTGTTTCAGATGCACCAAAAATGTAACCCGTATTGACCTAGTATCCTTTTGTTCTTTTCCTTCAGATGTGTGGCTGCTGCAGTTCTGGTCCAGGAAGGTCAGAGTAGAAGGACGGGAAGAGTTATTTTCATTCCATTGACTTCACGTGCTGGAAGTGGAAGCGATCGAAGAAAAGTGCCTATGTTGGAAAGAGGAAATGTGAATTCTCAGATGTGCCGTATGTTCATTGTTCCTCCTTGTTTGTATTAGAGCACATTATTGGAAGGAGAGCTGGCAACTATAGCTTTATGGATCAAGATAACTGACAAGCAGCTAACTGGCGCAATGCAAGATGCCTTCTGTTAGGTAGTATGCACACCCAATCAGGCCAGGAAGTGTCACCTAATCCTGAGAAGAGTCCCAACTGAGAGGAACCATGAGACTTTGAACAAGTCAATGCCTTGTTTGTATCTGCTGGGATCCACACAGTGAATACAATGGAGCCCATGGATACAAGGTAAGGGTGTCTGGTCTTATGTTTTATGTGTGTTACACTTAAAGACAAAAAAACAAACAACCAAATATCTAGGTAAAATGCTTTTTCCTATAAATATTTCCAACCAGAGTCAGGCTTTGATTTGTTGGTGTTGGGACTCAGTAAGGATCATGCCGGAATTGAGGTCCTTTCCAAGTTGCTTCAACGTTTGTAAAAGCCAATTTTAAAGATTATGGTCAACTACCGTATATACTCGAGTATAAGCCGAGTTTTTCAGCACATTTTTTTGTGCTGAAAATGCCCCCCTCGGCTTATACTCAAGTCACCTTTTTGCGCCTGATCTCCCGTATTTTGAGGACCCGGTACCGGCTGGCCGTAGGTCCCCTGGACCCCAATCTTGGCACACATGTAGCCCCTCTACAAGTGTGCAAAGTTTGTTGTCCATGGGACCTACGGTCGGGGAGCACCGATTTTTCAAAGCCGGGCACCCCTTCCATAGACTCCCATGTTAAACAGTCATTTCTCCGGTGACTTTGGGGACCCGGTACCGGCTGGTCGTAGGTCCCCTGGACCCGAAACTTGGCAAACATGTAGCCCCATTTCTCCTCTATAAGTGTGCAAAGTTTTTTGTCTGGGGGACCTACGGCCGGGGAGAACTGATTTTTCAAATCCGGGCACCCCTTCCATAGACTCCCATGTCAGTCTAGTCATGGGCACAGTGAGGCATGCAGATGGAGACCCTAGGCTTATACTCGAGTCAATAAGTTTTCCCAGTTTTTTGTGGTAAATTTAGGGGCCTCGGCTTATATTCAGGTCGGCTTATACTCGAGTATATATGGTATGTTACCATGCAGCAAAAATCTATTCAGAATGCTTTCTCTTTGTCATAATATTAAACATTCCCTTCACTTTTTATCAATGGGACACCAGGTCAAAATAAATGTGAGGTGAGGGACAGGAAGGCACCACCAACAATACAAACCTTCAATAAAGTTATACATTTTCCTCACGCTTCTAGAAACGTGTTTCTTCTGTGGAAAATTACTCCAATCAGGATATAGACATAACTTTTATTCAGTGTTGGGGCAAGGGGGTTCAAACTGTGCCTTGCATGCATTTAAAGGTGCGCTTTATTGCTGTGTAATCCTGCACCATTGACCACTGCCCTTGATATTTTCGCGGCGATGGACATTTATAATAACTGAAGATTATTTAGGTCTTTTTGTGAGGTTTGAGCAATTTCTTTGGGTCTGAAAAGGTAGTTTCGGGGCAATTTAATTTGAATTGACTGGGGGAGGGGGTGGTCCTCAACCTGACCTGTGAAACAATGGCCTAATAAATCTGTCTTTATAACCTATAAATAATGTATTGGCCCTGTGTTCCAGGGCACTGGCACAAAAAAGATTTTTATTGCAGATCAATATCCAGTCAGTTTGTACAATGACCACCTCTGTTCATGTATGCATTTGTCATTCATCATGGTTTGCTTTGGTACCAGAACAGATTGATCCTCAGAAATCTTCTTAACTATCTTAAATGGTTACTAAGTGATGTTCTTGCTGTCAGTTTAAGGCCATATCTTTATGCCTATCTAGGCAGTATAGTAGACCTACCACCTTAACAAAATCCCCCAATTTTTTTTAGAAATTCAGAACTGCCCTGTGCCTCATTCTGTAGTATCTTTGGGACTATAGAATGATTACCCTTTATGTTGTACAGATTAAAGTGTAGGTAGGTCTAAAGCTGGGTATACAGGGACCGTAAATTGGCCAGTCACTGTGTGTGCTCCTATCTGTTCAACAGAAGCTGTTTTTTAGACAAGCTTCTGTCGAACGGTCCTGCTAGAAAACCAGCATTTGCAATGGCTGCAGTGCTGATCTGTGTCTGGGGGGAGTCCCCACTGTCAGCATATGATAGAATAACAGGGGAGCTCCCTGCATCCACATAGTGTGCGTGGATGCAAGGATCTGTGCGTTTGGTTGTTTTTTTCAACCCACTGGTTGAATGGGAAAAAAAAGCTCTTAAGTGTATACCCATCTTTAGTAGTTTAGAAAAATAAATCTGGGCAGGGCTGACACCACACAGCCCACAAAAATGCTTCTAATCAGAGTGCCTTTCCAGCAGATCTTTACAGGGATAAAATGTGAGGAAATATGCATGTACCACATAGATGTACCGTACAGTTTATGATGGAAGTTGAAGTTCCTTTGTCAGACCATCTATCTAAGGCCTCGTTCCCACGGGCTTTGAGGCCTGCAAACGGGCCATCTCACAGTTTGTGCTCCAGACTGGTCACCCGCAAGCCTGTCGCATTAGGACGAGTGGCTGTGTGTTGTACATCCTAATAGACTTGATAGGTCAGCCTGAACGCAGCACCTGGAGGCCAGAAAAAAAATGCCTGTTCAAGGTATATGTGCCTCAGCACCTGTGTGAGTGGAGCTGGAGCTGTGGGTTCTATCTATCTATCTATCTATCTATCTATCTATCTATCTATCTATCTATCTATCTATCTATCTATCTAATTTATTAGTGATAGCTATGGATATAGTGGATATATCATTTATTAGTGATGGCTATGGACATATCATTTATTAGTAATAGCTATGGATATATCATTTATTAGTGATAGCTATGGATATATCATTTATTAGTAATAGCTATGGATATATCATTTATTAGTAATAGCTATGGATATATCATTTATTAGTGACGGCTATGGATATAGTGGATATATCATTTATTAGTGATGGCTATGGATATAGTGGATATATCATTTATTAGTGATGGCTATGGATATAGTGGATATATCATTTATTAGTGATGGCTATGGATATATCATTTATTAGTGATAGCTATGGATATAGTGGATATATCATTTATTAGTAATAGCTATGGATATATCATTTATTAGTGATGGCTATGGATATATCATTTATTAGTGATGGCTATGGATATATCATTTATTAGTGATGGCTACGGATATATAATTTATTAGTGATAGCTATGGATATATCATTTATTAGTGATGGCTATGGATATAGTGGATATATAATTTATTAGTGATAGCTATGGATATATCATTTATTAGTGATGGATATAGTGGATATATAATTTATTAGTGATAGCTATGGATATAGTGGATATATAATTTATTAGTGATAGCTATGGATATAGTGGATATATCATTTATTAGTGATAGCTATGGATATAGTGGATGTATCATTTATTAGTGATGGCTATGGATATAGTGGATGTATCATTTATTAGTGATGGCTATGGATATATCATTTATTAGTGATGGCTATGGATATATCATTTATTAGTGATAGCTATGGATATAGTGGATATATAATTTATTAGTGATAGCTATGGATATAGTGGATATATCATTTATTAGTGATAGCTATGGATATAGTGGATATATCATTTATTAGTGATGGCTATGGATATATCATTTATTAGTGATGGCTATGGATATATCATTTATTAGTGATGGCTATGGATATAGTGGATGTATCATTTATTAGTGATGGCTATGGATATATCATTTATTAGTGATGGCTATGGATATATCATTTATTAGTGATAGCTATGGATATAGTGGATATATAATTTATTAGTGATAGCTATGGATATAGTGGATATATCATTTATTAGTGATAGCTATGGATATAGTGGATATATCATTTATTAGTGATGGCTATGGATATATCATTTATTAGTGATGGCTATGGATATATCATTTATTAGTGATGGCTATGGATATAGTGGATGTATCATTTATTAGTGATGGCTATGGATATATCATTTATTAGTGATAGCTATGGATATAGTGGATATATAATTTATTAGTGATAGCTATGGATATAGTGGATATATAATTTATTAGTGATAGCTATGGATATAGTGGATATATCATTTATTAGTGATGGCTATGGATATAGTGGATATATCATTTATTAGTGATGGCTATGGATATATCATTTATTAGTGATGGCTATGGATATATCATTTATTAGTGATGGCTATGGATATATCATTTATTAGTGATGGCTATGGATATATCATTTATTAGTGATAGCTATGGATATAGTGGATATATCATTTATTAGTGATAGCTATGGATATAGTGGATATATCATTTATTAGTGATAGCTATGGATATATCATTTATTAGTGATGGCTATGGATATATCATTTATTAGTGATGGCTATGGATATATCATTTATTAGTGATAGCTATGGATATAGTGGATATATCATTTATTAGTGATAGCTATGGATATATCATTTATTAGTGATGGCTATGGATATATCATTTATTAGTGATGGCTATGGATATATCATTTATTAGTGATAGCTATGGATATAGTGGATATATCATTTATTAGTGATAGCTATGGATATATCATTTATTAGTGATGGCTATGGATATATCATTTATTAGTGATGGCTATGCTGATGTGACAACCCCTCTACTGTTGGATTCTTTCATGTTATGAAGGGTGGTTTACACACAGTATGTTCCTAGGAAGCAAAGTATTATGTATCTCTACCTCTCTTGGCATACATGTAGATGATATCACAGTCCAAATAGGAAACAGCTTGAATAGTGCTTTCTTTAAACTTATATTCCATCTCTTCCCAGGAGTGAGATGAGGTCATTCATTTTTCAGATTTATTTTCCCAGGTTCCAAAACAAATGGTAAGATTCAAAATAAAATTGTTCAGTTGTAAACTAATTCTGTTTTTATAGTGCATAGAAGGGCATTGCTGGGTTACTCGGGAAGACATTAAAGTGGACCTTCAGTCATTTTTTTCATCTTTCCATCTATTAACCACTTGCTTACTGGGCACTTAAACCCCCTTCCTGCCCAGGCCAATTTTCAGCTTTCAGCACTGTCACGCTTTGAATGACAATTGCACGGTCCTGCGACGTGGCTCCCAAACAAAATTGACGTCTTTTTTCCCCCCACAAATAGAGCTTTCTTTTGGTGGTATTTGATCATCTTTGCGTTTTTTTTATTTTTTGCGCTATACACAAAAAAAGAGCGACAATTTTGAAAAAAAACACAATATTTTTAACTTTTTGCTATTATAAATATCCCCATTTTTAAAAAAAAAAAAAAAATTTCCTCAGTTTAGGCCGATACGTATTCCTCTACATATTTTTGGTAAAAAAAAAATCGCAATAAGCGTTTATTGATTGGTTTGCGCAAAAGTTATAGCGTCTACAAAATAGGGCATAGTTTTATAGCATTTTTATTAATCATTTTTTTTTTTTTACTAGTAATGGCGGCGATCAGTGATTTTTATTGTGACTGAGACATTATGGCGGACACATGGGACACTTTTGACACCATTTTGGGACCAGTGTCATTTTTACAGCGATCAGTGCTATAAAAAATGCACTGGTTACTGTAAAAATGACACTGGCAGTGAAGGGGTTAACCACTAGGGCCGCTGAAGGGGTTAAGTGTGCCTAAGTGAGTGATTACTACTGTGGGGGGAGGGGACTGACTGGGGGAGGTGACCGATCTGTGTCCCTATGTACAAGGGACACACCATCAGTCTCCTCTCCCTGACAGGACGTGGATCTCTGTGTTTACACACAGAGATCCACGTCCCTGGCTCTGTAAATGCCGATCGCGGGTTCCTGGTGGACATCGCGGATGCCAGGCATGCGCATCGGCACCCGCGTGATGCGGCGGGCACGTAAGTTCCCCGATGCACGCTCGGGAGCACGCGCCGGGAACGAGGAAAGGGGCGGACATCATTTGACGTCCTCCCGGCATTCTAGGTCCGTGCTGTAGCCGTCATTCGGCTATAGCGCTGACCTCTAGTGGTTAAATCTTCTACCCTTGTTGTTTTTAACTTTGGATAGTAAAACATTTTTTTTCTGCCAGTAAATACGTTATACAGCCCATTTCCTATTTCTTGTCTGGTAAAAAGCCTAGGCTTATGACATCATGCACAGCTCTCTCTCTCACTATCGTGAGAGTTTGCCAGGAAGGGAGGGGGGATGAGTCATAAGAGGGCCAATGAGTGCTGCAGAGCTGGAGGTGTGTGTCTGTGTAAATCCAGGAAGTGAACAGGCAGCGGGTTTAGCTGCCCACAGTTAAAATGGATGCAGCCAGACTTAGTGGAGGGAGATTTCTGCAGCATATTTGGCAAGTACAGAATTGCAGTATATAATATGCAAAGTGGTTGGAGGGAAGCTTCAGAATGGCAAAGATGTTTTTATTACAAATGATGTGAGCAGACTGCAGTTCCTCTTTAAATTTCTAGGCAGATAAAAAAAATACACCGATTAATGCAACTCCGTAATCATGAACACACAGAGCTTTTTTCTAAGAAAATAGGTGCTGGAACTCCGCCTTTCAAAGTTGCACCTTGTCTCCTCCCCTACCCACTTCTGAGCACCGTTACTTGGTTCCACCGCAACTCGTCTCCCAATACGGACCCTTTTTAGAGAATACATAACCAAGTAACATTTGTGGTACTAAGTAATTTGTATGGAACTTGTTAATGATAACAGGGAAAGCAGTAAAATAGATCCCCTGCAGACAACACTAATAGATCCCCCAGCAACAATGGACCACCCGCAACAAAATTTTCTCCCCCCCCAGAAACAATAGACCCTCAGCAGGAACAACAGATCTCCCCACCGACAGCATCGATAGACCCTCCAGCAGCTAGCAACAATAGACTGCTCCCTCAACATTGGATATCTTCCAGTGAAACCCCCCCCCCCCCCAGCCACATAAGACCAACCCCAGCAACAATAGATCCCCCACCAGCAACAATAGGCCTCCCCCTTGCAAAAACACATCCCTTCCAGAGACAATAGCCCCCCCCCTCCTCTCCGCAAAAATATATCCCCCTCCAGCAACCATAGACCCCCAGCAGTCGGCATCAATATTAAACTGTAGCACAACCCAGCACCCCTTGCCATTGCATACATTCAGTGCTGAAGGTGTCGAAACTGCGTTCCCGCTGGAAAAAAGCCCTGTGATTACATCATTAAATGCAGCCTGTGTAAGTACCTGAATTTGGCCTCGTAACACCTTTTTGCAGTCTATGTTCAGCAGGCTAAAGTGTGAGAGGAAGTGGCAGCACTATCAGTTTATGTGTTAGGAAGCATGCTGATAGGAGAAGTCAGGGTTTCAGCTGACTGCCCTTAGTGCTTTCAGGAGACAATAGTCTTCATCAAGCCTTAAAGTGATATTAAGTTCTTGTTTTTTTATTTAAAAAAAAAAGCAAACATGTTATACTTACCTGCTTTGTGCAGTGGTTTTGCACAGAACAGCCCAGATCCTCCTCTTCTCGGGTCCCATGCCGACGCTCCTGCCAAGTGCCCCCACAGCAATGGGCACCCAAGCTAAGCTGCTGCTCTGTGTGTCCATTCACATATGCACAGCCTCGGCTCGGCCCTACCTCTCTGCCCCCTCCGCCTCCTGATTGGCTCACTGGCTGTGATTGACAGATGCAGGAGCCAATGGCTTCTACCAAAAACCAATCAGGAGTGCAAGTCCCCGAAGAAGCAAGGCTTTCCTGGATATCGCTGGATAGAGAGGGGGCTATGGTAAGTATTAGGGGGGGCTGCTGCACACAGAAGTTTTTTTTTTTTATCTGTATGCATAGAATGCATACAGATAAAAAAAAACTTGTGCCTTTACAATAAGGTGATCAGATTTTTAAAATGAAATCCGGGGACATTTTTTTTTTTACTAGTAATGGCGGCAATCAGCGACTCTCTGCCCATCGCCGCCCGCCTCACAGCCTGTCAAGTCTTGCTCTCCGGGCCCCGGCTACTACTGGGTGGGGAGCGGAGGAAGATCACTCTGCCAGGGAAGGCAAGGAGATAAACAGGCAGGCGGCTGGCTGGGACTTGAGCCAAGGCAGAAGAACATGCAAGCGGAGCTGAATGGGCATTCACCCGAAACTGAAGAAATATTCCGTCCGCTCCGACCAGCACATGATCATCAGAAAGGGGCACAGATAATGGAAAAAAAAACACCCCCCTAAGCTAATATCACTGACTGTCTTTGAAATTGCCCCAGCCCCTGTTCAAATCCCAATCCGGGGACAAAACCGGGGACAGACTTGGTTCGGGGACAGTGTCCTCAATCCGGGGACTGTCCCCTGAAACCGGGGGATGTCTGGTCACCCTACTTTACAAGCATTCAACAAGCTCCTCCATACCCTCCCATTCCTGCACATATAACCTTCCATGCAGCTGTCAGGGAAGGTGGATAGGAAATGATTAGAAAGTGACAGCTCTGAGTCTGCTGGGGCTTCTTACATCATATTCAGGATGGTGGCACCCAGTCTCAGGCCTTTAGATGTAAGGAATGTTTTTTTTAGGTAAATAACATGCATGAAAAGTAGTTAAATGCACATATAATCCTATAGGCCCCAGGGTAGGCAACCTCGGCCCTCCAGCTGTGGTGAAACTACAAATCCCATCATGCCTCTGCCTCTAGGAGTCATGCCTGTGATTGTTAGGGTCTTGCAATGTCTCATGGGATTTGTAGTTTCAAAACAGCTGGAGAGCCAAGGTTGCCTACCCCTGCGTAAGAAAGTTGAAATGAATGGTCTGGGGACGGGGTGAGAACTCTCTCTATATCCACTGGGCGAGTCAAAAAGTACCAATGCTATCATGTGGGAGGAAGGAGTGTGTCACCTGCTCCACCATACCTGGAAATACCTGATATTTCTCTGCACTCCCTGTTGTAGAATAGTGTGGAGTGTGTATGTACTGCAGGGTACGGGGGAGTTTTACTCCCATAAATGATTTTATTCAGGTTTCCACTCAGTGAGTATAATGTAATGCTGAGTGGTATGTAGGTTAGGTGATTGCCGCTGTGGGATCGCACATGTTCCTGCACCCGCAGAAAAAAAAAAAAGTGCTGCAGCTCAGGAGATGCGTAGGCAGGGCCGTCGGAACAGGACAGGCAAACCAAGCAGCTGCTTGGGGCCCCGACTTGTCCTGGGGCCCCAGCAGAGGGCAGCCAGAGGACTCGAGGAGGCAGCACGGGTGGAGGAGGTAAGACATCCCCCCCATATCCACTGTAATACGTTATGATTCCCCCCCCTCTCGCGATCGCCCCCCCCCCCTCCCGCTGGTGCACTTGCTGTACCACGGCAGCCCGCCCCCCCCCCGCTCAACAAGTTGATGTCCTGGTGTCCGTGGGAAAAAATTACAATGTCCCGCGGCAGCACCCCCCCTTCAACTTTAATATTGTTGCTTGGGGCCCCCAAATTCCTTCAAACGGCCCTGTGCGTAGGGGTATCATTAATCCCAATGGCACCTCTACACACTGCACTATGTGTTTTCTGAAAAGGTGCACTGATCTTTTCCATGCGTTTTCAGTGGATACAAATGAACGAGCTGCTGTGCACGAGCAGCTGTAGCTGCAGGGGAACCGCATATATGTGAACCAAGCCTTGGAGTGTTTATCATATGATAAAGTGTTGTTTGCTATGATGTGGGATTAATGCCAGAGTCACAACACGATGATGTCCCCATTGTCCCTCCCTCTATGACTACATCAGGTTCAGCATGACCCTGCTTGTCTCAGCACCATCCTTCCCAGCTGTGATGTAGAATTGTAAATACGTCTCTCTTTATAAAAGGTCTACATCAGGTTCAGTGTTGCTCAATGTTGCTTTGTCTGTTTTCCTATCCTGTATGTTCTACATCTTCTTAACCTGAATGTAAAATTAGCCGCTGAGTCATTGTTTCTTGTCTGCAGTCCCTGCATACTGTGAGCTGCGGCTTCATATCCTCCTTAGTTTTCTAAAAGCATGTTGCACTGATCATTGTCATAATGGGAGTAATGTGCTCCATCTGTATAATAAAATTCTACTCAGACAGAGGAAACTGTGGCAATGCAGGAACGTGAGGCTGCAGACAAACTGGGGCAGTGCTATACTGCCCATGGAAGTGCCCCTGTGACCTCTACTGTCTCATTGCCTTCATTGTGCCAATACCCGTACACACTTGTGGAATTTGCATGGCACTGTTTTCTCACCTTTGTTTGTTCAGTGGCTTGTCTGGTGGTGCATTCAAAAAGGACTGCAGCTTTCACTTAATATAACATCATTTGTAATAAAATCATTTTTGCCATTCTGAAGCTTCCCTCCAACCACTTTGCATATTATGTTATATATACTGTCATTCTGTACTTGCCAAATATGCTGCAGAAATCTCCCTCCACTGATTCTAGCTGCATCCATTTTAACTGTGGGCAGCTGAAGCTGCTGCCTGTTCACTTCCTGGATTTACACAGAGACACAGAGGCACACCTCTAGCTCTGCAGCTCTCATTGGTCCTCTTATGACTCAAACCCCCCTCCTTTCCTGGAAAACTCTCACAAGAGTTAGAGAGGGATGTGCATGATGTCATAAGCATAGGCTTTTTACCAGACAAGAAAAAGGAAGTGGGCTGTAACTACCTAAATAACAAACATATTATACTTACCTGCTCTGTGCAATGGTTTTGCACAGAACAGCCCCGATCCTCCTATTCTGGAGCCCCTGGCTCGCTTTCTTGGGGCCCCTGGCTCGCTTTCTTGGGGCCCCTGGCTCGCTTTCTTGGGGCCCCTGGCTCGCTTTCTTGGGGCCCATGGCTCGCTTTCTTGGGGCCCCTGGCTCGCTTTCTTGGGGCCCCTGGCTCGCTTTCTTAGGGCCCCTGGCTCGCTTTCTTGGGGCCCCTGGCCCGCTTTCTTGGGGCCCCTGGCCCGCACTCCTGGCAGAGAGAGAGCAGCAGAGGTGGACCAACATCAGGCTTGGGTAAAAATTTAGAGGGTGGGGAGCTGCTCCCAAGCGTTTTTTACCCTAATGCAGAGTATGCATTAAGGTAAGAAAAAAAAACAAACCATTTTTTTTTCCGCTTTTGCAACCATTTAAAGTATGCTTACAGTGCACCGCATTATGTTCTTCATTCTGTGGATTTTTTTTTTAATCCATTTCATTAAACTTCTTCTGTGACTCTTGGCCATAGAACAATCCTCTTTATTATTATAAATAGGAATCATGTTACTTCTCTGATACCAGTTATGCGGCTAGAAAATTCATGTTGCCAAACAAGAATTTTACTGTTCTCACCAATGTGAGCTTTTTTTTTCCCCTAATATTTCACCAATTTAATAATTTGGGGGTAATTTCTCTTTTTTTTTTCTCAGACAATAGGACAGGGTAGTCCATGGTTGTTTGCAGTCTGATCCTGTCCAAAACATTATCTTTTAGTTTTGAGAGATTATCTGTACGTTCTCCACCAAAGGTGTAAATCATTTAAGCTCTCCAGTGATAAAATTCCACTCTTGTGGTTTGTTTTTCTTACAACCAACCAGAGGGTAATAATGTAAGGGCCGCTTTCTAGAAGTTGAACTTCCCAATTTTTTTTTAACAGTATGGCAGAAAAATTGGTATAAGAGGGTTGCAGATAGATGGGTGATGATCTTCATGATCATTTGGACCCATGGCATTCTGGACCTCCTGGGTCTCATGCGTAGGTTCTATTACAAAATAGATTTTCAGACTTTACCCCCCCCCCCCCTCCTTTCATGTGCTCCAAATTTTCCTCATCTCCGTAGAAGCATGCAGGCCCCTCTATGCTGTCATGGTCATGGCGTTAATACCCTTATCCCAGAAGGGGAATGTTTGCAGGGGTTATGCTACCATCTTTTTACTGTTCCAGAAGGCAGCAGGGACATTTGTCCCATTCTGGAGTTGAAGGTCCTTAACACCTTCCTGCAGATACAGGATTTCTGCATGGAATTGACAAGATATTTCACTGCCTCCCTACAGCTAGGAGATTTTCCTGGCCTCTGTGTCCACAAAAGGCCTTATCTACATGTTCCGATTTTTCTGGTGCACCAACACTTCAAACATTTTGTTGTGGGCACTCCGCACCACTAGTTTGTGGCCCTCTTCTTAGGACTGTCCATTAAGCTCCGGTCTTCACAAAGTTTCTGGCCCCCGTGCTTGCCCTGTTTTGTCACCAAGTTTCCTGGGCCCGTGCTTTCCCTGCTGTGTCACTAAGTTTCTGGCCCCGTGCTTTCCCTGCTTTGTCACCAAGTTTCTGGCCCGTGCTTTCCCTGCTGTGTCACTAAGTTTCTGGCCCCATGCTTGCCCTGCTTCACTTACAGGGAATCCCCATTGTGGGATACTTGAACAACCTTCTCCCTTTGGAAATGGTCAGTTTGGACATTATTAGTCAATGTCTGTCAGACAGTCAAAATCCTGCAGAGTTTCGGATGGATTTTGAACCAAATCGAGATGCCCCGTCGGCGGGGCCTCGCAATGACGTGCCACTAGGCCCACCCCCTTCCAACATTCTCAATGTGACCTACATATCCCAGGAGGCCCAGCAAGCGCTAGATGAATGATGTGCATTGAGGGGCAGGGCCGTGCTGTATCCAGAATAAGAAAAAAAAAACAACTCCCATATTCACGTGGGGGTGGAGGGGTTGGGGGATTTTAGGTGTAGAAAGTGGGAACCTTGACAAAATACGTAATGTTTCACTTTAACCGTAGTTACTGTGGGCCTGTGTTGCCCACTCCTGAGTTGGATTGCTTTATCTAAGTGAGTGAATATCTTCCTGTGTTCCCTTATGAACGATTATGAAAATTGTATTTTTGACTTGTCCTGTAAAATTCCTTTCTTGAAATTCATTAGGGGACACAGGTCCCACCACTTTGCTCCTGTGATCCTTTCCGTTTTACTGCTTGCTACAAAAGTGAGGCATGTGATCAGCGGGAAGGGTCATGCAACAACTGGTTGCCAGTGTCCAGTCTCCTGAAGTTGGCTGCCTTTCCTTCTGTATCCCCTAATGAAATCCAAAAGAATTAGACAGGAAAGTTAAAAATCCCATTTAGGTGCTCAGTGACAACACAAAATGTTTCTTTGGTGCATAGTACCACACTAGTTTTGGTCTGGAGTTCAGTGACAACACTACATTTGCTTTTGTGTTCAGTTTAATTTTTAAAGTTGCAATAGTAAAATTTTCACCAAAAAAAACCTTCCTTGCTATAATTTCACCAAACGGCTCCACGGACCATGTCCTATTGTTCGCTATGGACTGCAGCCCCAGCACTTCTCTCTGAACTATGCAATAGGCCCAAATGTCAGCATAGTGAAGCAGTGTGCTGAGTCAGCAATACCCCAAAATGGCAAAAGGAAGTCAGTGAAGAGCCAGAGAGGGTTTAAAAGCACCATGCACAGAAAATAGAATTGTTATACAAACTTCGACTCAAGCAAACCTCAGCCTGTCCAACAGTTGCATTACAATGTTAAATTATCCTTGAAGAAATGCCAATACTGCAAGCCATGGTGCTTTTTTTATTACATTTTTTAATTACAGATCCTTTATATAGAGCCATAAATGTATGCAGCATTTTATATATGTGTGTGTGTGTATGTAATATGTGTGTATATATAAATTAGGGCTGGGCGATTTCCCCCCCCCCCCCCCCCAAAAAAAAAATCTCTGCGATTTTTTTTATTTTTTTATTTTTTTTATTTTATTTTTTTTATAAAAAAACTCCGATTTACGATTCGATTTTTTTTTTTTTTTATTATATTAATTAAAGTGCATCAACAAAGAAAATTGCAAAGGCAAACCCTTTCTCTAACTGCAAAGTCAGTGTGCAACAAAGATTGTTAAACATCCAAATTATTAATACTGTATTTGGATTTAGCTAATAAAACAACAAAAAGTCCTGAGGTTACTCTTAGTTGAATTGAACTGTGCCCGTGCCTCACTGTGCCCGTGCCTCACTGTGCCCGTGCCTCACTGTGCCGTGCCTCACTGTGCCCGTGCCTCACTGTGCCCGTGCCTCACTGTGCCCGTGCCTCACTGTGCCCCACTGTGCCCGTGCCTCACTGTGCCCCGTGCCTCACCTGTGCCCAATGCCTCACTGTGCCCATGCTTCAATCACTGTGCCCGTAACTGATGCCGATTTTCATGGGATACGGATTTTACTGCTACACCGGCGGCCATTCCAGTATTCAAAAGCAGCGCCTCCTCCTTGTCTGTGATAGGCGGAACACTCAATTTCCCAGCATTCAGTGTTTCGCCTATCATAGACATCCGCTCATCCTCATAACACAGACGAGGATGAGAGGATGTCCGTGATAGGCTGAACACTGCCTGCTGTGAAATTGAGTGTTCCGCCTATCGCAGACGACGAGGACTGGGGAGGCGCGGCTTTTGAACACTGCAATGGCCCCCGTCTTTCTGCATGACACGCTGATCAAGTAGGCAGACGGCGGCTTGCGGTTAGTTAGTGTTACATTACATCTACTCGCGGCGGCTGCGGCGAGTGGATGTAATTGGGGTAATGCTGCCCAGTGCCATTCCGGATACACCCCCTGCAGCCCTGCTACGGAAACTTTGAAGGGAAAAAAATAAATAAAAAATCTTAAATTGATTTTCTTCAAATCTGAATCGATTTGAACTCAAAACTTGATTCAAGATTAAAATCGATTTTTTTTTCCCATCCCTAATATATATATATATGTGTGTGTGTGTGTGTGTGTGTATGTGTGTGTATGTGTGTGTATGTGTGTATATATATATATATATATATATATATATATATATATATATATATATATATATATATATATATATATATATATAAAAAATTACATTCACATCAGTCCCTACCCTCAAGGAGCTTACTGTCTAAGGTACCTAACTCGCATTCATATATACACATACTAGGGCCAATTTAGACAGGGGCCAATTGACCTATCAGCATGTTCTTTGGAGTGTGGGAGGAAACCCACGCAGGTACAGGGAGAACATGCAATTTCCAGGCTGGTAGTGCCCGTGGCTGAGATTCAAACCAATGACTCTAGTGCTTCTAGGTTGAAGTTCTAACTACTTAGCCACATGCTGCCCGTGATGCTCCTTTATACAGCAATGTTCGTGGGGCATTTTTCTGGAGAGCGGAACTGTTTCTCCTGTCCCGCACTGCCAACTCACAAGGGTGACATCAGGCGCTGGATCTAAGAGTACCGTTGCACTGCTATAAATCCACTAGGGTTTACACAGCACAGTACCCTCCTGGGTAAACACAAATGCTGGATATAAATCTGCTGCACTGGTAGCAAGTGGCAGAACCCCTGGGACCTCTTGAAAAGCTATAGGGTTCTGTTGGTTCCTGGGTTGGGTAACCGTGTGTGTACAGCCACTGAGAAAAAAAAAAAATCTGCTTAAATAAGACATCAGTAATTTGCCACAATAATACCCCTCTAAAGTGAAGTGCATAGGTGATTGGACGCCAGGGGATTTAATCATGCACTGCTATGTGAACACACTTGGGGATCCTTAAGAAATCTCCAATCCCTGATAAAAATAAGTGGTGTCACCTGCTGACTGAGGAGTTCTCCTTGGAAAGATAAGTGAAATGTTGCTTCCCTCTGTCATATAAACGTATTAAATGTCCTGTTAACTAGAGACAGCTTAAAGGGGTTGTAAAGCTTCATTTTAAAAAAAATAGCAAACATATCATACTTGCCTTCACTGTGCAGTTCAAGTGGCCCCAATCCTCCTCTTCTGGGGTTCCACGACGACTCTCTTGGCTCCTCCCCACAATAGCTATCCCCCTCTGGGAAGCTCTCTCCCGAGGGGGTTACCTTGCGGGCGCGCACCGTCTCAAACACTCTGCATCCATAGACACAGAGTGTATGTCTTGGTCCCGCCCCCCGCGTCATTGGATTTGATTGACAGCAGCGTGGGCCAATGGCTGCGCTGCTATCAATCTATCCAATCAACGCCGAGACTCCGTGTAGAAGAGGACGCCGGGGGATGGGCACAGCAGGTGAATGGGCTCAGATAAGTAAAACGGGGGCTCAGGGGGGCCCGTCATTGCCAGGTGTTTTTTCACCTTATTGCATAGGATGCATTAAGGTGAAAAAACACGAAGCTTTTACAGTCCCTTTAAGTTATTGATGGGCTGATATACCAGTCTGTGCATCGTGTAAAGGCAGTCCTTTGAACCTTTCTAGTAAGCTTGTCCATCTTTAGACTTTCTTGATATGGATTCTGTAGAAGTAATTCCTATCAATCTACACTCACTGGCCACTTTATTAGGTACACCTTGCTAGTACCGGGTTGGACCCCCTTTTGCCTTCAGAACTGCCCTAATTCTTCATGTTGTAGATTCAACAAGGTGCTGGAGACATTCCTCAGAGATTTTGCTTCATATTGAAATTATATCATTATGCAGTTGCTGCAGATTTGTCAGCTGCAAATCCATGATGCAAATCTCACGTTCCACCACATCCCAAAGGGGCTCTATTGGTTTGAGATCTGGTGACTGTGGAGGCCGTTGGAGAACAGTGACCTCATTGTCATGTTCAAGAAACCAGTGGTGAGATGATTTGAGCTTTGTGACATGGTGCATTATCCTGCTGGAAGGAGCCATCAGAAGATGGGTACACTGTAGTCATAAAGGGATGGACATGGTCGGCAGCAATACTCAGGTAGGTCGTGGCGTTTAAACGATGCTCAATTGGTACTAAGGGGCCCAAAGTGTGCCAAGAAAATATCCCTCACACCATTACACCACCACCACCAGCCTGAGCCGTTCATACAAGGCAGGATGGATCCATGCCTTCATGTTGTATTCCCCAAATTCTGACCCTACAATCTGAATGTTGCAGCTAAAATTGAGACTCATCAGACCAGGCAATGTTTTTCCAATCTTCTATTGTCCAATTTTGAGCCTGTGCGAATTGTAGCCTCAGTTTCCTGTTCTTAGCTGACAGGAGTGGCACCCGATGTGGTCTTCTTGATACAGATGGGCTACAGCAGCAGATTCAATGTTTTGTGCGTTCAGAGATGGTATTCTGCATACCTTGGTTGTAACGAAATATTATTTGAGTTACTGTTGCCTTACTATTAGTGGTGCAACGGATCGGTGGTGATCCGTGATCCGAACGGGTCACCCTGTTCGGATCGGATCACCGCGCGATCCGCGGAGCGCTCCAGAGCCTCGGCCATAGGAAAGGCCGCGGCTTCAGCCTAGCTCAGGAGCGGCGGCCATTTTGGTACACCCGGCGGCACCGCTGTAATGACGTTTCGTCGCCGCCATCTTGCTCCACTCAAACTCCTGCACAGTAATGATAGTAAGAAGGGGCCAAGCGGACATCTTGTTACACCCAACATAGTTTTAAATTTCACAGTTATTTTCAACACAAACAGGAGTTTATATGCTTAAATACATTATTTGGAAATCCAACAGACTGTTTACATGTTACATTTTAAAAGCAGCAGCAAACCTGCTGACCTTACATGCTTGCTAATGTGACAGAACACCTCTGATTTTCACATTTAACATTTAGGTAAATGTGAAAATCAGAGGTGTTCTGTCACATTAGCAACCATGTAAGGTCAGCAGGTTTGCTGCTGCTTTTAAAATGTAACATGTAAACAGTCCGTTGGATTTACAAATAATGTATTTAAGCTTATAAGCTCAGTTTTTTGTGTTGAAAATAACTGTGAAATCTAAAACTCCGGTGGGGGTAACAAGATTTGTGTTTTTTTTTTTTTTTTGCCGATCTGAAAATGATCCGATCCGTGACCCCTGATCCGAGGATCGATCCGATCCATGAGTTTTTTGATCCGTTGCACCCCTACTTTCTATCATCTCGAGTCTGCCCATTCCCCTTGACCTCTTACATCAACAAGGCATTTCCGTCCACACAACTGCCACTCACTGGATATTTTTTCTTTTTCTGACCATTCTCTGTAAACCCTAGAGATGGTTGTGTGTGAAATTCCCAGTAGATCAACAGTTTTTGAAATACTCAGACCAGCCTGTCTGGCACCAACAACCATGCCATGATACCCTTTCTTGCCCATTCTGATGCTCGGTTTGAACATCAGCAAATCGTCTTCATCATTAATAGATGCCTAAAGGCATTGAGTTACTGCCATGTGATTGGCTGATTAGCAATTTGTGTTACCAAGCAATAAAGTGTATATTGTCATTTATTTTGGGTTGAAGACACCCTTGCTGTGGCTAAAGGCAGTCCTTGACAGAGACATGAGATTCTATCAGTAACTTGCTGTGACTTGATCACTTCCCCCTCAAACATTCCTTTACACATTGACCTGTACAGAGTTTTGAAATGTGTTCAGCAAGGTCATTATTATCCAAGTAATGAGAAACTCCAGGATAAGCAAATATTGTCTAATTACAAGAGTCTAAGTGTATTTTTGAATGTTGGAGTGCTTTGTATATTTCCTCCAGATCCATACAGTAATCCAGTGAGAAACGTTGCCTCTGTGCAGAGCTTCCTGTAATAAAGACCGGTCACTGCTGCTCTCTCTCCTTGTGCAGGTGACTGGTCACTAAACACTAAAGATAATAATTATTTTTTTTTTAAATAACAAACATGTTCTACTTGCCTCCACTGTGCACAGAGTGGCCCCAAACCTGGTCTTCTGGGGTCCCTCGGCAGCTGTCTCGGCTCCTCCCCGCAAGAACTAACCACCTTCATGCAAGCTCTCTCGCATGGTGAGGAGTTCTTGCGGGCACGCTCCAGTGATACAGCCGGTGGCCATAGCCGCTCACTGTATCACTCGGCCCCGCCCCCGGCGCGCCGCATCATTGGATGTGATTGACAGCAGCGCAAGCCAGTGGCTGCGCTGCTTCCAATCAACCAATGAGCCGAGAAGCCGGCCGAGATGCCTGCGCGTTCACGGCGCGGGACTTTCGAGGGGTCAGGTAAGTAAACGGGGGGCCGCTAATCCAGAGATCACATTATTTAAATGCAGACGTAGTCAGAGGCGTAGCGTGGGGGGGCAGGGGGGCCGTCGCACCGGGCGCAACATTTAGGGGGGCGCCCGCCAGTATGTATCACAGTGGCTGCCTCCTAAATGAACTGTGTCCCCGTCCCTGTGTCACCGTGCCCGCCGCCATGTTCAGTCTAAGGCGCCCTGTGATTGGGCGTATGAGGTCATGTGCGGCGGCAGGGCTGGCCTGTCCACGATCGCGGTAGATCCTGGAGTCCCGCCTTCGCCCAATCACAGGGTGCAGGAGAATGAACATGGGTGGAGGCGGGACTCCAGGATCTACCGCGATCGTGGATAGGCCAGCCCCGCCGCCACACATGACCTCATACGCCCAATCACAGGGCACCTGAGATTGAACATGATGGCGGGGAATATCGCCGAACAGAGGCTGCAGAGCAAAGCAGGTGCCGAACATGGCGAGTCGGATTACTCCAGCAAGGTACCGGGGATCGGGAGGAGGGCAGCCGCTGACACTCTTCCAGGCAGGCTGAGCCAATGCTGGGGAGGAAGGAGAGCACGGAGCCGGGAACAGAGCACAGGCAGCAGGGGGTGGAGGGGAGAGGGAAAGTCACAGCATGGAGGAGAAGAGAGGAATAGAGAGGAGAGGGGGATCAGCCTGCTAGAGGGATGGAGGAGAAGAGAGGAATAGAGAGGAGAGGGGGGATCAGCCTGGAGGAGGGATGGAGGAGAAGAGAGGAAAAGAGAGAAGAGGGGGACCAGCCTGGAGGAGGGATGGAGGAGAAGAGAGGAATAGAGAGGAGAGGGGGACCAGCCTGGAGGAGGGATGGAGGAGAAGAGAGGAATAGAGAGCAGAGGGGGGGATCAGCCCGGAGGAGGGATGGAGAAGAGAGGAATAGAGAGGAGAGGGGGACCAGCCTGGAGGAGGGATGGAGGAGAAGGGAGGAGAAGAGAGGAATAGAGAGGAGAGGGGGATCAGCCTGGAGAAGAGAGGAATAGAGAGGAGAGGGGGGGGGGGGATCAGCCTGGAGGAGGGATGGAGGAGAAGAGAGGAATAGAGAGGAGAGGGGGATCAGCCTGGAGGAGGGATGGAGGAGAAGAGAGGAATAGAGAGGAGAGGGGGATCAGCCTGGAGGAGGGATGGAGGAGAAGAGAGGAATAGAGAGGAGAGGGGGATCAGCCTGGAGGAGGGATGGAGGAGAAGAGAGGATAGAGAGGAGATGGGGGGATCAGCCTGGTAGAGGGATGGAGGAGAAGAGAGGAATAGAGAGGAGAGGGGGATCAGCCTGGAGGAGGGATGGAGGAGAAGAGAGGAATAGAGAGGAGAGGGGGATCAGCCTGGAGGAGGGATGGAGGAGAAGAGAGGAATAGAGAGGAGAGGGGGATCAGCCTGGAGGAGGGATGGAGGAGAAGAGAGGAATAGAGAGGAGAGGGGGATCAGCCTGGTAGAGGGATGGAGGAGAAGAGAGGAGAGGGGGATCAGCCTGGAGGAGGGATGGAGGAGAAGAGAGGAATAGAGAGGAGAGGGGGATCAGCCCGGAGGAGGGATGGAGGAGAAGAGAGGAATAGAGAGGAGAGGGGGACCAGCCTGGAGGAGGGATGGAGGAGAAGAGAGGAATAGAGAGGAGAGGGGGGGATCAGCCTGGAGGAGGGATGGAGGAGAAGAGAGGAATAGAGAGGAGAGGGGGGGGGGATCAGCCTGGAGGAGGGATGGAGGAGAAGAGCGGAATAGAGAGGAGAGGGGGACCAGCCTGGAGGAGGGATGGAGGAGAAGAGAGGAATAGAGAGGAGAGGGGGGGATCAGCCCGGAGGAGGGATGGAGGAGAAGAGAGGAATAGAGAGGAGAGGGGGACCAGCCTGGAGGAGGGATGGAGGAGAAGAGAGGAATAGAGAGGAGAGGGGGGGATCAGCCTGGAGGAGGGATGGAGGAGAAGAGAGGAATAGAGAGGAGAGGGGGACCAGCCTGGAGGAGGGATGGAGGAGAAGAGAGGAATAGAGAGGAGAGGGGGGGATCAGCCTGGAGGAGGGATGGAGGAGAAGAGAGGAATAGAGAGGAGAGGGGGGGGATCAGCCTGGAGGAGGGATGGAGGAGAAGAGCGGAATAGAGAGGAGAGGGGGATCAGCCTGGAGGAGGGATGGAGGAGAAGAGAGGAATAGAGAGGAGAGGGGGGGGATCAGCCCGGAGGAGGGATGGAGGAGAAGAGAGGAATAGAGAGGAGAGGGGGACCAGCCTGGAGGAGGGATGGAGGAGAAGAGAGGAATAGAGAGGAGAGGGGGGGATCAGCCTGGAGGAGGGATGGAGGAGAAGAGAGGAATAGAGAGGAGAGGGGGACCAGCCTGGAGGAGGGATGGAGGAGAAGAGAGGAATAGAGAGGAGAGGGGGGGATCAGCCTGGAGGAGGGATGGAGGAGAAGAGAGGAATAGAGAGGAGAGGGGGGGATCAGCCTGGAGGAGGGATGGAGGAGAAGAGCGGAATAGAGAGGAGAGGGGGACCAGCCTGGAGGAGGGATGGAGGAGAAGAGAGGAATAGAGAGGAGAGGGGGGGATCAGCCTGGAGGAGGGATGGAGGAGAAGAGAGGAATAGAGAGGAGAGGGGGACCAGCCTGGAGGAGGGATGGAGGAGAAGAGAGGAATAGAGAGGAGAGGGGGATCAGCCTGGAGGAGGGATGGAGGAGAAGAGAGGAGAGGGGGACCAGCCTGGAGGAGGGATGGAGGAGAAGAGAGGAATAGAGAGGAGAGGGGGACCAGCCTGGAGGAGGGATGGAGGAGAAGAGAGGAATAGAGAGGAGAGGGGGGGGGGGATCAGCCTGGAGGAGGGATGGAGGAGAAGAGAGGAATAGAGAGGAGAGGGGGACCAGCCTGGAGGAGGGATGGAAGAGAAGAGAGGAATAGAGAGGAGAGGGGGACCAGCCTGGAGGAGGGATGGAGGAGAAGAGAGGAATAGAGAGGAGAGGGGGACCAGCCTGGAGGAGGGATGGAGGAATAGAGAGGAGAGGGGGACCAGCCTGGAGGAGGGATGGAGGAGAAGAGAGGAATAGAGAGGAGAGGGGGACCAGCCTGGAGGAGGGATGGAGGAGAAGAGAGGAATAGAGAGGAGAGGGGGACCAGCCTGGAGGAGGGATGGAGGAGAAGAGAGGAATAGAGAGGAGAGGGGGATCAGCCTGGAGGAGAAGAGAGGAATAGAGAGGAGAGGGGGACCAGCCTGGAGGAGAAGAGAGGAATAGAGAGGAGAGGGGGGGGATCAGCCTGTAGGAGAAGAGAGGAATAGAGAGGAGAGGAGGACCAGCCTGGAGGAGGGATGGAGGAGAAGAGAGGAATAGAGGGGGGGGGGGGGGTCAGCCTGGAGGAGGGATGGAGGAGAAGAGAGGAATAGAGAGGAGAGGGGGACCAGCCTGGAGGAGGGATGGAGGAGAAGAGAGGAATAGAGAGGAGAGGGGGACCAGCCTGGAGGAGAAGAGAGGAATAGAGAGGAGATGGGGATCAGCCTGGAGGAGAAGAGAGGAATAGAGAGGAGAGGGGGACCAGCCTGGAGGAGGGATGGAGGAGAAGAGAGGAATAGAGAGGAGAGAGGGGGATCAGCCTGGAGGAGGGATGGAGGAGAAGAGAGGAATAGAGAGGAGAGGGGGACCAGCCTGGAGGAGAAGAGAGGAATAGAGAGGAGAGGGGGACCAGCCTGGAGGAGAAGAGAGGAATAGAGAGGAGAGGGGGGGGATCAGCCTGTAGGAGAAGAGAGGAATAGAGAGGAGAGGAGGACCAGCCTGGAGGAGGGATGGAGGAGAAGAGAGGAATAGAGAGGAGATGGGGATCAGCCTGGAGGAGAAGAGAGGAATAGAGAGGAGAGGGGGACCAGCCTGGAGGAGGGATGGAGGAGAAGAGAGGAATAGAGAGGAGAGAGGGGGATCAGCCTGGAGGAGGGATGGAGGAGAAGAGAGGAATAGAGAGGAGAGGGGGATCAGCCTGGAGGAGAAGAGAGGAATAGAGAGGAGAGGGGGACCAGCCTGGAGGAGAAGAGAGGAATAGAGAGGAGAGGGGGGGGATCAGCCTGTAGGAGAAGAGAGGAATAGAGAGGAGAGGAGGACCAGCCTGGAGGAGGGATGGAGGAGAAGAGAGGAATAGAGGGGGGGGGGGGGGTCAGCCTGGAGGAGGGATGGAGGAGAAGAGAGGAATAGAGAGGAGAGGGGGACCAGCCTGGAGGAGGGATGGAGGAGAAGAGAGGAATAGAGAGGAGAGGGGGACCAGCCTGGAGGAGAAGAGAGGAATAGAGAGGAGATGGGGATCAGCCTGGAGGAGAAGAGAGGAATAGAGAGGAGAGGGGGACCAGCCTGGAGGAGGGATGGAGGAGAAGAGAGGAATAGAGAGGAGAGAGGGGGATCAGCCTGGAGGAGGGATGGAGGAGAAGAGAGGAATAGAGAGGAGAGGGGGACCAGCCTGGAGGAGGGATGGAGGGAAGAGAGGAAAGACACACTTCTATATACACATGAATGGGACAGGAGGAAATCAGTGGAGCTGGGATTGTCTCAACCATATGGGGGGGGGGGGGGGGGGGGACATGGAATCAGTAGGAGATGACATTAACAGGAGCTGGGACTGTCACATGAGATGAGGGGTCCATGGATGGGAGCTGAGAGGGGTCCATAAATAGGGGTACAACACACACAGGGACAGGAGAGAAACGTGGGTGGAGGCATGGACACTTACTGTGTGTTCTATGAACAATGAGATCTGCAGGACTTCCACACACCAGCCCACTCCCCCCACCTGTCATACAGCTACGCTATCCTGGACATCACAATCCCAGTACACCGCACAGCACACCTCCACTATAATGCGGGGTGGGGGGGGGGGGTCATTGGAAGGCGCCACAAAAATCTCCACCTACACCGTATAGTCAGGGGCGGAGCCAATGGGGGTGTCAAAATTAGGTTTCACGCAAGGTGGCAAAAATCCTTGCACCGGCCCTGGTCAGTATAGTGGTCAGTGTAGGAATCAGGTAGGTCAGTGTAGTGGTCAGTATAGTGTGTAGTGGACAGTGTGGGAATCAGGTAGGTCAGTGTAGTATAGTGGTCAGTGTAGGAATCAGGTAGGTCAGTGTAGTGGTCAGTATAGTGTGTAGTGGACAGTGTGGGAATCAGGTAGGTCAGTGTAGTGTAGTGGTCAGTGTAGGAATCAGGCTGGTCAATACTATTGTAGGAAGGGAAGGGATAGGACTCGGGGAGAGCTAAAAGTCCGCAGGTCAGGGGGGCGCAAATTACTTGCCTTGCCCCGGGCGCTGACAACCTACGCTACGCCACTGGACATAGTTGAATGTTTATAGGCAGGAAAAAAACAAAACGCACCAAATGTGTGTTCTGAGAGGAGTTTATGCGCATAATTTACTTGTGTATGTGTATATACTCACATAAATATGAGCGCAAATGTATTCCAGTGGCCAGAATCAATTAATATTCCTACCAGTGGAATGCATTTATGCTAAGCGCCATACAAGTTCTGGCAGAAAAAATCCAGTATAAATTCTTACGTCCGTGTGCATAAGGCCTTATAACTTTTTTTTCTTTTTACAGACTTTATCTCTTTCAGTAGTTTTTATTCCACTGGATGAACCAATATTCAGCCATAATGTTCATAGAGTGCCATAAATTACAGGCTCAGTTTACATGGATAGCTGTGGGTTTTTACCTGTTGCTGTGTATGTGACCCAGGGCTACCTTGCATGTAGAAGCACATTCTGAAGAACTATACAGAGATAGTATATTATGCTCTCCACAGTGGACAGGTGTCGGCAATAAATGCAGGCCTGGGGGAGAGTCTCAATGGCATTATCTACGAGAATGCTTACCAATCACTTTCTTTTTGTGGAATATGTGCTACACTCAGTATAGTTATCGTTTTTACTTTAGCGCTCAACTCTTGCTATAATCGTGCCCTAGACCAGTGGTCTCCAAACATTCTAAACAAGTGGCCAATTTACTCTTCTTGAAACTTTAGAGGGGCTGGACTGTGACCAGTGAGAGAAGAAAATGTCCTGGCATCAGTCGGATTGAACAATGCCCCATCATTGCTATTAAGAGGTGTAATAGTGTCCCATCGTTGGTATCCATGGGAGGAATAGTGCCCCATCATTGGTATCAATGGAAGGAATAGTGCCCCATCATTGGTATCAATGGAAGGAATAGTGCCCCATCATTGGTATTAACGGAAGGAATAGCGCCCCATTGTTGGCGTCAGTAGAAGGAATAGCGCCCCATCATTGTTATCAATTGAAGGAATAGCGCCCCGTCATTATCAATTGAAGGAATAGCGCCCCATCATTATCAATTGAAGGAATAGCACCCCATCGTTATCAATTGAAGGAATAGCG
This sequence comes from Rana muscosa, assembly GCA_029206835.1. NCBI lineage: Eukaryota > Metazoa > Chordata > Amphibia > Anura > Ranidae > Rana > Rana muscosa. Next base: position 944,451,638 of record CM055117.1, on the reverse strand, counting down.
CCCCATTATTTGTATCAATGGAAGGAATAGGGCCCCATCGTTGGTATCAACGGAAGGAATAGGGCCCCATCGTTGGCGTCAGTAGAAGGAATAGCGCCCCATTGTTGGTATCAATGGAAGGAATAGTGCCCCATCATTGGTGTCAGTGAGAGGAATAGTGCCCTATCGTTGGCATCAGTGGAAGGAATAGTGCCCCATTGTTGGTATCAATAGAAGGAATAGTGCCAAACATTGGTGTGAGCAGGAGGAATAGTGCCCCATTGTTGGTATCAATGGAGGGAATAGTGCCAAACATTGGTGTGAGCAGGAGGAATAGTGCCCCATTGTTGGTATCAATGGGAATATTAGTGCCCCATCATTGGTATCAATGGGAGGAATATTGTGCCATAATTATTGTTAGTGAAAGGATCAATGCCCCATTGTCGGTGACAGGAACTATGCCTATCCGCAGCAGTGGGGGGGATAGTGCCCCAAGGGCCAGATAAAAGCATGTAATGGGCCGCAGTTGGCAAACCAAGATGATTATTCCGTAATGAGCCCCATAGATTGTAGGCTTTATGTACTACACAGAACAAAAAAAGCAATTGATAAGAGTAGCTACATATAGATACCAGTCTGGTCCCAGTTTTACTGTAGTTATATTAGTGAAAGCACACATCTCCTTCACTGCGCTCCATTTACCAACACTTACACTCCCTGAGATTGGAGCACTACAGAGGGGATGTGTTGTACCACTGGAGTCCCCTGCGTTTTGTGAGAGCAGTGGTCTGGCTCTCCAGGATGCTGCTGACACAGAGCAGCTTTTACAGTAAGGCCTCATGCCCACGGACGTTTTTACAGCTGCATTTTTTGCAGCTTAAAAACGCCTGTCCATGTTAGTCTATAGCTTCATGCCCACCTAGACGTTTTTAAGCTGTAAAAAAAAAACCAGGACCAGTGCGTTCCTCAGCGTCAGAATTAGGCAGAAAAAAACGCGAGCGTCAAAAAAATAAATAAAAAATATGTACAATAACATGCACAGGCGTTTTTAAGCTGTAAAAAACGCAGCTGTAAAAACGTCAGTGGGCATGAGGCCTAAAAGGCACACGCTTTGTAAGAATCAGAAAAAAAACAATTCCATATTTTGTGGTTGTTCTTCATCTTGACTGCATAACAAGTAAAAATGCTTGCCTTCGATTGGGCTTTCGATCTGGTTGTTAGGGCCTGGTGTGCTTTGCTTGCAGTCATTTGGCATAATTCATTCCGGAAGCATGCTTGTAATCCAAAGCACTTGTATATCAAAGCAAATTTTCCCATAAGAAATAATGGAAACTCGGCTGATTCGTTCCACAACCATTTATTCATAAATCCTTCAGTTTTGAGTCCATATAAAAAGATCATAGCAATGTGACCAGAACCATACAATGTCCATCCACAAGGGGATTAGAAGCAAAATCCAGCAGGAGCTACAGAGTATAAAAGAGAAGAGAGGCGCCTCTAAGTACAGCAATATGGTTACATTTAATGAAGGTACAACATTTAGCAACTCGCATGATTGATGATTAAAACTGGCACATCTAAGTATGCAGGCATCCGGGGTAAAGATGTCCACATAGACCATCCTCTGCACCGCCAAGTCTCACCGCTGTCAGTCTGCAATCTTGCCTGGGAAGACTACCCTGCAGTTGAGCGATCTGAAAGCGAGGCTTCAAGCGCTCGTGGAGCGCAACTTTAAAGGGACGACGTTGATGGCGGTGCGGTGGACAGTCTATGTGGACAACCTTACCCCAGATCCCTGCATACTTAGATGTGCCTCTCCTAATCATCACCCATTTGAGTTCGTAAATGTTGTACCTTCATGAAATGTAACCATATTGCTACAATTAGAGGCACCTCTTTTCTTTACCGTATTTATCGGCGTATAACACGCACCGGCGTATAACACGCACCCCAAGTTTAGGAGGGAATTTTAAGGAAAAAAACTTTTAGCAGGAAAATTCAAGGAAAAAAAACTTGCATTTAAATGCAGCATGCAGCCTTGCCCAGTGTCCATCTGCAGCCTTGCCCAGTGTCCATCTGCAGCCGTGCCCAGTGTCCATCTGTCCATCTGCAGCCGTGCCCAGTGTCCATCTGTCCATCTGCAGCCGTGCCCAGTGTCCATCTGTCCATCTGCAGCCGTGCCCAGTGTCCATCTGTCCATCTGCAGCCGTGCCCAGTGTCCATCTGTCCATCTGCAGCCGTGCCCAGTGTCCATCTGTCCATCTGCAGCCGTGCCCAGTGTCCATCTGTCCATCTGCAGCCGTGCCCAGTGTCCATCTGTCCATCTGCAGCCGTGCCCAGTGTCCATCTGTCCATCTGCAGCCGTGCCCAGTGTCCATCTGTCCATCTGCAGCCGTGCCCAGTGTCCATCTGCAGCCGTGCCCAGTGTTCATCTGTCCATCTGCAGCCGTGCCCAGTGTTCATCTGTCCATCTGCAGCCGTGCCCAGTGTTCATCTGTCCATCTGCAGCCGTGCCCAGTGTCCATCTGTCCATCTGCAGCCTTGCCCAGTGTCCATCTGTCCATCTGCAGCCGTGCCCAGTGTCAATCTGTAGCCTTGCCCAGTGTCCATCTGTCCATCTGCAGCCGTGCCCAGTGTCCATCTGCAGCCGTGCCCAGTGTCCATCTGCAGCCGTGCCCAGTGTCCATCTGCAGCCGTGCCCAGTGTCCATCTGTCCATCTGCAGCCGTGCCCAGTGTCCATCTGTCCATCTGCAGCCGTGCCCAGTGTCCATCTGTAGCCTTGCCCAGTGTCCATCTGTCCATCTGCAGCCGTGCCCAGTGTCCATCTGCAGCCGTGCCCAGTGTCCATCTGTCCATCTGCAGCCGTGCCCAGTGTCCATCTGTCCATCTGCAGCCGTGCCCAGTGTTCATCTGTCCATCTGCAGCCGTGCCCAGTGCCTTTGCGATCGTGTCAGTCCCGGCGGTTTTTAAAATTTTGGCGCCGATTTCTGTGGAGAGGAGCGAGCGGGGCCGAGTGTACTTCGGCTAGACTCGGCTCCTCTCGCAGTCCCGCCCATCTCCACTGACTGCGCCGCTGACGGAGAAAGCCTAGACTCGGCTCTGCTCTGCTCACAGTCACAGGCAGGACTGCGAGAGGAGCCGAGACTAGGCGAAGTACACTCGGCTTTCTCTATGTCAGCGGCGCAGTCAGAGATGGGCGGGACTGCGAGAGGAGCCGAGTAAAGCCGATTGTACTTCGGCTTCGGCTCCGCTCGCTCCTCTCGCTCGTTTTCAGCAGGGGAATTCGACGGAGTATCGGCGTATAACACGCACCCACGATTTTCCCCTGATTTTAAGGGGAAAAAAGTGCGTGTTATACGCCGATAAATACGGTATTTATACTCAGTTGTGACTTGATACTACTCCTTTTTTATATCAAGACATCGCTTGCATATCAAGTCAAAAGAGGTTTCTTCACAGTAAGAGCTGTGAAAATGTGGAATAGACTCCCTCCAGAGGTGGTTCTGGCCAGCTAAGTAGATTGCTTTAAGAAAGGCCTGGATACTTTTCTAAATGTACATAATATAACTCGGTACTAACATTTATAGGTAACGTTGATCCGGGGAATATCCGATTGCCTCTCGGGGGATCAGGAAGGAATTTTTTCCCCTGCTGTAGCAAATTGGATCATGCTCTGCTGGGTTTTTTTTAGCCTTCCTCTGGATCAACTGTGGGGATAGGAATGTGTATATGGGATTGTACGATGTTATTATTATTATTTTTTTCTTTATTTTTTTTCTTTTTTATGGTTGAACTAGATGGACTTGTGTCTTTTTTCAACATGACTAATGCCCTGTACACACGATCGTATTTTCCGTCGAAAAAACCTTGGATGGTTTTTCCGACGGAATTCCGCTCAAGCTTGGCTTGCATACACACGGTCACACAAAAGTTCTCTGGACTTTCGACCGTCAAGAATGCGGAGACGTACAACACTACGACAAGCCGAGAAAATGAAGTTCAATGCTTCCGAGCATGCGTCGAATTGTTTCCGAGCATGCGTCGGAATTCCTACAGACGATCTGAATTTCCGATCGGAATTTTTCCCGTCAGAAAAATTGAGAACCTGCTCTCAATCTTTTGCTGGCAGAAATTCCGACAGCAAAAGTCTGATGGAGCATACACACAGTCGGAATTTATTTAAAAATTTTGCTTGTCTTGCAAAACGCTCTCAAACCAAGGTTTTACTAAACTTGAGTTGGGCTGCAGAAACAAGTGAGTCGTGTCTTCTGAACTGAAGCTTTTATTCTGTTCACAGAATACAAGGTGTCCTAGAAATAGAAAGGATGGGTAAATGACAAGATCCTTTCACTGTTTGAGAGCTGAGCTCTCATAACTCTCATACCTGCAGTGTTGGCTTTACTTTTCGTTATAAATAAAAATAGGATTTTTACTCTACAATCCGGATCTAGGATATTCCTCATTAAAACATATTTGTACACAGAATACAAAGCGTTCTCTGAATGAAGGGGAGAATAGCAGCAGGTAAAAAACAGGATCTCCCCTTGTCCATCCATTCACAGAAGACCTTGTTGTGACAGACCCAACCTGGACAGTGGCGTTTAGAGGGGTCTGCAGGGTAGCCTCTTGCCTACTGACTATGGGCCCTGGCATGTTATATAATGCAGAATGACATTACGACATTTAACAGTAATAAAAGCCATGATGGTCTGTGCCAACTTGAAATTCATTGGGAAGATGTATTTTAAAGGAAAGCTGGTTAATGAGATTTGGACAGCCCTGGGTGTTTTTGAATTCTGGTGCCGAACTGTCTGGGTAGGCACTGACCTGAGTCACCTAGGCTTGTCTAGGTTACTAGTTGTTAATTAGCTTACTGTTTAATTAGAATACTATTTATGCTGGCTGTTCCTTAGATGTGCTAATGTTATTACTGTTTACAGTTAGCATTGTTTAGGATAATGTGATAAAGCTCTTACCTGATCTTGTGTGGTATATATTCTGTAAGGATTTACTGTAAAGAGTTCCAGTTTGCACTTAAGCTAGTGTCGTCTAGTTCTTGGGTGCAATTCTCAGCTATAATACCTAGTTCCAGGGTGGAGGAAGCTGTATCTTTGCGGAGGCACCCAAGCGGGGTGCTAGGCGGTCCATCATGCTTGTAATCTGTAAGCAGAATACAAGTGTTTTGTGAATGGATTGGGGAGAAAAAAAGGAGATAAACAACAGGATCGCTTCCCTGAATGAGAGTCAAAGCTTTCATACATACCTGCAGTGCTGGAAGTACAGGTAACTTTTTTTGTCCACAGCACAAGTCAGTGTAAAAGTTTGCTTGTAGAGTTCCACTTTAAGTAATAGTAGTTAGTAACGGAACTTCCAGTCTAGCTGGAACTGAGCAGAGCACTTCAGAGCTGAATGAGATTGAGATGTGCAACATATGCCAGACTGCAACTGGGTGACTCATTCCTGGCCATGGAGTAATTAATGAGCAATCTCGGCACACTCTTCTGACTCATATATAGTGAAATGACTTCACTTAGTGTGTAAAACCACATAGGGCTCTGAGAGTAACCATTGAAATGGGTGATGGAAAATACCCACGTTATTCTTCCTGGCATCCTTCCCTGCCCTGTATGTGAGTTAAACACATCACAAACCATACACAAAAACATGGACAGAGTGCTTGATGATTTAATGTCCTCCTCATTGTCTTCTGATGAACATTAGAAGATCTCTAAAAAAGCAATGCCTAAAGGGAACATTGAGTGTATGTGACGTGAGCTGAGCTCCATGACTGGTCACAAATGGATGCCAGTATGGCCTCAGGCTGCATTGTCATCTCTCATAGACTCTGCAGCCAGTTCCATGCCGAATGTCTTCTGAGTTTTCAAGGAAACATGGAATGAGAAAATATGTAGGCTGACATTTCTTAACTCTCACTTCCTGTTGTGGCGATGGGACAGGAAGTGAAAGGAAATCTCTCCAATGGGACACAGATGGCAATAAGAAAAAACTGACTGGGGTTATAACCTTCCCTTGTGCTATCCAATATGGGGGAAAAAAAAAAGTTTTGCTTTCAGTTCTACTGTAAACGAGTTGAATTAAAATACATAAATGCGGATGCACAAAATGATTAAGGCTCCATTCACACTTGTGCGCACTTGGATACATAAAGTCGCATGACAAGTCAGAGCCAATGTATTTCAATGGAACTCGTTCAAATCTATGCGACTTAAAGTTTCAGCAACCTAAAAAAGGTTCCTGCACTACTTAGACGTGACTTTCATGTAACTTGAGTGCCATAGACTGCAATGTAAACTACCAAATATCACATGAAAATTGCATCTTAATGTTATCGTTGCGACAATTGTGCAACAGTCAAAGTCAACAGCCAAAGTTGCATTCAAGTCACACAAGTGTAAAAGGAGCCTTAAAGTGTTACTGAAGCCACAACAGTAAAATCAGTCTGTATATGCAGTAAAGCATGCTTGTTATGCTCACTGTGGAACCTAAGGGGTTAATACTCTGCATTGTGTATAAAGGCTGTGTGATCCTGTCTTCTCTGATCCTCCTCTTCTTTAACTGACTTCAACCCATCTACTGATAGAACAGAGCATTAGGAGTCAGGCTGCACATGCTCAGTTTGGTGTGTATTTTTAACCACTTAAGCCCCGGACCATTTGGTAGCTAAAGGACCAGAGGTGAATTCAGAATTTTGCACTGCGCTGCTTTAACTGTAAATTGTGCGGACATGCAATGTTGTACCCAAACGAAATTTGCGTCCTTTTCTTCCCACAAATAGAGCTTTCTTTTAATGGTATTTGATTGCCTCTGCGATTTTTATTTTTTGCGATATAAACGGAAAATACCGAAAATTTTGAAAAAAAATGATATTTTCTACTTTTTGTTATAAGAAAAATCGAATAAACTCAATTTTAGTCATACATTTAGGCCAAAATTTATTCAGCCACATGTCTTTAGTAAAAAAAATGTCAATAAGCGTATATTTATCGGTTTGCGCAAAAGTTATAGCGTTTACAAACTAGGGTACATTTTCTGGAATTTACACAGCTTTTAATTTATGACTGCCTATCTCATTTCTTGAGGTGCTAAAATGACAGGGCAGTACAAAACCCCCCCAAATGACCCCATTTTAGAAAGTAGACACCCCAAGGAAATTGCTGAGAGGCATGTTGAGCCCATTGAATATTTTTTTTTTTTGTCCCAAGTGATTGAATAATGACAAAAAAAAAAAAAAAAAAATTACAAAAAGTTGTCACTAAATGATATATTGCTCACACATGCCATGGTTATATGTGGAATTGCTCCCCAAAATACATTCTGCTGCTTCTCCTGAGTACGGGGATACCACATGTGTGGGACTTTTTAGGAGCCTAGCCACGTACGGGACCCCGGAAACCAAGCACCGCCTTCAGGATTTCTAAGGGCGCAAATTTTTGATTTCACTCCTCACTACCTATCACAGTTTTGAAGGCCATAAAATGCCAAAATAGCACAAACCCCCCCCAAATGACCCCATTTTAGAAAGTAGACACCCCAAGGAAATTGCTGAGAGGCATGTTGAGCCCATTGAATATTTTTTTTTTGTCCCAAGTGATTGAATAATGACAAAAAAAAAAAAAAAATTACAAAAAGTTGTCACTAAATGATATATTGCTCACACATGCCATGGTTATATGTGGATTTGCACCCCAAAATACATTCTGCTGCTTCTCCTGAGTACGGGGATACCACATGTGTGGGACTTTTTAGGAGCCTAGCCACGTACGGGACCCCGGAAACCAAGCACCGCCTCCAGGATTTCTAAGGGCGCAAATTTTTGATTTCACTCCTCACTACCTATCACAGTTTTGAAGGCCATAAAATGCCAAAATAGCACAAAACCCCACCCAAATGACCCCATTTTGGAAAGTAGACACCCCAAGCTGTTTGCTGAGAGGCATGGTGAGTATTTTACAGCTCTCATTTGTTTTTGAAAATGAAGAAAGAACATATTTTTTTTTTTTTTTTTTTTCAATTTTCAAAACTTTGTGACAAAAAGCGAGATCTTCAAAATACTCACAATACCTCTCAGCAAATAGCTTGGGGTGTCTACTTTCCAAAATGGGGTCATTTGGGGGGGATTTGTGCCATCTGGGCATTCCATTGCCTCCGAAACTGTGATAGGCAGTGAGAAGTGAAATCAAAAATTGACACCCTTAGAAAGCCTGAAGGCGGTGCTTGGTTTTTGGGGTCCCATACGCGGCTAGGCTCCCAAAAAGTCTCACACATGTGGTATCCCCGTACTCAGGAGAAGCAACAGAATGTATTTTGGGGTGCAATTCCACATATGCCCATGGCATGTTTGAGCAATATATCATTTAGTGACAACTTTGTGCAAAAAAAAAAAAAAAAAATGTATTTTTTCCGCAACTTGTGTCAACATATAAAATATTCCATGGACTCGACATGCCTCTCAGTATATAGCTTGGGGTGTCTACTTTCCAAAATGGGGTCATTTGGGTCGGTTTTGAACTGTTCTGGCATTTTATACACAACATTAGGAAGCTTACATCCACTCTTCTAACCACTTGAAGACAAAGCCCTTTTTGACACTTTTTGTTTACATGAAAACATATTTTTTTTTGCAAGAAAATTATGTTGAACCCCCAAACATTATATATATTTTTAAAGCAAAGGCCCTACAGAATAAAATGGTGGGTGTTGCATTTTTTTTTTCTACACAGTATTTGCGCAGCGATTTTTCAAACGCATTTTTTGGGGAAAAAATACACTTTTTTTAATTTTAATGCACTAAAACACACTATATTGCCCAAATGTTTGATGAAATAAAAAAGATGATCTTAGGCCGAGTACATAGATACCAAACACGACATGCTTTAAAATTTCGCACAAACGCGCATTGGCGACAAACTACATACATTTTTAAAAGCCTTTAAAAGCATTTACAGGTTACCCCGTTACATTTACAGAGGAGGTCTACTGCTAAAATTACTGCCCTCGATCTGACCTTCGCGGTGATACCTCAGATGCATGGTGCAATTGCTGTTTACATATGACGCCAGACCGACGCTTGCGTTCGCCATTGGGCAAGAGCAGGGCAGGACAGGGGTGCTTTTTTTTTTTTTTTTTTTTTTTTTTTATTATTAATTTTGCTTTTTTATTTTATTTTTAAACTGTTGCTTCCATATTTATTTATTTTTATCACTTTTATTGTTATCTCAGGGAATGTAAATATCCCCTATGATAGCAATAGGTAATGACAGGTACTCTTTTTTGAAAAAACTGGGGTCTATTGGACCCTAGATCTTTCCTCTGCCCTCAAAGCATCTGACCACACCAAGATCGGTGTGATAAAATTCTTTCCCAATTTCCCAATGGCGCTTTTTATATCCGGGGGGGGGGACATTCCCTCCCACTGCTTGTAAAAGCAGTCCAGAGGCTAATTAGCCACTAGGATTGCTTTTACATGAAAGCCGGCCGCTGGCTGAAAAGAATGATACCAAGATGATACCTAAACCCACAGGCATCATTCTGGTATAAACATTCAAAGTCCAGCAACATACCAGTACGTTGCTGGTCCTTGTTGGACATGTATTGTAATCTTTTTTTTCATGCAGCCTGTTGGCTGAACGAAAAAAAAAGATTGATCGGTGGGTATGCCCACCATTAGAATACCGCCCTTCATCCACCCACTTCTAATGATGGGCATATATGCACCATTTTATATATGCCGAAGCATGGGGGCATCTTCTCGCAAAAGTTATGCCGCGTACACATGGTCAGACTTTTCCACGGGCAAGCCTCCGTCGGAATTTCGACCGTATATACGCGGCATTAGGAGCAAAATCGCTCCTCCGCTCCTGCTGCCCCAATGCTTCGGCATATATGCTTTTTTTTTTTTTAACTGTGGTGGTGAAATCACCTCCTACAGCACTGGAGTCGCAGGGATCAGGCCTGTCTCTGCGAACGCTGCAGTTATGTTTGTTGTGTTTTGCAAGTGACAGTGATCGATCGATACTGCACTTGGGTGGCCTGGGCTGGACGGAGGGGCAAAACGCAGGTGCTAGCAGGTATCTGGGCTGATCCCGCTAACACTGCGTTTTTGGGAACCCTAAACTGCTGGGGACGCTAGTATAGATCTGAGCAGATCAGATATTGATCTGTTCAGATACTATACCACTAAGGGGGGTGTATGCTTCACGCGTGGGTGTTAGCGTTACTGGCACTAACCTGACGCTGCCTGGGGTGTGACGCAGACCCTCTCTGACGCTAAAACCTAACTGATATCACCCGCCGGGCGATCAGGGGGTTAAACCTTTATTGGGTTATATACGGCGGGTGCCCTGACACTATAAAAAGCAAACTAACTAACCAGCGTCACCCGTAACACTTATATGATCACTGGTGAAAGGGTTAATTAGGGGCAATTAGGGGGTTAAAACCTTTATTAGGTAATATATGGGGGTACCTGACGCTATATAAAAACCTGACGGCGAACCTAAAAAAAAATTACTGGCTACCTATCGGCATCACCGACACTAAGACAACGATCATAAAAACAATTGCTTAGCGACAGTGGTGATAGGGGGTGAAAGGGTTACCTGGGGGGCGATCAGGGGGTTAAACCTTTATTAGATAATATATGGGGGTACCTGACGCTTTAAAAACCTGCGGCGAACCTAAAAAAAATTACTGGCTACCGATCAGCATCACCGACGCTAAGACATCGATCAGAAAAATGATCGCATAGTGACGGCGGTGCTAGGGGGTGAAAGGGTTACCTGGGGGGGGCGATCAAGGGGGTTAAACCTTTATTAGGTAATATATGGGGTACCCGACGCTATAAAAACCTGCGGCGAACCTAAAAAAAATTACTGGCTACCGATCAGCATCACCGACGCTAAGACATCGATCAGAAAAATGATCGCATAGTGGCGGCGGTGCTAGGGGGTGAAAGGGTTACCTGGGGGGTGATCAAGGGGGTTACACCTTTATTAGGTAATATATGGGGGTACCCGACGCTATAAAAACCTGCGGCGAACCTAAAAAAAATTACTGGCTACCGATCAGCATCGCCGACGCTAAGACCGATCAGAAAAATTATCGCTTAGTGACAGTGGTGATAGGGGGTGAAAGGGTTACCTGGGGGGGCGATCAAGGGGGTTAAACCTTTATTAGGTAATATATGGGGGTACCCGACGCTATAAAAACCTGCGGCGAACCTAAAAAAAATTACTGGCTACCGATCAGCATCACCAACGCTAAGACATCGATCAGAAAAATGATCGCATAGCGACGGCGGTGCTAGGGGGTGAAAGGGTTACCTGGGGGGTGATCAAGGGGGTTAAACCTTTATTAGGTAATATATGGGGGTACCCGACGCTATAAAAACCTGCGGCGAACCTAAAAAAAATTACTGGCTACCGATCAGCATCGCCGACGCTAAGACATCGATCAGAAAAATGATAACTTAGTGACAGTGGTGATAGGGGGTGAAAGGGTTACCTGGGGGGCGATCAAGAGGGTTAAACCTTCATTATGTAATATATGGGGGTAACTGACGCTATAAAAACCTGCGGCGAACCTAAAAAAAATTACTGGCTACCGATCAGTATCACCGACGCTAAGACATCGATCAGAAAAATGATTGCTTAGTGACGGCGGTGCTAGGGGGTGAAAGGGTTATCTGGGGGGTGATCAGGGGGTTAAACCTGTATTAGGGGGGGGTTAGGGGGCTACACTGGACCTAAAACTAAATGTAGTGACACTTTTACAGTCACAAATGTCACTGATTGCAGTGATCACTAAATAAATGGTCACTGCAATCAGTGACACTGTGACTGGGGGGGGGGGGGCTGGGGGGTGATCTGGGGGGGCCTGGGGGGCGATTTATGTGCCTATGTGTCCTGGTGTCAGTGTAGTGTTGTGTGTACTAACCTGGCATCTTCTCCTGTACGGCGCTCGGTATATGTGAGCGCCCCAGGAGAGATGACATCACTTCCTCCTTCCTGGCAGGCAGGGGAAGCTCTCTCATTCGCCGGGAGCGATCGAGAGGGGGTGGCCGGAATCGAACGGCCGTCCCCTCATGCCGGATCGCTCCCGAAGGTAAAACGACCACCCACTGTAAAGAAGGGGGGTCCGATCGGACCCCCCAACTATACAAAGGCAATCACGTATATGTACGTGATTCTGCCTGTCGGTGCCATTCTGCTGACGTATATTTACAGTGGGCGGTCGTTAAGTGGCTAGAGAGTATTTTTTTTTCTCCCCCCTCCACAGTACATGTGATCAGCACAGGGCTGAACAGCACTATCCAGACAAAGGGGCATGGGAAAATCAAAACTCCTCCTACAAGCTTTTACCAGACACTGATAGAAGTCACAAAACTGCTATATGCTGAATGCAGGGCCCTGGGTTTAGTAACACTTTCCTTCTTCTTCTTTTTTTTTTTGTGGCAAAGTAGGCTTTTTAGGCCACTTTCACACTGAGGTGCTTCTAAACTGCCAGTAAAAACACTGAGCGCTTTTGAAGCGCTATTGAAGAGCTTTCCATTCATTTCAATGGAGAGGGGAGTTTTTCACAGCCCTTCCAGCACACTGCCCCAGTGTGAAAGCATTCATTGATTTTAATGGAAATACGTTTTGTGAGCTTTTTAGGCGCGGTGTTTAGCGTGAAAGCGACTGAAAACCGCCTCAGTGTGAAAGTGGTCTTATAGTTTTCCATTTCCCTGTTGAAGATTTTCCCTCACTTGTGGTCATCCTGCCGACAGTTTAAGGGAGAAGTTCACCTTTTGTAACATGTTACATCTTACACCAGTATTTAGGATGTAACATGGTACTAAAGAGTAAGGATGAGCTCCGGCGTGTTCGCATTGAACAGGTGCAGAACTCGCCAGGAAGTCGGCACCGCGCTGCGCTAATGACAGGCAGGGAGACATTTCCCGATGCTCGGCTGCAGACATCCGGAAATGTCTCACCGGCTGTGATTAGCGCAGCGCGGTGCCGACTTCCTGGCGGGCTCTGCACGTGTTCAATGCGAACACGCCGGAGCTCATCCCTACTAAAGAGCACCTGCCCGCACTTTCCAATCACACCCCCCCCATGACAGCAAGTGGGGGGGGGGGCTTTCTCCGCGTCTGCTCTAACAATTTAAAAAAAGCATGGCTGTGTGAGGCTTTGCCACATCATTCATTCACAGAGTTCTGTAATTGAATGACCTACAAGTCCCGTCTGCCACTGTGGCAGACCGCTTGTAGTTCTAACTGAACTGCGAGGGTTCTGATGTGGGCCCTTGTAGTTCATTGATTCTTCCTGCTCTTCAGTAACTGTCTGTCCATATGGGAGGTACAGGCAGACAGCTGTACTGAGTGTCTGCAGGTGCCTGGCATTGCACCCGCAATCTGTGGATCTCAAGTGCAATTCTCTGCAGGCTCCTGAAAATAAAATAAATAAATAAATACACATTTTTGTACCTGCAAAAAATGTGTGCATTTTTTTTTTTTTTTTTTTGTTAAGTCTTCACACTGATGCGGTGCAGGATTCGCAGCGTTTACTATGCATTTCCCACACCGCATCACAATCGCACTCTGTTCATGCGAACCGCTGAGGGTGTCAATGTTAAATTAACACCACCACAAAAACGGGTCGCAAAACACAGTGCAATTGGCTGAATTGGATCGCATGGATGTGAACACTGTCACTGTTTATGCTGTCAGGAAAAACACATCTGTTTAGACACGTTTATGTCCATTGGGATTAATGCGCTTAAACGTATTTAGATGTGTTAGGTGCGTTTACGTTTGTTACAGGCTTTTGCATGCATACATGTGGTATAAATTCAGGATCTGTACTACTTCGAATGTCTCTCTGCTCTATTATACAACAATGCACAGAGTGTTCACATGTGTGGTTTGGAGTGTGATAAAACTGCTGTATAATGCCTCGTACACACGATCAGTTTTCCTGACAGGAAAATCGTGTTTTTTTTTTCAGCAAGGAAACTGCTGAAATTTGTCTTGCATACACACGGTCACACTAATCTTGGACGAAATTCAGACCGTCAAGAACGCGGTGATGTACACCGCGTACGACGAGCCGAGATCAATGAAGTTCAATAGGCAGTTCGGCTCTTCTGCTTGATTCTGAGCATGCGCGGTTATTTTCACGTCGTAATTGCATACAGACGACCGCGATTCGCGTTAGGATTTTTTCCTGTCACGAAAATTGAGATCCTGCTCTCAATCTTTTCTTGGCAGGAAAACCGACAGAAAAAGTGTGATGGAGCATACACACGGTCATTTTTCCTGACAAAAACCTCACATCGTACTTTTCCTGTCAGGAAAACTGATCGTGTGTACAAGGCATTAGGCCAGGTAGAAACACGTTAATGTACTAATATGTTTTTAGAATGAATGAATTCACAAGATTGCTCAGAAAAGCCAGTTTGCACCTGGTAAGATTTGGATGTGTAACGCCACATTGCAATTTACAGCACGGTCACTTGGCTACCAGTCTGTCCCATGAAGAAAGTAAATAATGGAGGCCCTTGCTATCAGATGTTTCCTGGATGTCATGTATAGGGGATATGTTTGCTCACAGAGCAGAGGCCTTGGTACTAGTGACAGATGTCTCTGGGATCAGTTACTCCTCCATCTGTTTCCATGAAATGACAGCAGATGATCATGTGCTGAACCCATGGTGCCACCTGGCTCTCTAATTATCAGTCTTTTACAGTAAACAGTATCTAGATTCACTCAGAAAATCAGAAACATTTCTAGATACATTCAAGAATTCATCAAGGTCCATACTACCAAGCCCAGGACCCTCTTGTCTGTTTTGTGTGCATGGTTGTTTTTGGTTTTTTGTTTGGTCTCATTGCTATTAGCAGCCATGTTTTATACACCATATGTAGGTTAGAAATTCAAAAATCTATATCAACTCATATGTTTGTGTGTATTTGGGTTCAATAAACATTTATTATACTTTTTTTGAATAGTTTTGTTGTGAAGATGCCTTGTCCATTCATTAGAGAATATGAATCTTGTCTTGTATGTTCATGTATGACACTTAATTACTCTGTTTGCCTTGGCAGGTTGGTTAGGGTAACAGTCCTACATGACTATGTTGGTTGTAGGACATTCGAGGTGCCCCTTTCAGCAGCTGTGGAGGACATCAAGCAGCTTATCTACAGAGAAACAAATTTTCCTGTCTCAGAACAGCGTCTCTCGCTCCACGACAAAGAGGTGAGTAGCAATACAATCGTATATCTTTAACTTTTTATTCTCATAGTCGTGTTCTATGACTTCCACAGCTGAAGCAGGTTTGTGTGCTGGAAAAAAGGTTTCCATGGTTCATGTGGTCTTACTGAACTCGAGAGGGCAATTTTTTGAATAGTGATGTTGAAGATGACTGCTGTACAATGAGACCCCAGTATCTCAGGGCAAGCCATCTAACTGGTGTGCGTTGAGTTGGCCAACTCTCTTAAATAAACATCTCCACATTTTAATTATTTTGTCATGCTTTAAAATACTGTTGTATCAGTTTCAATAATTCAGTATTGAATTAGGGCTGTTAGCGTAAAGCTAGGATGTTTTTATTAATTTTCTAGACGCATAGATGAGTTACAGAAAAGGGCCAAGAGGTCAATGAAGTCGATTTTTTTATAATTTTTTTTGTTAAATTTGAGATCTAGGTTAGTCCCAAGCTGGATATCCAATGCAAGTATTACTACTTTTCAATAAAAAAATGATTGCTAAGATTAGTTTTGAACTTTCCTCCTGCTAGTTTGGTATTGTGTCCCCATGTTTTTGATCTTTGCTTCATATTGAAAATACTGCCCTTTTGAACCTTATTTAAAGTGGTTGTAAACCCTTTACAACCACTTTTACCTACAGGTAAGCCTAGATTAAGGCTTACCTGTAGGTGCTCGAAATATCTCCTAAACCTCCAAAAGAGATGGGCGCCAATATCTACGGCGCATGCGCCGTAGACAACGACACAGGCGAACTGTAGAAACCTTTAGAAACGGAGATCGTGCCATTTCTAAAGGAGATCGTGCCATGACTGACGGCTCCCACACACATGCGCGGGATTGAAGTCATCGTGGCTCCAGCCAATCACAGCGCCGGAGCCTCGATACCCGGAAGGATGGACGCTTTGTGGAGGCGCGAAAATCGGGGACATCGCAGGCTTCGGTTTCAGGTAAGTGACACGATGCATAGTAGCCCATTATCATTTACCTTAGCAGGGAAACAAAGAGGAAGTAAAACCCATCAGGGTTTACTTCCTCTTTAAACTCTTATGCCGCATACACACGGTCGGAATTTCCGACAAGAAAAGTTAGATGTAAACTTTTGGTCGGAAATTCCGACCGTGTGTAGGCTCCATCAGACTTTTTCTGTTGGAATTTCCCCCAACAAAAATTTGAGAGCTGGTTCTCAAATTTTCGGACAACAAAAGTTCTTGTCGGAAATTCCGATCGTCTGTATGCAATTCCGACACGCAAAAAAACACGCGTGCTCAGAATCAAGCAGAAGAGCCAAACTGCCTATTGAACTTCTCGGCTCGTTGTATGTCTTGTACGTCACCGCGTTCTTGACGGTCGGAATTTTGTGTGACCGTGTGTATGCAACACAAGTTTGAGCCAACATTCCGTCGTAAAAAAATCCACGGTTTTCTTGTCGGATTTTCCAATCGTGTGTACGTAGCATAATTGTATTTATTATTTTCAGTGATTTCCCCATTTCCATTCTTCCCTCAGAACTGGATATTTCTAAGTTCCTGAAGCCTCTCCTGATATTTTATTCCTCAGACCTTTCACCATTTTTGTTGCCGATTGTTGACTCATTCTATCTTTATCAATATCTTTTTTTTAAATTTGAGATTTTCCTGCTACCCCTTTGGCCTAACCTGCTTCTTGTAGTCACCACTATCCCATTTGTCTTTCAGTCAGCCATGCAGACAGGTTTCCCTTGCTCTTTTGTTTTCCTAGATAATTCATCATGAGAGATGGTGCCTCCTGATTATGAAGTAGTCATAGCTTTGCTGGAGACATAGGGATGGAGTTCAGGATTTGCAACCTAAAAGCCCAACTGAACCGTTGGTTTACCACGCTCCAAGTACAACAAAACAAAAGGTGTGCAAAGTCTTGCAGTTTTGATTTCTGTGTAAAGCAATGAGGAAGGAAAAGAAGTCCCAGGAGCCACTCATCACACAAAACCCTCATGTAAAGAGTGGAAGCAGCCTCATCCTAGACTCCATCCAGGCCACAGCCCCTACATGTTTCTTCCCGTCCTCTTTACATGAGGGTTTTGTGTGATGAGCGGCTCCTTGGATGACGTTTCCTTCCTCATTGACTTCTATGGAGTGGAGACCATCTTTTTCTCTGCCTGCACTCTCAGCGGTTGTCAGCATATTAAGACCTACTAGAACCTGAAGCAGCACCCTTAATTTTGTTTATAAAACAGCCACATAGCAGAATAGCTCATCATCTGCCTGCATGCTGTATGATCCCTATGTAGAAGACACTATTGCTGGACAGCTTGGTCTGTTTGAAAAATACTGGCTGGATCACCAGGTGCAAATAAAGGGGAGAAAAGCCTTAAAAAGTAAAAAAAATGCAGCCACCACATCTCTGGGCATCAGTACAAGAGCCTTCATTAGATACATGATTTGGTTTGGCAGCGTTCATAAGGTGGTGACAAATTGACCTTTTGCTCTGACAATGGTTTTTTTGCTATCCCTTTCTACCTGTCCTGGTGACAACTGCATCCCACAATGGGGTTACAGGCAGAAATAAAAGCCTGATTAAAATGTTATATAAGTATAACTAAAGGCAAAACTATTAAAGTAATGGGGGGGAATCTTCCAATGGGGACACTAGTTTGGGGGGCAGGGGCACAATGGATTCCCTTAATTTGCAGGGATTTTCTCTCACTTCCTGTTTTGACTATGGGACAGGAAGTGAAGGAAAATCTCTCCATTGGGACACAGGTGGCAAAAAAAAAAACTGACAGGGATTACGACCTTACCTTACTGTTTTCAAAATGAAAAAAAGTTTTGCCTATAGTTCAGCTTTAACTTTTCTTTGCCAAAAGAAAAAAGAAAAAAAAAAAAAAAAAAAACTTTACTGCAGTTATGGAGACTAAGGCCGGCCATTCACAGTTTGAATCTTGGCCTGTTCAGCAGGAACTGACCGAGATTCGGACCGTTAATGGGCAGACCTAATGTTCCAAGTGTAATATATATGTAAAAAAGTTGCGCTACTAAGTGAAAAGGCTGATATATGTGAAAGCAGCTGACATTGACAATATAGACGTATGTGAGTAGAAATGGAAAACAAAAAATGCAGTGCTAAGGGGTGAATGATAACCAATGAATGTGACTAAAGGTTGTTGGAAACAACATCTGAAATGAACAAATTAAGTAACGTGGTGCTAAATCAGAGTCCGATAAGAGATCTGACACAATATGAATCCCCAAGAAAATGCAACAATTAGTAATCTGTGAAAAATTGTCCATATAATAATTATACTTGGCATGGATGGATGATCAACAGAATAAGCATCCTACATAGATAATAAGTTCATGTAAACAAGTAATAATCTTGTAATTCGCCAATATGGTGAATTGTTGAAAACACTTGTAGATGCAAGAAGTGGTCAGCAAACACGGCACCCGGGATAGTGACTCCAGCACCAGGGAGGGGGGGATGAATACGCTTACCCCGTGTCATGGACACGCACGCCAGCGGCGGTGGGTCAAACGAGCGACGACAGATCCTCTCTGGCAAGTCAGCTGGCTGGAACTCCTATGAAGGGAAAGTCCTGATGTCCACCTCCCACAGGCGAGGGTTAAAAACTGCAGCTACACAGACCACGGTGCAGCAAAACTTGGGCTTCCAAGTAGGAGTAAACACCATATAAAAAAGACTGAAGAAAGCTCCACATAGTGCAGGTGAATCCGGTGGTATGGTGAAAAAATAGGCTCGTTTATTCCAATAAAATCATAGAGGCATCATAAAAAAGCTTGTAAATGGTGATCACATGAAAAAGTTCCATAAGGCGTAGTGTATAGGGCCAAAAGCAGGCTATGTACCCGACATGTTTCGCACTAGTGTGCATTAACTGGGGCATAAGGCCCCATGCACACAGGGCGTTTTTACAGCCGCGTTTTTTACAGCTTAAAAACGCCTGTCCATGTTTTGTAAATTTTTTTGACCTTTTTAAAAAAAAAAAAAAATCCCGGAGCTCAAAAACGCAAATCGCTGCGTTTTTGCGGCGTTTTTTGCGCGTTTATGTGCGTTTAATAGCGTCGGGCGTTTTTGCAGCTCGAACCTGGAGCTCCAGAACGCACTGGAATTGGGTTTTTTTTTGCAGCTGGAAAACGTCTATGCCACTTGGAGCTCATAAAAGCTCTATGTGTGCATGACACAATAGAATAACATGGATGGGCGTTTTGCAGCTGTAAAAAAAAACATCTAATGCTGCTGTTAGCAGCTGCAAAAACGCCCTGTGTGCATGGGGCCTTAGTGTTAATGTTCCAAGTGGATCGATCAATCTACTTGGGTACAACCAAACTAAAGTTCCGGATCAACCGCTGGCATAAATGCAGACCGTAATAAACGGTAAACTGTCCTAGCTGTGTGATCTTTCACTATTCAATATGATTATATATAGTGCCGTCCTCATGACTGAAACCAACCCATACAAAAAAAGTGTGGGAGAGGGTAAATCCAAGCCAGTCACAAAGGGGGACACTACGGTCAATTAGTTCAGCTTTATTATGAAAATTACACAATTCAAAAATACAAAAAATCTGGGCAAAATGTTGAGATTCCACCAACCATTAAAATTGTTTAAAAAAGACAATGTTGTCTACCCCGGGATTGTCGCAGCTGTGCATACACCCATACACATAGTCATACACTCCTAAGCCACTGATGTAAAGAGCCTAAGTACAGGCTGCAGCAAGTGGATGTTTGTATAAGGAGTTAAAGTGGTTGTAAACCCACTTATGTAACTTGCACCTACAGGTAAGCCTAGATTAAGGCTTACCTGTAGGTGCAAGAAATATGTCCTAAACCTACACGGTTTAGGAGATATTTTACAAAAAAGAATGCACCGTTGTCTACGGCGCATTCATAGGGTTAATCCCATTCACAAATCCGTCCGGATTTGACGGCTCCCGCGCTGAGTCACGTCTTCGCCGCTCCGGCCAATCACAGCGCTGGAGCGGCGCTGTGATTGGCTGGAGCGGCGATACCCGGAAGTAACATTCTGGCTATCGCCGCAGCGATGGCTGGAGAGGAAGACGAGGACGGCTTCGGGGGCCCCGATCTAAGGCAAGTGATGCATAATGAGCTAGTATGCTAGTCATACTAGCTCATTATGCCTTTGTCTTGCAGGTGGGATAAAAAAAATAAAAAAAAACATTAACAGGGTTTACAACCACTTTAAGGTTAGTCAACCAAAACAGTTCCATCAATGCTGCAAATATCCACCAGAGTTGGTAAATGTCAAAACCAAGCGTGTCCGGTAAGGGCAGGCAAAAATGAGAAAGATGGTTCAGAGTATCTTATGATCAGTTTATTACTGAAGTGGTGTTTATTCAAGTCTCTGACTCTCTATCCAAAGGTGAATCGTCACTCATAACAAATGTAATCGCGGCCAATAACCAGTCATATGAGCTCTGTGAGCAGTATGTAAAGGCTGCTTCCCAATCTGGTATCGGGTAGAACACCTCACATGGAGCAATCTCACTACCTCCGTCGCACCGCCACTTCCCACGTTCAATTGTGCATAGTCTGTCAAACTGCTCAGGTTCATCCGTCCCTTGTCCCTCTATCGGGCGTCTTAAGTTTCGGTTGGTTATAGCTCACTTCTCATCTATTGCCACTGCTCGTGAGCTGCAATCCTGGGAAGCGTCATGTGCGTGATGACGCGATACTGGCACGTTTTGTTAGCCAATGAACGCTAACATTCTGCTCGCTCTGAACAACCAGCCTGACAGATTTTGTTATGGTTATCGCTAGCGGCTGCTATAGCCACTAGCAATAATCAGTCTTCTCCCAGCGTTGATGCTCCCCCCCCTCACCTGCTACTGCCCCCCCCCTCACTGTCGGACAATGGTTCGCCAGGAGGGATTGCCCTGTCAACACTGCCTGTGTTGATGGGGGAATCGTTCAAATTTCTGTCCTGTAACCGTGGTTGCAGGATAGAAATTTGCACTGTGTATTGCCAATGTTTTGTCAGATTTAGTAAAGGAAGTGACGTTCCGTCACCGCCATCTTGCTACACCCTGCACTCCTCCACAGTAAGAATACAGTGAGAAGGCCGCCAAGCAGACCATCTTGTTAAACTTACAGGACTTATTTCTAACAGTAAACGGAGCTTAAATGGTGAAATACAGTATTTAGAAATCCGTTGGACTGTTTACATGTTGAATTATAACATTAGCAAATGTGAGATTAACAGGCTTGCCGCTGCTTTTAAAATTCAGCATCTAAACAGTCTGTCGGATTTCTAAATACTCTTTCACCATATAAGCTCCATTTACA
The DNA here is from genome assembly GCA_029206835.1 of Rana muscosa. NCBI lineage: Eukaryota > Metazoa > Chordata > Amphibia > Anura > Ranidae > Rana > Rana muscosa. The sequence continues at coordinate 944,430,085 of CM055117.1, read as the reverse complement.
ACGAATCGATTAATCGACAACCAATCGATTATGAAATTAATCTATTACTATTTTCATAATTGATTAATTGGCCAGTAACATAATGGGGTTAAAAAAAAAAATTAGCCCTTTTATAGTACAAAAAAGAGCAAATAATCGCTACTGTAAATATTACTTTCACAGTTCCACAGTAATAAAATAAACCCCTTACAGTAGCGATTATCTGCTTTTTTCGTACTATAAAGGGCTAATTTTACTTTTTTTAACCCCATTATGTTACTAAATGTCAAACGGTGCTTTTTTGGTTCAATATACATCAATGAAGAAGCTGCAGAAAAGCATGTAATAAGTTTTTGCAGCAATTTGTGTTTTTTTTATCTGCCCAACAACAAATTGGCCCAAAAAATAGCAAAAACGCAAATCGCAGCAAAATCATGTGTGCAAATATCAAAACGCACAGCAAAAAGCACTGCAAAAGCAGATCAAAAGCAAACTGCATAGGTGTGTACCGAGCCTTATGCTGGCCACATGGATCAATTTTCAGACGAGAATATTCATACGAAAAATCTTTGTACATTCGCTGAATGAAACAATGTTGTTTGAAATTTTCACTTGCTTTTAACATTCTTTTTTTTAAAATGAATTTAATTTTTGAATGAAAACCACATACACGGTCTGAAAATTCCTTTGACCAAGAAGTTTTCTATCATTTCTAAATTTTCCCGTCACTGTGGTTGAAAACGAATGTCGATTTGACCCCACTAACGATTAGAAAATCGAACGAATGTTCTTAAAATTATTATATTTTTTTTTTTTAAGGAAGACATTGTTTTTGTATGGCCAGCATATAGTATGGCCAGCATATATTACAGTTCTGTTTGAAAATCTGTAAAACAGTCTAACTTTAAATTTTTTAATTAAAAAAAAAAAAAAAATCTCTAAGTCTGAAGATATTTACCAGATTCACCCTTTAATAGTATATACAGTATATATCTCCTCTAATAGTATATACAATATATCTCTTCTGTCTGTTATTCTCAGAGTGGATTAGAGATTTTGCTGCCTAACCATATACCGTATATACTCGAGTATAAGCCGAGGCACCTAATTTTACCACAAAAAACTGGGAAAACTTATTGACTCGAGTATAAGCCTAGGGTGTCCATCTGCATGCCTCACTGTGCCTCACTTTGCCTCACTGTGTCCATGTGCATGCCTCACTGTGCCCATGACTAGACTGACGTTTAACATGGGAGTCTATGGAAGGGGTGCCAAGGTTTGAAAAATCGGTGCTCCCCGGCCGTAGGTTCCTTAGACATAAAACTTTGCAAACTTCTAGAGAAGAAATGGGGCTACAAGTTTCGGGCCCAGGGGACCTAAGACAGGCCAGTACCGGGTCCCCAAAGTCACCGGAGAAATTACTGTTTAACATAGGAGTCTATGGAAGGGGTGCCCGGCTTTGAAAAATCGGTGCTCCCCGGCCGTAGGTCCCCCGGACAACAAACTTTGCAGACTTGTAGAGGAACAGTGAGGCTACATGTGTGCCAAGTTTGGAGTCCAGGAGACCTACGGCCGGCCGGTACCAGGTCCCCAAATTCCAAGAGATCAGGCACAAAAAGGTGAGTATAAGCCGGGGGGGGGGGGGCATTTTCAGCACACAAAAAATGTGCTGAAAAACTTGGCTTATACTCGAGTATATACGGTAGTTGGTTATTTATATTTACCACTGCATAGAGATATTTTAGAGTAAATTGTATTTTCTTAAAACTTTACATATTAACTAAATTATACACCACACTTTTTTTTAAGGTGATTAATCGAAACAATAATCGGCCAACTAATCAATTATGAAAATAATCATTAGTTGCAGCCCTAACTGTTCTAAATAAGTGTGGTGGGGGTAAAAAGACGTTCACTTGCCGCCTTCTAACTGTATCCTTACTGTGGAGGAGTGCGGGGTGTAGTAAGATGGCTGCAACGGAACATCACTTCCATTACAAATTCTGACGGGTCGCCTAATGTGACAAAACACCGGCCTTAGCCTATCACTACTGAACTCAGACTCTGAGCCAATCAGATATCCTTCATTTGCATCTGCTTTTAAACAACATGCTTGCAAGAGGATAGAGCAGAAAGATTACCTTATCAGTCTTTTTTCAACTCTTTATCTGTCTAATCTCAGGGAGCAGAGGAGTCAGGTTGCTGGACTGACTGTGTTTTCTATCGGGGCTTTGTAAATCACGAGACTGGGTGGGCCCAAATTCAAATCCTTTGGCAGTCAAGAAAACTCCCATATATGAATTTCAATAGTGTATTTAGCCATTTGCCTGCAGTTCAGCTTTAATCTGTGCCGCCCCATCTAACAATCCCCTAATTAGATATGGTTTTCTGTCTCCTCTTCATGACCTCCAGTGCACTGGACACCTGTTCTCAGTTGTTCCCGATCACAGGGAAACCACTGAACGGCTGTTATAAAATAGAACAACATTATGGCATCCCGCCAAAGACTGAGTAATGTATTCTAGTTCAAGAGCCTCCACGGAGATTATACTAGAGCTCCAGTGTCTTTGGAATTACCCATGTTGAATTTCGGACAGTATTTCCGTACCCCGCAATGAACTTCAGTTTGAAACCAAGTGATAATTGATGCATAACTGTTGTCTTTCATCAATTTAACACTGTTACAGTACAACTAAATCTTCTTAGAAAAATGTCTGCAGTATAGCACAAAGTAAATTGTTAGGGATCTCCAAAACTTTTTAAAATGCTAATTTTTCGTGCAGTACAGGACACAGGCTTTCTCAAATGAAATGTCTGAGGTTAATGGCGGTTTGGTGCCGTTTAGTTGTCTTACTGAGGGTGCCTGATGGGGCACTATGAGCTCCCCCTGAGCACTACTTGGATTAATGGGTTCATTAAATTCTCTGATCTGTGCCCACATCCCTGATATTCATAAACATATACAAAGGACTTTTGAGGCACCACACAATTACAATCCTTTTTAGTACAAACAATATAGCTTTTTTAATACAATGTATAATACTGTAAAACACAATGACGTAATACATTTTTGGGATAAAATAGCAAGAGCAATATTGTGATAATGACCCCAGACTTTACTGGAGTATTCATTAACAGACCATGGGTAAGCCCCATACAATTATCATTTTCTCCTACAGCGTCTTTGATAGATAAACGTGTTTCTTGGATTCAAAATAGTACACCTCTTCAGGAGATGGAGGGTAATTTTGCGCTAACACAATCCCAATTCAATTTATTTGAATTCATATGCAAATATTTGTTGGTATACATTCACTGCATGCCACCCAGGCATATCCTTCACCTTAGTAAAGGCCATTGTGTTTTCTATTCATTGAATTAATAAAGCTATATTATTTTTACTAAAAAGGATTGTCATTTTGTGGTGCCTCAAAAGTCCTGCCTCTACAAAAATCTTTGTCTATATGTTTTTAGATTGTAAGCTCTAACGATCAGGGCCCTCTGATTCCTCCTGTGTTGAATTGTATTGTAGCTGTACTGGTTGCCTTTTGTAAATAATGTTTATGGATCAAAAGTAGACCTCTTTTGAGGTTTCTGCTCAAACCTCTTTATGGTTCCCAAACCGAAGGGGGAAGTTCGGCCCATTCATGATCCAAAGACTCTGAAAAATAGTCATTGCTTTCCTCCTTCCCAGGGATTTTCTGGTCTCAGTAGACACCCACGACACCCATCTCCTTCTAAAGGACCTGTCCTGTCCCTGTTGGCCAGCAAATGGTACAGACTCTGCAGAGCTTGGTTAGAACCTCAATCCAAGAAAGTGATCACTGGACCTTTCTCACAGATTGGAGTCCCTGGCCCTGACTTTAGACACAGCCCTGTCCAGAATCTTCCTGCCTCGGGATAAACGTTTGTCCCTTCACTGTCATGCCTGGGCCAAGAGGAAGCCCCAAATTTAGGTCTGCATGAAGGTCTTGGATCTAATTATCACTTCCTTCTAGGCTGTGCATAGCATCCATTTCACAACAGACCATTGCAGTTCTACATGCTGGTAGCGTGAGACAAACAGACTTGGTCCTTGGACAGCCCCATGCGTCTGACCCCCAAGATCCGACTTTCCTACTGTGGCGAATTTCCATCCCATCAAGCATCAACGAGACTGTAAAAGTTGCATTGCTCAACAGAAAGCAAATTTGATTCTCTCTTGGGCAGAACTTCATGTTCTGACCCTGTACATATCCCAGGTGTGGAAAATTAGCTATTGAAGAATAGGCCAAAGGTGTTTTAATCCATAAACAACAAAGAAAGGTTCTACTACCCCAAGTTAATGATACTCCTGAGCTGTAGGATGCAGAATATGCAGTTGCTCAGCTGCCAATGTGATGGACAGTCCGCAACTCCATATTGCTCTTTAAATCCGTTCAAATTTATTGTATCTCCACAAAAGATAAAAGTACAGCAGAGGTTAACGCGTTTTAGCCTCAACCACAAATGTGTTTTAATCCCTTTACCACAGGTTTGGGGCCCTTGGCATGGATCTGCTAGTGTCCAGATTCGCCAACAAAATTTCCAGGTTTGTCGCCAGGTCTAGGGAAATTCAGGCTTTAACAGCTGATGTTCCTTTAGCACCCTCTGGATCTTTGATCCCAGGGGCCAGTGTTAAAGCCATGGTCCTGAGGGACAGGCGTCTTTCAGATTTGTCAACCCTAATCTCTTGAAACCTAGGCAGTCTACTTCTTGGTAAAGTGCTAAAGTCTACCACTGCACCTATAGGGCCCATTTCGCTTGGTACAAGTCTGGACTGTGTCATTATCTAGTTTTCAGCCGAATGTCTGTTTTTTGTGGCATGCTAGTCTCATGTCGAAAGTGAAGAGGTTGCTCACAATACGAAAATTTTCGTACGACAGAATACAACGTCAGAAGTGACATAATGTGTTGAATAGTTTTGTATGTATTCTTTTGTTTCTGAGCATGCGTAGTCTTGCTCTTACGATTTTTTTCGTACGAAAACCGTACTAACGAAATGAAAATCGGACATTGAGTTCACATCCGGCAAAAATGTTAGTCTGCACATCCAGCTTTTGTCTGATGAAAAAGCAAAATTGGCTGTCGAAAGCACCTTACTAACGATCCAAAAATCTACAGACAGCTCGTCGTACAAATTTTTCCATCCGGTTTTCGTATCGTGTGTACGGGCCTTAAATCTTTAGTTTCAGAGACCTTTGGCCCCTTCCCAAAGGTGGTCTATGTTTTTCACCTTAAAGCAAACACGCCACCACTTTTAGAGATGAGGGTGGCATGCTTCTTCTTCCTTGTTCTTTGCCAGCCCATTAATGATGTTGATTCTGATCTCATGCATGCATATTATGAGATCGGGGCAGCTTGTTAATGAAAAATAAGAAGCTGCACCAGATCAAATATGGCACATTATCCTAGCAGTGCTATTCTTTAGAGCAGTATGTTCCAAAGGACAAATATCTGGAATGCAGCCTGCTTGCATTACAAGTAGGGTTGTCCCGATACCACTTTTTTAAGACCGAGTACAAGTACCGATACTTTTTTTCAAGTACTCGCCGATACCGAATACCGATACTTTTTTTTAATCTCATGTGTCAGTATTTTTTTTTTTTTTTTACTATTTATTTTATTTATTTATTTTTTACAATGCTTTATTTTTTTAAGGGGGGGGGGGGGGGGGGGGGTGGGCAGTGTCAGTGTGTGTGTTTTCTTTTCTTTTCTTTTTTTTACAATTCATTTTTATTTTATTCTTTTTTTTTTTATCAGCCCTGTTGTGGGGGGCTTGGGTGAGATATCAGGGGTCTTAACAGACCTCTGACATCTCCCCTTTGAGACAGGGAAAGGGACTAGGGACACATATTCCCCAGTCCCTTTCTCAGCAGCCTCTGCTGCGCTGAAAATGAATGGAGAGAAGACAGCGGCTCCTCTCCATTCATAAACTGAAACATTGTAAACACAGTTTACGATGTTTCAGTTATGTGAATGGACAGAGTCAGTGATGACTCGGTACATTCAGACAAGTAAGGAGCCGGATTTATCGGCTCCTACCTCCGCTCTCCATCCTGAGATACCAAGGGGGTGGAGGAGCAGCACGGAGGGGGACGGTGGCATGGAGGTGAAGGGGGAACAGCGGCATGGAAGTGAAGGGGGAACAGGTAGCATTTGAGCAGCAGACAGGCAAGGCAATTGGATCAGATTAATTTTACTTACCCGCCTGAAGACCCGCTCTGCTCTCCGCTCTGGTCTCTGCCACGCTCTCCGTCTTGGTCTCCGCCCCCGCCACGCTCTCCGCCCTGCTCTCCGGCCCGCGCCGCACACTCTCCGCCCCCCGCCGCACACTCTCCGCCCCGGTCTCCGCCCTGCTCTCCACCCCCCGCTCTGAGAAAAAAAAAAAAAAAGTATCGGACTGGGCATCGGGAGCATTTGCGCGAGTACAAGTACTCACGCAAATGCTTGGTATCGGTCCCGATACCGATACTAGTATCGGTATCGGGACAACCCTAATTACAAGCATTCGTCCCTGGGTGCATACAACACTAAATGATAATACCACTAAGTGCACCATCCTGATGCAGCAGAGGTCAGCCTCTCATAGTTTGAAAAGCAGCCGGCAGCAAGGCTGGACAGTGCACCTGTACCCTCCACCTGTACCTAAATGGCAGAGCGTCATGCATCAAGACTACCCAGTGTACATGAGGCCTTAAAGAGCAGTGTGTAAAGTGCAGTAACCTATCGCACATTCTTGGTAATCATCATCAGGCTTTAAAGGTTCACCTTTGGTACATGTTGCATCTTTCACCCGTATTCTGTCCCCTCTCCCCTGCTGCTCCTTCCTGTGACAGCGTATCGGCTGTCACTTCTTAAAAATAGCGTGCCTTTGTGGGGCTCCACCCACGCAGACACATCTTTCATTCACAGATTCCTGCCACCACAGCTGACGGACTTGTAGATTGAATGAATTTTGGGCATGCTGATCAGCACTACCTAATGGCCTGTACACACGATCCGAAAATCGGACCACAGATCGTCCGACTTTTTTCGCTTAATAGTCGCAAGTATAAATTGAATAGGTTACTAAAGTCCCGAAAATTCTCGTACGACAGGAAAAAAAAATCGGAAGTGATGTCATGTGTTGTAATGTAATGTATTTGTATTGTATTTTCGAACGGAAATCGTACGAGGAAAATTTTCGTGCATGTCCGATAAAATAATATCGGATGAATTTTCGTGATCGGCTCTCAAAAGCTCTGTACTAACAATCCGATTTATCGTACGAAAGCGGTATTTTTCGTCCGATTTTCGGATCGTGTGTACGGGCCATAAAGCTTTGAAAATGACAGCCTGTACACTACAGAGGTATGGGCAACAGAGCTGTGGGCAATGTGTGTGCAGGAGCTTGACATTGCACCTGTGCTCAGCTAATTGCAGGTAAAATACTTTGCAGGCTCCTATTTAAAAAATAAAGAAATGCACTTAAATATGTGCATTTGTTTGCTTTTTTTTTTAGATGGAAAGGTGAATTTAGCCTTTTAACAAATGAAAATGAAGTCCTAATTGCTATAGGTTAATGCACAAGATTGCTATTTGCGCTGCCTTGTTACATCACCCCCAAAAATAAATAAATAGTCCCTATATGAAACAAATGGAGATTTTAGTCATAGTTTTGAAGTGTTTTGCATAGTTATGAGAATAAATAACATGTACACACATGCCACAATGTCATGAACTGTGCTTGCCTTCCAGGCTACAAGCGGTCATTCTTTCCCTCTTTTCTACATTGAAAAGGGTCAGCATTTTGGATCTGTGCACCACATGACGCTTGTAAACTGCTCAAAGCTATTTTTACTGGCAAATATATATATTTTTTTCAGCTTTAAACTGTTCATTTTAACAAGACGGCTGATGGAAAGTATATCCTGCCAGGAAGAGCCGTCTTGTTAAATCATCAAATGTTTTTTTTTTCTGTAGTACTCTGTATCTCTTTACAATACACAGAGGAATTGCGTGTAAATAGGGAAGATTGATTTTGCCTACAAATAATTGCCTAAAGCTAATCGACCCCAGGGTTTACTGTTTCCATTGATTTTTACGGTAATATTCTGTACAGCTGTCTGACATAAGGTACTCCTTTGTGTAGACTATAGTTGGAGTGTGCATTGTCTCAAAATTGGCTACAATGTGCAGTCCAAAGCTTGGTAACAATGTAAATTGAACTGCTGGTATGGGCCATTTGAGTGTATCTCTGTATGCATGATTGGATCACAGAGCAGGACCAAATCTGTATTCTAATTGGCAGATTCTGTTCTCATTGGCCTTGGATGTGGTGACTGCGTGGCCGCTGATAAGCAGTACAACTGGTCCTGTACTGGGCCCAGGCCTCATCAGCTAAACGGGGCCCAGGGCAGCTTTATTGTTACTTTCTGCCCAAAATGAATAAATCGATTTTCTTTCTCGTACATCACGGGACACAGAGCGACATAGTCATTACTATGTGGGTTATATAGATACCTTCAGATGCTGGCACTGGCAACTTTCAAAACCGGAAGTACCCTCTCCTATATAAGCCCCTCCCATCCGTGAGTACCTCAGTTTTTTGCCAGTGTCTAAGGTGTTGGCCAAAGGTTAACATGTTTTTCATCTGGGCTTGTGTACAGGTTCTTTTGGGCCTCAGCAAGCTATTCCGGATCCGACCAAAAAAGCTTCATAGCTAAACGGTCGGTACCCGGGCCTTGCAGAGAAGAGCAAGGTTTTGCCTGTAATGCCTCTCTTAGGAGGGCTGGACCCTGGGATCCAGAGCTCTGGTCATACCCACGACCAAGATGTTTTCTGTGCAGGGTGCTATACAGGTCCAGGGGAGTGGAATCCTTGGGAACCCGGTCCCTGAAGGTTTAAGTACAATGCCTGCCGTGAGAGGTGAAGTTTGGGCTTCTGTGGACCAAACAGAGTCCTGCGGCGGAGAAAAGGTAAGTGGGGGCCCCTCAGGAACTTGGTTCTATTGGGGGGACCCCCAAGCCTAATATGTCTTTCTGCCTGTTACCTAACGGTATTCCCGCTAAATATCTGTGCATGCCTGTAACTACTAGAAAATGTAATAATTTTAATGGTGGTCAAGAAAAAAAAAAAAAATGGACAAACCGCGGTACCTGTGTTAATCCACTAGAGGCCGCTGTGGAACGTCGTTTTCTTGTTATGTGGACTATTTCCTTCTGAGGTCAAGTCCAGGCAGATGGTGAGTTCTCTTGAGGGAAACTGCTTCCTCTGTCATGTTGCAATGCTCGTCCATCCCCGGGCCCTGCTGCAAACAGGGACCCTGGCTCCTCTCCCTATTTTTTTTTTCAAAAGAAGCGCCGAAGGTGCCCGTGCGCTTGCACGCGCCTCTATATATAGAGGTGAGCTGGAAAAGGGGGCGGAGCTGGGCGGATGACGCTCTGTGCCCGTAGCGCTTCTGCGCATGTGCGGGCGTCCCAGCATGTCAAAAGGCACAATTATGTGTTGTGAGCTGGCTATGGAGTGCAGAGACAGAGCTGGTAACATTTAAAAAAGGCATACAGCAGGCGGTTGATGCAGGCATCCCCATAGAAAGGCACATTAGTAGACACCAACTGTTTATATAGCAGCAATTGTGCTAGACTATTTTCAGTAAGTGGTGTATTACGGCTGGAATACCTCAGCTTTGGGCTTAGGAATATGCCGTCCAAAGTCTCCGGGACTAAGACTCCCAGGAAGCAAAGGGGGTCTCCGTCGGGCTCTGAGGATCTTGGGCATGCTTTTGCTGCACCAGTCTCCCCTGAAAAATCAGAGGTTGGTGCCCGTAGAGAACCCTCAGGAGTACCTGGTACTGTGGCTGTCCTCAGTTCACCTGCTCCTGTGTATGTAACAGAGGAGGTTTTTTTCCTCAGCTCTGGGAGGACTGGAAGAGAGATTGACAACATTGATCGCTGCTTCCCTGTCAGAGGGAAAGCGCGCCCGATCTCCGTCTCCTCCCTCAGAGTGCCTGTTAGCGGAGCAACAGTCCCATGCAGGGATCGACCTACCTGAAGGGGATCAGGATGAGGTTGATTCTGTTCTAGAGGAATCAACAGTGGAAAAGCCATTTTTCAGCATCACATGCTGAAAGGTTATGGGTTCAGTCCCTGACTTATATGGTCCGATCAGCATTTAAAATGCCCCTTGCGGAACCATCAACCACTTCTGTCTCCTCGTTGGGGTCGCTAAAAGCTCCCCAGACTGTTTGTTCCTTTCCAATCCATCCTTTACTGGAAGGACTCATTTACCAGGATTGGGAACACCCTGATAAAATATTTACTCCCCCTAAGAGATTTCCGGTGGTCTATCCCATGGAGGATAAGTTCATCCGAAAATGGAAGGTGCCTACAGTGGACGCAGCCATCTCTTGTGTGAACAAATCACTGACATGTCCAGTAGATAATGTTCAAATGTTCAAGGACCCAATAGATAAAAAAATTGGAGTCCTTATTAAAATCTGCTTTTACTACAGCAAGCTTGGTGACACAACCAGCAGTAGCAGCTATTGGGGTCTGCCAAGCGGTGAAGGATCAGTTAAAACAGGTCTTAAGGGACTTGCCGGATCAGCAGGCCCTTGCCCTAGCTGATCTGCCTAGAGCCTTATGCTTTGCGGTTGACGCTATCAAGGATTCAATCCATCAGGCCTCCCGCCTTACGCTGTCTGTAGTACATATGCGTAGGCTTCTATGGCTCAAGAACTGGTCTGCTGAAGCTCCCTGTAAAAGATTGCTGGTTGGCTTCCCATTTCATGGTGAACGCTTATTCGGGGAAGACCTGGACAAATATATCCAGGAGATTTCCAGTGGTAAAAGTACACTCTTGCCGGTTAAAAAGAGATTTAGAGATCCCTCTTTTAAGAGGCCTGCCTCTCCAGTCCCTGGGACATCTGCTGTGAAGCAGTTCCGACGGCCTCCTCGGTCAAATCCCGGGGGTAAGAGTCAGGGACAATCATAGGGTAACAAAAAACCCTGGGTCAGGAGAGGTACAGAACCTCCCCCCAAGTCAAATCCCCCACTCAATCTGGTGGGGGGAAGACTTCAGTTGTTCGCAGAATAAGCTGGAGTTAAAAGACTCTCCTCCTTCCCATTTTATGTGGTCAAACGTGCCAAGAGATCCCCGGAAGAGAGGATCCCTCCTGTCGGCACTAGAACAACTATTGCTCCAAGGAGTAATTATGGAGGTTCCCCTGGAAGAATGCGGGTTCGGGTTTTACTCAAACCTCTTTACAGTCCCGAAGCAAACGGGGACGTAAGGCCCATATTAAATCTAAAAGGGCTAAACAAATTCCTACATATCAGGACTTTCCGGATGGAGTCGATCCGATCGGTGGCCACTGCCCTACAAGGGGAGGAATGGTTAGCCTCGATCGACATCAAAGATGCTTATTTGCACATTCCCATCTTTCCAGTCCACCAAAAATTTCTACGCTTTGCAGTAGAAGGGCGCCATTTTCAGTTCAGAGCCTTACCCTTCGGTCTGGCCACAGCACCACGAGTGTTCACAAAAATTCTGGCCCCAGTATTGGCCAATCTAAGAACACAAGGTGTGACGATAATGGCATATCTAGACGACTTGTTGCTGATGGACCACTCGGTGGAAAAACTAGAAGTGGTTACTCACGAGACAATCAAGTATCTGGAATCTCACGGTTGGATCATCAACCGAGACAAGTCAGCCCTAAAACCAGTCAAAAGTCTGGAATACTTGGGGCTAAGGCTGGATTCAGACCAGAGGAAGATTTTCTTGCCTCAAGAAAAAAATGTCTTCTCTGAGAGATTTGATCCACCTGGTGGGTACAAAAAGACAGCCGTCCATACGCCTGTGCATGAGGCTGCTGGGGAAAAATGGTGGCATCATTCGAAGCGGTGCCCTACGGTCAATTCCATTCAAGGAATTTGCAAAGGGCCATACCGTCAGCCTGGAACAAAAAAGTTCAGGCCCTAGACTTACCAATGTCCTTGTCCCCTTCCGTTCGCAAAAGCCTCCATTGGTGGTTGGTTCCCCAGAATCTGAAAAAAGGGAAATCCTTCAGTCCGATTTCTTGGAAGGTGGTCACTACAGATGCCAGCCTTATAGGCTGGGGGGCAGTACTGGAGCAATGGTCTCTCCAGGGCAGATGGTCGGATGCAGAGAAGGCCCTGCCCATCAATCTCTTAGAGATACGAGCAGCCCGGTATGCCCTAGTAGCATGGACATCCAAACTCCAAGGGTCCCCTGTCAGAATTCAATCAGACAATGCCACGGCAGTGGCATATATCAATCATCAGGGGGGCACCAGGAGTCGTGCAGCCCAGAGGGAAGTAAATCGCATCCTGAAATGGGCAGAAAGATATGTCCCAGCCATATCCACGGTCTTCATTCCAGGGGTGGAGAATTGGAAGGCGGACTTTCTAAGTCGCCAACAATTATGCCCAGGGGAATGGTCCCTTCACCCCGAGGTTTTCCGGGCAATATGTCAGCGGTGGGGAGCACCGGATGTAGATCTGCTAGCATCCAGATTCAACGCAAAGGTGGACAGGTTTGTCTCTCGAACAAGGGATCCCCTAGTTTGCGGCTCGGATGGTCTAGTGTTCCCTTGGGATCAGTTCAAGCTGATATATGCATTTCCACCGCCACAATTGTTGCCTCGATTACTCCGCAGAATCAGGGTAGAAAAGAAACCAGTGATTCTGGTGGCTCCAGCGTGGCCCCGAAGGGCATGGTACGCGGAGATTGTAAAAATGTCTGTGGGGAGTCCTTGGACCCTTCCACATCATCCGGACCTGCTTTCGCAAGGACCGATATACCACCCTTCCTTAGGTTTGACGGCCTGGCTATTGAAGCCCACATTCTAAAAAAGAGAGGTCTCTCTAATCCTGTGGTATCTACCATGATCAATGCCAGGAAGCCGGTATCCAGGCAGATTTACTATAGAATCTGGAAGGCGTACATCGCGTGGTGTGAGGCCAAGAAATGGCATCCACGTAAATACGTAATAGGTAGGATTCTGGACTTCCTACAGTGGGCCGTAGATAGGAAGTTTGCCTTGAGTACTATCAAGGGTCAGATTTCGGCCTTGTCAATATTTTTTCAAAGGCCCTTGGCTTCGCATTCACTAGTCAAAACTTTTATACAAGGAGTGATGCGTATTAGCCCTCCGGTTAAAATTCCCATATGTCCATGGGACCTAAACCTGGTTCTATCGGTTCTACAGAAACAACCATTTGAACCATTACAGCACATTTTCTTGGTTCTTCTCACCAGGAAATTGATTTTTTTAGTAGCCATTTGTTCGGCTAAAAGAGTGTCGGAATTGGCCGCTATGTCCTGTAAGGAGCCATATCTGGTTATCCATAAGGACAGAGTAGTGTTACGTCCTCATCCAGCCTTTCTTCCTAAGGTGGTATTGAGGTTTCATTTGAACCAAGATGTGGTTCTTCCTTCCTTTTTCCCCAAACCTAGTTCGGTAGAGGAAAAGTTATTACATTCTTTGGATGTAGTAAGAGCAGTTAAAGCTTATCTAAAAGCCACTGCTCAGATTCGTAGAACGGATACTTTGTTTATTCTGCCGGAAGGCCCCAGAAAGGGTCAGGCAGCGGAAAAATCTACTTTAGCCAAGTGGATTCGACAGGTCATAATGCAAGCCTATGGCTTGAGAAGGAGACCGCCTCCGTTCAAAGTTAGGGCGCACTCCACGAGAGCAGTTGGAACTTCATGGGCAGTGCATCACCAAGCCTCCCTGGCTCAAATCTGTAAGGCCGCAACATGGTCTTCAGTACACACCTTTACTAGGTTCTACCAGGTGGACGTTAGAAGTCAGGAGGATGTCGTCTTTGGGCGCAGTGTGTTGCAGGCCGCAAAAGATCCTCATGTCTGATAGTGCCCAGCTTATGTATGGTGTATCCCCCCCCTCCTCATTTGGCATTGCTTTGGGACGTCCCACATAGTAATGACTATGTCGCTCTGTGTCCCGTGATGTACGAGAAAGAAAATAGGATTTTTATAACAGCTTACCTGTAAAATCCTTTTCTTGGAGTACATCACGGGACACAGAGCTCCCACCCCTCTTTTGGGGACACTTATTGCTTTGCTACAAAACTGAGGTACTCACGGATGGGAGGGGCTTATATAGGAGAGGGTACTTCCGGTTTTGGAAGTTGCCAGTGCAAGGACCTGAAGGTAATCTATATAACCCACATAGTAATGACTATGCCGCTCTGTGTCCCGTGATGTACTCCAAGAAAAGGATTTTACAGGTAAGCTGTTATAAAAATCCTATTTTTACTAGACCCCCACACACACACACACACACACACTAGACCACATGTCCCTGGGCCCCACCATGTCAACAGAGGGGCCCAGGAGGTGGGAGCAGAGGAGGGAGTTTTTTTCTCATTATCAGGGCATAAGCTGATAAAGTCAGTGCCGCTGTTCTACTGCACCTCGGGGGGTGGAGGCTTGGTTGGGGGGGCGCTGTCAGGAAGGCTGTATGGGGCCCCATGATTTCTAACAGCAGCCCTGTGTGGCTGTATTCGTTTTCCATTTTCAGGCTAAAAACATTTGCAGCAAGTACAGAAAATACCTGCTGATTTTGCTAGAAATGCAGTGTTCCTTTCACTTACTGAGAGTATAAAACAATTTTGGCTTCCTACTTTATACTACTCTCCCCATCTCCCATGCATTGAAGATGAACAAAGGCAAATGTGTTTGAAGTCCAACCTGGGCGGCAACTATGGCTCCCTCCATAGATACAGTAAAGAAGTGAGAATAGCCACCCAGAGAAGGAAATGCTTTATTTAAGGGATTACCAGGTAAAAATAAAGGAAAAAAGGCTGAGAGACAAAAACAAATCCAACCACCACATCCAACAATTATATATATATATATTTTTTTGTTAGATACGCTTTAAATTAACCCTATAACATAAATTATGCTCTTATTGTCTGTTCTCCCCTTTCCTTTGCCTGTTTCTGTTGGCTTTGTAATGTTTAACTGGTATCAATTTCTAACAAATAGAGCCTTGTAATGATGCAGTCTTCTATCAATATGATTACGCAGTGTCATGGGGGAAGGATGCAGCATTTCAGAGGAGGATGTGATAAATCTGTAATGTTCTTATTGAACGGAGGTTATTATTAGCTTATATGAGTCATGGCAATTTCAGTTTTCGGTGATACAATCAGAATTTTCACCCATCTTGTGGAAAATATACTCCTTGTATATGTCTTTGTTGTCACCTTTTGTAAAAGGGATTTTAGTTGATTGTATATTTGTGGCTAGTATAGAAGATAATTACAGAGGGTTTAAAACATACATTCACCGCCCACTTTATTATGTACACCTTGCTAGTACCAGATTGGACCCCCTTTTACCTTTAGAACTGCCCTAATTCTTCATGGCATAGATTTAACAAGGTGGTGGTAAACATTCCTCAGATATGTTGGTCCATATTGACATGATAGCATCACGCAGTTGCTGCAGATTTGTCGGCTGCACATCCATGATGTAAACCTTACGTTTCACCACATCCCAAGGGTACTTTATTAGATTGAGATCTGGTGACTGTGGAGCAAATTGGAGAACAGTGAACTCCTTGTCATGTTCAAGAAACCAGTGGTGAGATGGTTTGAGATTTGTTACATGGTGCATTATCCTGCTGGAAGTAGTAATCAGAAGATGGGTACACTGTAGTGATAAAGGGATGGACATGGTCAGCAGCAATACTCAGGTAGGCCGTGGTGTTTAAACGATGCTCAATTGGTACTAAGGGGCCCAAAGTGTGCCAAGAAACTATTGCACCACCATCCTGAACTGTTGATACAAGGCAGGATAGATCCATGTTTTCATGTTGTTTATGCCAAATTCTGACCTTACCATCTAAATGTTGCAGCTGAAATCGAGACTCGTCAGATCATGCAACGTTTTTCCAATCTCCTATTGTCCAATTTTGAGCCTGTGTGAATTGTAGCTTCAGTTTCCTGTTCTTAGCTGATAGGATTGGAACTCGGTGTGGTCTTCTGCTGCTGCAGCCCATCTGTTTCAAGGTTTGATGTATTCTACATACCTCGGTTGTAACAAATTGGTTATTTGAGTTACTGTTGCTATTCTATCATCTCAAACCCATTCTGCCCATTCTCCTCTGACCTCTGACATTAACAAGGCATTTTCGTCCACACAACAGCCGCTCACTGGATATTTTGGACCATTCTCTGTAAACCCTAGAGAAGGTTGTGCGTGAAAATCCCAGTAAATCAACAGTTTTTGAAATACTCCAACCAGCTCGTCTGGTACCAAAAACCATGCAATGTTCAAAGTCACTTTTAATCCCCTTTCTTCCCCATTCTGATGCTCCATTTGAACTTCAGCAAGTCGTCTTCGCATTTCTTCCTCCAAACACGGCGAGTCGAGTTAATGCCAAAGAGCTTAATTTTGGTCCCATCTGACCACAGCACTTTCTCCCAATCCTTCTCTGAATCATTTAGATGTTCATTGGCATGACTGTACATGTGCATCCTTGAGGAAAGGGACTTGATGTGTTTGGAGGAAAAAAAGTTCTGACTATGACCCTAAGAACACCATCCCTACAGTCAAGCACGGAGGTGGAAACATTTGTTCTTTGGGGCTGTTTCGCTGCTAAAGGTACAGACCGACTTTGCTGCATTGAATGGCGCCATGTATTGTAAAATCTTGGAAACCTTCTTCCCTCAGCCAGAACACTGCAGATGGGTCATGGATGGGTCTTTCAGCATGACAATGACCCAAAACATACCACCAAGGCAACAAAGCAGTGGTTCCAGAAGAAGCACATTAAGGTCATGGGGTGACCTAGCCAGTCTCCAGACCTTAATCCTATAGAAAATTTACAGAGGGAGATGATAGTTTGAGTTGCCAAGGGCAACCAAGAAAGCTTAAGGATTTAGAGAAGATCTGTAAAAATGAGTGGACCAAAATCCCTCCTGCGATGTGTGCAAACCTGGTAACCAACTACAAGAAACGTCTTACCTCTGTGCTTGCCAACAAGGGTATCTCCACCAAGTACTAAGTCATGTTTTGCCAGAATAAAATAAAAGTAACAATCCAAATGAATTTCAAGTGCAGACTTTCAGCTTTAATCCAAGGGGATATCACGTACAAATTTTAGGAACTGCAACCATTTTTATACACACTCAGGGGGTCTACCATTTTCAGGGGGTCAAATGTAATTGGACAAATGAATATAATCATGAATAAAATGTTCATTTTTAATATTTTGTTGAGAATCCTTTACTGGCAATGACTGCCAGAATTCTGGAACCCATGGACATTACCAAAGACTGGTTTTCTTCCTTTCTAATGCTTTGCAGAGTATTCCACTTCTTTTCCTTCAAAAGCTCCTGGGTTGCTTTTGCAGTGTGTTTTGGATCATTGTCCATCTGTACTGTGAAGAGCCATCCAATCAACTTTGCTACATTTGGCTGAATCTGGGCTGACAGTATATCTCTAAACACTGCAGAATTCATCCGGCAGCTTCTGTCACAGCATCAATAAACACCAATGACCCAGTGCCACTGGAAGCCATGCCTGCCCATGCCATCACTCTGCCTCCACCATGTTTTACAGATGACGTTGTGTGCTTTGGATCATGAGCTGTTCTAAGCCTTCGACACACTTTTTGTTTCCTGTCATTCTGATACAGCTTAATCTTAGTTTCATCCGTTCAAACAATGCTTTTCCAGAACTGGTCTGGCTTTTTTAGATGTTTTTGGCAAAGTCTAATCTGGCTTTTCTGTTCTTCAGGCTAATAAATTGTTTGCAACTTGTGGTGAACCCTCTGTATTTTTTCTCATGACGTCTTCTCTTGATTGTAGACTTTGACAATGATATGCCCACCTCCTGGAAAGTGTCCTTCACTTGTCTGGATGTTGTGAATGGGTTTTTCTTTACCATAGAGAGGATCCTGCGATCAGCCACTACTGTCGTCTTCTGTGGATGTCCAGGCCTTTTTATGTTGCTGAGCTCCCCAGTGCGTTCTTCTCTCCTCAGAATGTACTGTTGATTTGGCCACTCCTGATGTTGCTGCTATCTCTCTGATGGATTTTTTTGGCCTTATAATGGCCTGTTTCACTTGCATGGACAGCTCCTTTGAACGCATGATATAGGTTCACAGCAATAGATTCCAAATGCAAATACCACACTTGGAATCAACTCCAGACCTTTTACTTGCTTAATTGATGAAGAAATAACGAAGGAGTAGCCCACGCCTGGCCATTGAAAAGGTTTTGGTTCCTTGAAAAAGGGGGGATGGCCATTCTTAAGGGCTGCAATTCCTAAACCCTTCTTCCTTTTTGGATGTACATGCCCTCAAATTAAACCTGAGAGAGTGCACTTTCAGTCCATATTTATTATATAACTATAGCTTGAATATGTTTTGGTAAATACCTTAAAAAAACTAAAATTGTGGCCGTGTCCAAATATACCGGTATATGGACCTAACTGTGTGTGTGTATGTACGTGTATATATATATATATATATATATATGTATATGTATATGTATATATGTATATATATGTGTATGTGTGTGTATATATATATATATATATATATATGTATGTATGTATGTGTATATAATATATAGTAGGGCTGCAACTAACGATTATTTTCATAATCGATTAGTTGGCCAATTATTGTTTCGATTAATCTGTTTAATAACCGTAAAAAAAAAAGGTAATTTTGCTGCGATTTGCATTTTTACATATTTTTTTGGCCAATTTGTTGTTGGGCAGATTAAAAAAACACAAATTGCAGCAAAAACACATTATTACATGCTTTTGTGCAGCTTCTCCATTGAAGTATATTGAACCAAAAAAACAAAATATCACCGTTTTGCGTTAAAAAAAAGTACTTGCCCTTTCCAAATACGCAGCAGCTGAAAAAAATCATGGATGTGAACGTGTCCCATAGGAAACCATGTAAATCAGGGGTCTCAAAGTACCGGCCCGCGGGCCATTTGCGGTCCGCGGATCGATTACAAATGGCCCGCAGGCAGGGGGCGCCACGGAAGGGGGGGTGCCGCACTGCGCTGAAGAGCTTTATGTCTCCTGTGTCCTTTTCGCCGCATGCTGCTGTAGCTCAGCTGGATACAGACACCGCACAGGAGAGCAGAGAGAGAACAGAGCAGAGGGCGGATCCGCCCATTGCCCCGCCCACCTAGGCACTGATGATAGACCAGAGCCACGTCTCCTGGGTCCTGATGTCATCTCAGGGCGGGAGATTATCATGGCGTTCTCGGGGTGCCCTGTGTTAAAGCCAGGACCTTACAGGAGGAGAGGACTCGGGAGGCAGCAAATCAGGCCACCAGCTGACTGCCAGGAGGAGAGGTAAGTGAGCTATCACACTGAGGCTGAGTGAGATTTGTGAAGAGGGGGTATTTGTGGAATGTAGAGGAGTGTCTGTGGAGTGTAGGGGGGGTGTCTGTGGAGTGTAGGGGGGGTGTCTGTGGAGTGTAGGGGGGGGGTGTCTGGAGTGTGGGGGGGTGTCTGTGGAGTGTGGGGGGGTGTCTGTGGAGTGTGGGGGGGTGTCTGTGGAGTGTGGGGGGGTGTCTGTGGAGTGTGGGGGGGTGTCTGTGGAGTGTGGGGGGGTGTCTGTGGAGTGTGGGGGGGGGTGTCTGTGGAGTGTGGGGGGGTGTTTGTGGAGTGTAGGGGGTGTCTGTGGAGTGTAGGGGGTGTCTGTGGAGTGTCTGTGGAGTGTAGGGGGTGTCTGTGGAGTGTAGGGGGGTGTCTGTGGAGTGTAGGGGGGAGTCTGTGGAGTGTAGGCGGGGAGTCTGTGGAGTGTAGGCGGGGAGTCTGTGGAGTGTAGGGGGGAAGTCTGTGGAGTGTAGGGGGGAAGTCTGTGGAGTGTAGGGGGGAAGTCTGTGGAGTGTAGGGGGGAAGTCTGTGGAGTGTAGGGGGGAAGTCTGTGGAGTGTAGGGGGGAAGTCTGTGGAGTGTAGGGGGGAAGTCTGTGGAGTGTAGGGGGGAAGTCTGTGGAGTGTAGGGGGGAAGTCTGTGGAGTGTAGGGGGGAAGTCTGTGGAGTGTAGGGGGGAGTCTGTGGAGTGTAGGGGGGGAGTCTGTGGAGTGTAGCGGGGGAGTCTGTGGAGTGTAGGGGGAGAGTCTGTGGAGTGTAGGGGGGGAGTCTGTGGAGTGTAGGGGGGAGTCTGTGGAGTGTAGGGGGGGGAGTCTGTGGAGTGTAGGGGGGGAGTCTGTGGAGTGTAGGGGGGGAGTCTGTGGAGTGTAGGGGGGGAGTCTGTGGAGTGTAGGGGGGGTGTCTGTGGAGTGTAGGGGGGGTGTCTGTGGAGTGTAGGGGGGGTGTCTGTGGAGTGTAGGGGGGGTGTCTGTGGAGTGTAGGGGGGGTGTCTGTGGAGTGTAGGGGGGTGTCTGTGGAGTGTAGGGGGGGTATTTGTGGAGTGTAGGGGGGGTGTCTGGAGTGTAGGGGGGTTATTTGTGGAGTGTAGGGGGGGTGTCTGGAGTGTGGGGGGGGGGTGTCTGTGGAGTGTGGGGGGTGTCTATGGAGTGTGGGGGGTGTCTATGGAGTGTGGGGGGTGTCTATGGAGTGTAGGGGGTGTCTGTGGAGTGTAGGGGGTGTCTGTGGAGTGTAGGGGGTGTCTGTGGAGTGTAGGGGGTGTCTGTGGAGTGTAGGGGGGCTGTCTGTGGAGTGTAGGGGGGGTGTCTGTGGAGTGTAGGGGGGGTGTCTGTGGAGTGTAGGGGGGGTGTCTGTGGAGTGTAGGGGGGGGTGTCTGTGGAGTGTAGGGGGGGTGTCTGTGGAGTGTAGGGGGGGTGTCTGTGGAGTGTAGGGGGGGGTGTCTGTGGAGTGTAGGGGGGGTGTCTGTGGAGTGTAGGGGGGGAGTCTGTGGGGTGTAGGGGGGGTATTTGTGGAGTGTAGAGGGGTATTTGTTTCGTGTAGGAGGGGGTGTCTGGAGTGTGGGGGGGAGTCTGTGGAGTGTAGGCGGGGAGTCTGTGGAGTGTAGGGGGGAAGTCTGTGGAGTGTAGGGGGGAAGTCTGTGGAGTGTAGGGGGGAAGTCTGTGGAGTGTAGGGGGGAAGTCTGTGGAGTGTAGGGGGGAGTCTGTGGAGTGTAGGGGGGAGTCTGTGGAGTGTAGGGGGGAGTCTGTGGAGTGTAGGGGGGAGTCTGTGGAGTGTAGGGGGGGAGTCTGTGGAGTGTAGGGGGGGAGTCTGTGGAGTGTAGGGGGGGAGTCTGTGGAGTGTAGGGGGGAGTCTGTGGAGTGTAGGGGGGAGTCTGTGGAGTGTAGGGGGGGTGTCTGTGGAGTGTAGGGGGGGTGTCTGTGGAGTGTAGGGGGGGTGTCTGTGGAGTGTAGGGGGGGTGTCTGTGGAGTGTAGGGGGGGTGTCTGTGGAGTGTAGGGGGGGTATTTGTGGAGTGTAGGGGGGGTGTCTGGAGTGTAGGGGGGTTATTTGTGGAGTGTAGGGGGGGTGTCTGGAGTGTGGGGGGGGGGTGTCTGTGGAGTGTGGGGGGTGTCTATGGAGTGTGGGGGGTGTCTATGGAGTGTGGGGGGTGTCTGTGGAGTGTGGGGGGTGTCTGTGGAGTGTAGGGGGTGTCTGTGGAGTGTAGGGGGTGTCTGTGGAGTGTAGGGGGGGTGTCTGTGGAGTGTAGGGGGGGTGTCTGTGGAGTGTAGGGGGGGTGTCTGTGGAGTGTAGGGGGGGTGTCTGTGGAGTGTAGGGGGGGTGTCTGTGGAGTGTAGGGGGGGTGTCTGTGGAGTGTAGGGGGGGTGTCTGTGGAGTGTAGGGGGGGTATTTGTGGAGTGTAGGGGGGGTGTCTGGAGTGTAGGGGGGTTATTTGTGGAGTGTAGGGGGGGTGTCTGGAGTGTGGGGGGGGGTGTGTGGAGTGTGGGGGGTGTCTATGGAGTGTGGGGGGTGTCTATGGAGTGTGGGGGGTGTCTGTGGAGTGTAGGGGGTGTCTGTGGAGTGTAGGGGGGGTGTCTGTGGAGTGTAGGGGGGGTGTCTGTGGAGTGTAGGGGGGGTGTCTGTGGAGTGTAGGGGGGGTGTCTGTGGAGTGTTGGGGGGGTGTCTGTGGAGTGTAGGGGGGGTGTCTGTGGAGTGTAGGGGGGGGTGTCTGTGGAGTGTAGGGGGGTATTTGTGGAGTGTAGGGGGGGTGTCTGGAGTGTAGGGGGTGTGTCTGGAGTGTAGGGGGTGTGTCTGGAGTGTGGGGGGGGTTGTCTGTGGAGTGTGGGGGGTGTCTATGGAGTGTGGGGGGTGTCTATGGAGTGTGGGGGGTGTCTATGGAGTGTAGGGGGTGTCTGTGGAGTGTAGGGGGTGTCTGTGGAGTGTAGGGGGTGTCTGTGGAGTGTAGGGGGTGTCTGTGGAGTGTAGGGGCTGTCTGTGGAGTGTAGGGGCTGTCTGTGGA
The DNA here is from genome assembly GCA_029206835.1 of Rana muscosa. Taxonomy (NCBI): domain Eukaryota; kingdom Metazoa; phylum Chordata; class Amphibia; order Anura; family Ranidae; genus Rana; species Rana muscosa. The sequence continues at coordinate 944,407,714 of CM055117.1, read as the reverse complement.
GTGTAGGGGTGGTATTTGTGGAGTGTAGGGGTGGTATTTGTGGAGTGTAGGGGGGGGTGTCTGGAGTGTAGGGGGGGTGTCTGGAGTGTAGGGGGGGGTGTCTGTGGAGTGTAGGGGGGGAGTCTGTGGAGTGTAGGGGGGAAGTCTGTGGAGTGTAGGGGGGAAGTCTGTGGAGTGTAGGGGGGAAGTCTGTGGAGTGTAGGGGGGAAGTCTGTGGAGTGTAGGGGGGGAGTCTGTGGGGTGTAGGGGGGGTATTTGTGGAGTGTAGAGGGGTATTTGTTTAGTGTAGGAGGGGGTGTCTGGAGTGTGGGGGGGGGGTGTCTGTGGAGTGTAGGGGGGGGTGTCTGTGGAGTGTAGGGGGGGTGTCTGTGGAGTGTAGGGGGGGTGTCTGTGGAGTGTAGGGGGGGGGTGTCTGTGGAGTGTAGGGGGGGGGGGGTCTGTGGAGTGTAGGGGGGGGGGTCTGTGGAGTGTAGGGGGGGGTGTCTGTGGAGTGTAGGGGGGGTGTCTGTGGAGTGTAGGGGGGTGTCTGTGGAGTGTAGGGGGGTGTCTGTGGAGTGTAGGGGGGAGTCTGTGGGGTGTAGGGGGGGTATTTGTTTCGTGTAGGAGGGGGTGTCTGGAGTGTGGGGGGGTATTTGTGGAGTGTAGGGGGGGTGTCTGTGGAGTGTAGGGGGGGTGTCTGTGGAGTGTAGGGGGGGTGTCTGTGGAGTGTAGGGGGGTGTCTGTGGAGTGTAGGGGGGTGTCTGTGGAGTGTAGGGGGGGTGTCTGTGGAGTGTAGGGGGGGTGTCTGTGGAGTGTAGGGGGGGTGTCTGTGGAGTGTAGGGGGGGTGTCTGTGGAGTGTAGGGGGGGTGTCTGTGGAGTGTAGGGGGGGTGTCTGTGGAGTGTAGGGGGGGATGTCTGTGGAGTGTAGGGGGGTGTCTGTGGAGTGTAGGGGGTTTCTGTGGAGTGTAGGGGGGTTTCTGTGGAGTGTAGGGGGTAATGCTGGGGGTAATAGTGCGTCCGCTGACACCAGTGCTGAGGGTTAATAATGCGTCCGCTGACACCAGTGCTGGGGGTTAATAATGTGTCAGCTGACACTTGTGCTGGGGGTTAATAATGCATCAGCTGACACCAGTACTGTTGTTTTTGAAGTTTGAAAGTTTGCATGTGGCCCCCATGGGATATGAAAACTTGTCTTGTGGCCCTCAGGTAATTTGAGTTTGAGACCCCTGATGTAAATGCTCTGTAGTGTGTCTGCATAAAGCACCAAAAAAACACAGAGGTGTGACCCAGGCCTGAGATGTTTAGTAACATAATGGGGTTAAAAAAACAAAAATTTGTACAAAAAGAGCAAATAATCGCTGTAAGGGGTTAATTTTTTACTGTGGGACAGTGAAAGTATTATTTTGGGTAGCGATTTGCTCTTTTTGTACTATAAAGGGCTCATTTTTGTTTTTTTAACCTCAATATGTTACTGGCCGATTAATCGATTATGAAAATAGTAATCGATTAATTTCATAATCGATTAGTTGTCGATTAATCGAATAGTTGTTTCGGCCCTAATATATATATATATATATATATATAAATCACTTAATCTTTTTTTTTTCTGCCACTCTTCTATGTTTCTAAATTACAGTTGGGCCTCCTGTTAAAGTTAGTTAAGAGGGTCAGTGTGCTAGCCCCCACCACTTCCTTTGCAACCAGTGACAGATAGGAAGGTGTCATAGATAATGTACTATATATAATGTTTGGCTGTACGAGCTAAAAGTCCCACATTCGGTCAAAAGCCTGAACAGCTAAAGTTTGGTCCAAACCTTGAACTCACCCCTACTTGAGAGCAGAGATCTCACTGCCATGGTCCCTATGAGATGGAAATCAGTAGGTGATTCAGCCACTGTTGAACTTAAACACCCTTTTGATGATAGTATTTAAAAAAAATCATCTTTATTAAACCTGACAGGTTATTGTTTAAAATTATAGAGTTGTGTCTAAAGCTGAAACTATTTTATAATAATAACTTTAGAGCCCATTCACACAGGGGCGTCTTTGGATCCGACTCCAAATCGCCCCAGGTCGCCCCTAGTCGCCTCAGGTCGCGCTGGCTGAAGAAATCAATGTAAGTTAATGGAGCCGTCCTTATGCACACTACTGCAGTCGCTCCGACTTCAAAAAAGGTCCCTGTACTACTTCAATCCGACTCCTAGGCGACCTGTACCCATTCATTTCAATGGCAGTCGCTTCTCACTGTCTTAATAGGAGCGACTCTCCAGGAAGATAACATACATTTATCAGGCAAAGCTCTCCCTCCCCCCCCTCCCTCCCACAGAGCTGATTCTTGTTTGATTGGCCACTGGAATGTCTCCTGTTCTGCAGGCAACTTGGAGTTGCCTTGTAAATAGCTCCAGGTCGAGCTGAGTTGCCTCATAAAATCGTGTCTGAGTTGCCTCATAAAATCGCGCTGGAAGTCCTGTTGCCCCTGTGTGAATGGGCTCTTAGACCAAATATAATTATTTGATTTATTTTTTTCCAGCTATCTGATTGGACCAAGATTGGAGACCTGGGATCCAACAGTGAACAAATATTTCTGAACCTCCAATCCAAAGGCCTGAAAGGAGGAGGTAACTATGTTGTCTAACAGTGCTGTCCTTAGTGTGTCCCATTGCTTTTCTGTTACGAGGCGGTATGACATTAGTTGGCAAATGGAAATTTATTGCTACTTGGCACTCAGCATGCTCTATTGTATTTTTCATGTTGCGTAGTTTAGGAATCTAAGAGAAAAAAGCCAAATGGAGGTTGGTGACATATAAAAATGGATCATTCTTCTTCTTATAAATAAAAAGCACTCAAACCCTTCTGTGCTTATTTATCACATCTTTTCTTTAGTGAAACCTTAAAAGTGGTTCTAAATGCAACATGTTTTACCATGCATTCCCTGTATTAATGTAAAAAAAAAATCTTTTGTTCTAGTATCGCCCCTTCAACCCCCTTATACTTATCAGTGTCCTATCACGATCCAACACTGTGCCTGTTTGCAGCCACACTGGTTTCTCTCTCTCTGTCCTCAAAGGACACAGAGGCAGCAGCGGGAGCCATTGGCTCCGGCTGCCGTCATTTAAATCTTGCGAGGATGGTGTGAGGGGCAGGGCCAAGCCACACTGTGTGTGTCTATGGATGTACACAGCCCTACTGAGGAGGGGGCCTGCTCATTTACCCCCCCACAACAAGCGGCTTGCTATGGTGTCACACACAGAGATGGAGGAGCCTAGAGTGATGGTGAAGCACCCTAGAAGAGGAGATTTGGTGCCACACTGTGCAATACCATTACTATCATTTCTATGGCGCATATTATCCAGTGATAGGAGACAATATCTGGGAGGGTCCAGGTCTGTGGCTTGATTATTGTAAACAAAAGTGCAATAGACAACTCTTATTAGGGGGTCACATGTCCTCTGGTAAGCACGGTTGTGTTTCTTGGCTGGTGAGACTTACCCCATCATAGCTTCATTACTTTCACAGCTGGAGGGACTTTTTCATCCTGATTGTTTTTACGCAATCGCATAGATTGCTCATGGACACTTCTATTAGGGCTGGGAATAAAATCGATTTTAATCTTGAATCGAGTTTTGAGTTCAAATCGATTCAGATTTGAAGAAAATCAATTTTTTTAGATTTTTATTTTATTTTATTTTATTTTTCTTCAGAGTTTTCGTAGCAGGGCTGCAGGGGGCGTATCCAAAATGGCACTGGGTGGCGTTACCCCAATTACATCTACTCGCCGCAGCCGCCGCGAGTAGATGTAATGTAGCAATAACCGCAAGCCGCCGTCTGCCTACCTGATCAGCGTGTCATGCAGACAGACGGCAGCCATTGCAGTGTTAAAAAGCCGCGCCTCCCGAGTCCTCGTCGTCTGTGATAGGCGGAACACTCGATTTCACAGCAGGCAGTGTTCCGCCTATCATGGACATCCTCGTATGTGTTATGAGGATGAGCGGATGTCATGATAGGCGGAACACTGAATGCTGGGAAATTGAGTGTTCCGCCTATCACAGACGAGGAGGAGGCGCGGCTTTTGAATACTGGAATGGCCGCCGGTGTAGCAGTAAAATCCGTATCCCATGAAAATCTGCATCAGGTACGGGCACAGTGATTGAAGCATGGGCACAGTGAGGCATGGGCACAATGAGGCATGAACACAATGAGGCATTGGCACAGTTCAATTCAACTCAGAGTAACCTCAGGATTTTTTGTTGTTTTATTAGCTAAATCCAAATACAGTATTAATAATTTGGATGTTTAACAATCTTTGTTGCACCCTGAATTTGCAGTTAGAGAAAGGGTTTGCCTTTGCAATTTTGTTTGTTGATGCACATTAAATAATATAATAAAAAAAAAATCGAATCGTAAATCGGAGTTTTTTATTAAAAAAATCGCAGATTTTTTTGGGAGGGAAAATCGGCCAGCCCTAACCTCTATGGAATTTCACTTCTATGAATTTACTTGGTTTTTGGAATAATTTTGTGCATGTTCATCACATGTCTTTCTTCATTTAGCGCTGCAATATTTATTTTATATATTAAATAAAAATGTGTTGATGCAAGAGCTTTCCACAGATTTACTTATAAATCTTGCATGGTCTTCTTCTGCTCTCTGTATACTTGTCAGTAATATATATTTTTTATTTTTTTTGTGACAGGTAAATTTGGACAAACAACTCCACCACTTGTTGACTTCCTCAAGGACATTCTAAGGAGATACCCAGAAGGAGGACAAATTCTAAAGGTGACAATCCTCTTTCGTTGCTGTATGACTTTTCAGCGAGAGACTGGGATACTGATAGTAGCATTCAAATAGTTTATTGTGCTTGCGTGATGAAGATATATACTGTAGGTGAAGTAGACTTTGCATGAAAAATTAAATTCTAAAACGCCAATCAATTTTTTACCCTTAAAGTGGAACTAAGGTTCCACTGTACCTCGCTGTGAGTATGCAGGCTTTTTATTGCAGAAGAGACATGCAATAAACTACACCTACCTGATCACAGTGACCCCTGCATGCGCAGCTCAGCTTATAGTGGCTGGCCTGAAACTGTGCTGGAATGACTAGGTCCTGCACATGCGCAGAAGGGGCGTCCTCCTGCGCCGGCAAATAGAAGCCCAAAAACTGACCCACAGGAGAAGATGCCGTCTCTGGAGGGACGGTTGGAGAGGTGAGTATCTCTGCCATTAGTTCCACTTTAATTGTGTGAAGAAAGTGAAATATGCCTTTTTTGTTTCTGGTTTAAAATTTCCAGCTCCACCCACTACATGGCACACTGTGGCATTGCCAACCAAATAATCCTGCAATTTTCCTGGTTATGTGACATGTGATGTCATCTTTCCCATACACTCCAGCCGTGACTGCACTCTGGGGCCTTTGCGTTTTAAACTAGAGAATGGCAAAAACAATCTCTTTATGTAGCTTATGGTTATTCATATATGGCAGCTCCTTGGTGTATACCAGACATCACTAAATGGTGGACCGCGGTCCAGATCTGGACCAAGTGACAGTCACATCCGGACCATTGTGGTCACGTCATTTAGGAGCCGGGTCTCTTTCTCCCTGTCCTGACCACATTGTAGATACTCCTTCTTCTTCCTTACCCACAGCGCCATCATGCATCACGCCATCAGCAGGGCAGAGCATGGGAGAGGTGGCAGGTCTGGGCTGAGTGCAGGGCTTCGAGCAAGTGACGCTGGGCGGTCCTAGCAACAAATCACCAGCTTGTTAACAAGAGAAGCTGGGCAGCTCCTACCCTCCTTTCAGATCTGGTAGGAATGAAAGCTAGGAATGAAAATGCTGCTGTGAAAGGGAAAATGGGGGGGGGGAGGGGTAAAGAGACTGCTATAAGGAGGGGGTGAGGACATTGCTATAAAGAGGGGGGGTGAAGGAACTACTATAAAGGACAGTATAAGGACACTGCTAAAAAGGGGGGGAGGTTATGACACTGCTAAGTAGGTGGGGGGGGCACTGACATGATGGGAGAACTGTGCCAAAAAGGGTGGGACTGTAACATGAAGGGCAACTGTGATGTAAAGGGGGGAGGAATGACATAAAAGAGGGGCTGTTGTGCTGTACCGGGGAGGGGGGGGGGGGGGTGCCACGGCTGGCTGTGATTTTAGGGAACTGTGACGTAAAGTAGGAGAAACTTTGATGTGCAGTGATCATTGTATAATAAGATATTCTTAGAATTTACATAATGGTAGGCTGTCTTAGAAAAGTGTTTATGTAATGCACAGAGTTGCTACAATAAATGCATTAGACCTAATATTGTGTTCTTACTGTAGGAGCTGATTCAAAATGCAGAGGACGCTGGTGCCAGTGAAGTGAAATTTCTCTATGATGAAACACATTATGGCACTGAATCTCTTTTCTCTAAAGAAATGGCCCAATATCAAGGTGGGTTTGGCAGAAAACCAATTGTGCACTGCAAACAAACATCCACATCTATGAACACATTGGATTGAGAATTGTTTTAACTGTTGATTATATGAAGTTGCATTAGGTTTCAGATATACACCTTAGTGTTTTTTTTTTTTAGCAGGCTACTGCCTTATGGTATGTACCAGCTGGTGACTGTGATATCTTTCTTAACCTGCCAGTGAGATATTTCTCCTTAGGGGATGCATATTTACTAAAAGGTGGCCAAATGATGCATATTAGCATGCTTACATTTTATAGGCACGGTGCTTTACCACAGCGTCTGTGGCAAGTCGTATACTTGCCTGTGCCTACTCCAACAAGATGTCTGTCTGGAACAAGTAGAGCTATGGGAGTAACCGATTGGTTAGTATGAGATATTCATCCTTACCTATGGGATATTCCTCTTTATCCCTCATTGTATTTATTGGAATATTCAATTGGTTTAATATGCTCAGTGAATACCCTGTGTAAGAATATTGGGATGCCATCAAACCTGAAAAAAGATGAGTGGATAAGGTATGACGTCTCTTCACACCTGTCTTAGAGAATACTAATACCTTCCAGTAGAAACAACCATTGTCCCTCTCTAAGGCTGCATACACATTGCCAGGCCCAGTAAAGCTGAAGTGGCTTCACTACATCTCAACTGATATGTGACCCAGAGGTTGGACATGTGCTGCTTTTCCTGGTGCTTACCGCCCACATATCCTCCAGAAATGAAGGAGGGTCATGACAGAATGACAGTAATGTACCATTTTTGTGTGTCCTGAATACTCTTATACTAAATCAATGCGTGTTTTTCTGTTTTTAGGATCTGCACTTTATGTATACAATAACGCAGTTTTCACCCATGAAGACTGGCATGGAATTCAAGAAATTGCGAGGAGTAGGAAAAAAGACGACCCCCTGAAGGTTGGAAGGTTTGGAATTGGGTTCAACTCTGTGTACCATATAACAGGTGCGAAGCGTTTTTGGACATATAACGGTTGGGTAACAAGATGAACAGGTTTTTTTTGACTGCTTACAAAGTTGCATTATGGTGGTGTTTCATATATCTGTCTAGCTACTAAATACAAATGCAGATGTACCATAGTGTCATTGCTAAGTTGACAAGACCACCTAAAAAGCCACTACAACACAACGGCTATGGTTCATTCAAAAATGTCTTGGGCGCCCTGCACTCCCCTGCCCTCCATCCTTCTATACGCCTCTACCTTTTCAGTCTACCCCCTCTATAACCTGAGTGTTCTTCTTTTTCTTTATTTCTTCACCCTCTCCTTCCTCTTTCCTCCTACTCCTTTCATTCTTTCCCACCTATCTTTTGTTCTTCTTCAGCAATTTGCTAAGATACATACCGATTTATTGCCAGTACATACCTCCAAGACAGCGGCCTACCATGCTGAGAATAGTAGACAATAATCTGGATGTATCTTCAACACACTGTAATTGTATCTTTATGTTCTACAGTCTCCTATTCAATTATTGTTTGACTTGCTTATGCACCTGAAACTTGGTGATTTCTATACTGATTCTTACTGTGAGGACTGTTATACGATGGTACTGCCATGCCCTAACTTCTTGTTCTCTGAAATATGCAGTCATAGATTTACTAGTTGGTTAACAGGATGGTAAAAGTGAGCAGTACAGGGCCACATATGTATTCATGTTAATAACAAGCATACAAGAACTTATGTACACTAAATGCAGTGAACAAATATGCGAAAAGTCCATAATAATAAATTAAAAACAAAAAAAGTCGCGCTAGTCAAGGTGAAAATCAAAATATACAATGAAGAGAAGTCTATTATGTGTCCTTGAAAAAATGCAAAAAGTGATCAGGTAAAATAACAATGATGATAAAAACTGAAGGTAATTCATATAAATTCTAAACTGTAAATATAGGTGAGAGTCCACATGATGTACAAAAGAAAAAAACTCCTACCTGATCCTCGTGTGATTCTAATCACCCTGTTAAGGGGAACTCTTACCAGATGATGTGGCCCTCCTATTGCTAGTGAGGTCAAGTGGGCATGCAGGTAAACCCCTGCAGGGTATGGCAATCCACCAAGCCTCTGGAGCTGGCTGAAGATCAGGAAATTCCTCCAAGATACCCGACTCACATCTGAGAGTCTCAATTGGCCAAAACCACGGGGCATGTATATGAAAAGAAGGTTCCAATAGTGTAATAAAGTCCTAAAACTTTTATTGATAAAAGCCAAAAGAGGTACTCACAAACATAAAACGGTCAAAAGCGTTGAATAAACTGCGTTACCCAGCAAACAGAGAACAGAGCTCTGACGTCATTACGCCCCACGTGACCCCAGAAGTGCGGTGACTTTTGTTTTCTCTTTGCCGGCAAACGCATTTTATTCAACGCCTGTAACCGTTTTATGTTTTTCTTTTGTACATCATGTGGAATCCATATATACGGTTTAGAATTGATATGAATTACCTTCAGTTTTTATGATCATTGTTATTTCACCTGATCACTTTTTGCATCTTTTCAAGGACACATAAGACTTTTCTCTTCATTGTATATTTACATTTTTTATTTTCACTTTGACTAGCACTACTTTTTTTGTTTTTAATTTATTTCCACTATGGTTATATATCATGGTCTGTCACTGCTGTCTTGTATTTAAATTGTATTTTTTCTTTAGCGCAGTATACCATTTTGTATTGATCCATACTAATAAATGCTAGCACAGATCTCCCAGTCTCCGTTATAAGTGAGATCACTCCCACTCCAATTGTCAAGGGCTAGTCATGTTTGCATCTTTGGAGGTAGTTAGCAGTTGGCAAAATATGGTCAGCGGCATAAATTGATACCGGGAGAGAAAATAAAAAAAAGGGGGAGGAGGGGATGTTGTCCATCTCAAAAACTGTGCAAGAGTAGAGAGTGAGTAAATAAGGGTGTAGTAAGAGGGTGAAGAGGACTAAAAGGAGAATGGGGAGAGTGAGATTGGAGGAAAAGGGTAGAGAACACACTGGGACTTTCTATGGAATACCCCATGGGTATACATTGATAAAAGAATGTGTGTATGCATTGTCAAACTTCAGTGAATTGTGTCTTCAAAGCCCTTGCAATTGTTTGGCAGCTAATAATACATAGGTGGCCAACTTATTTATACATTTTGGGGCCTAGTGGGTGGGGGGGGGGGGCAGGTTTAAGATGAAAAAGTGCAAACCAAGAACGAATCTTTCAATGGCACACTTAGGTTGGTCTGCAACTCTGTGACATAGAAACTTTGTAGGAAAATAACAGCGGGTAATATCTGTCGATTAGCGGGGGAATAATTTTTCTCTTTAAGAATGGAACATGTTTTCTTGTTTTGGTTAGAGTAGGCATAGATAAGAACTTATTTATTGATTTATTATTCTCTTGGGCTACTTTCCCCTTTTTAAGCCTTGTGTACACAGGACGTTTTTGAGGGAACTTTAGAGGGAATAGTAAATGCAGCCCTACATTATGAGAGCCAGAAAAGGTAGGAATACTAGAAATTATATAACATAAAGATCCACAGAGAGAAATTCAAATAATAAATATGAAAAGAAGATAAATTAAAAGTTTTTTTGGAACTTTATATTTTAATTTAAAGGCGCAGATCTGGGGATGGGTACAGAAACATTTCTGCAGCATTGAAGGTCCCAATAAGCACAGTGGTCTCCATCATCCATAAATGGAAGAAATTTGGAACCACCAGCACTCTTCCTAAAGCAGGCCGCCCAGCCAAACTGAGAGATCAGGGTAGAAGGGCCTTAAGCAGGCCATACACGGTCGAATTTCGAACAAATTTTCTTTTCAAAATCAGAAAGTTCGTTTTTTTTGTGATCCGATGATGCCACCATTGATTTTCGAAATTCGGCCGGGAATTTTCTTTTCTCTCCGGGAATTTTTCTTTTCTTGCACATCTGCATTTTTTTTTCTATTACATTTCTCCCACGATTCTCCCATCATTGATTAGAAAATCGTTAGTTTTTCAAAAAATTTCCAACATGTCCGATTCCTCAAATTTGATTGCCGCACGAAAATCGGCTGTTGCTGCAGCCCACTAACAGTGCGAAATTTGTACGAAAATTATTTGATACGATTTTCGAAATAATTTTTTTTCGAAATTCGAACCATGTATGGCCGGCTTTAGTCAGGGAGGTGACCAAGAACCTGATGGTCACTGTGACAGAGCTCCAGTGTTTCTCTGTGGAGAGAGGAAAACCTTCCAGAAGAACAACCATCTCTGCAGCACTCCACCAATCAGGCCTGTATGGCAGAGTGGCCAGACGGAAGCCACTCCTCAGTAAAAGGCACATGACAGCCCGCCTGGAATTTGCCAAAAGGGACCTGAGGAACAAAATGCTCTGTTCTGATAAAACCAAGATTGAACTCTTTTGCCTGAATGGCAAGCATCATGTCTGGAGGAAATCACCAGGTACCGCTCATCACCTGGCAAATACCATCCCTAAAGTGAAGCATGGTGGTGGCAGCATCATGCTGTGGGGATGTTTTTCAGTGGCAGGAACTGGGAGACTAGTCATGATCGAGGGAAAGATAAATGCAGCAATGTACAGAGACATCCCTAATGAAAACCTGTTTCAGAGCGCTCTGGACCTTTAGACTGGGGCAAAGGTTCATCTTCCAAAAGGACAATGACCCTAAGCACATAGCCAATATAACAAAGAAGTGGCTATGGGAAAACTCTGTGAATGTCCTTGAGTGGCCCAGCCAGAGCCCAGAATTGAACCTGATTGAACATCTCTGGAGAGATCTGAAAATGTGCACCAACGCTCGCGATCCAACCTGATGGCGCTTGAGAAGTCTTGCAAAAAAGAATGTGGGAAACTGCCCAAAAATAGGTGTGCCAAGCTTGTAGCATCATACTCAAAAAGACTTGAGGCTGTAATTGGTGCCAAAGGTGCTTCAACAAAGTTTTGAGCAAAGGCTGTGAATACTTATGTACATGGGATTAAAAAAAAAAATAATTTTTTATAAATTTGCAAAGATTTCAAACGTATTACTTTCACGTTGTCATTGTGGGGTACTGTTTTTAGAATTTAGAAGAAAATAATTAATTTACCATATATACTCCAGTATAAGCCGACCCGAATATAAGCCGAGGCACCTAATTTTACCACAAAAAACTGGGAAAACGTATTGACTCGAGTATAAGCCTAGGGTGTCCATCTGCATGCCTCACTGTTGCCCATGCCTCACTGTTGCCCATGCCTCACTGTTGCCCATGCCTCACTGTTGCCCATGACTAGACTAATGTTTAACATGGGAGTATATGGAAGGGGGGCCTGGTTTTAAAAATTCAGTGCTCTCCGGCCGTAGGTCCCCCAGACAGAAAACTTTGAACACTTGTAGAGGAGAACTGGGGCTACATGTGTGCCAAGTTTTGGGTCCAGGGGACCTACGACCGGCCAGTACCTGGTCCCCAAATTTACCGGAGAAATTACCGTTTAACATGGGAGTCTATGGAAGGGGTGCCCGGCTTTGAAAAATCGGTGCTCCCCGGCCGTAGGTCCCCCGGATAACAAACTTTGCACACTTGTAGAGGAAGAGTGGGGCTATATTTGTGGCAGGGGAACTACGGCCGGTCGGTACTGGGTCCCCAAAATCCGGGAGATCAGGCACAAAAAGGTGACTTGAGTATAAGCCGAGGGGGGCATTTTCAGCACCAAAAAAATGTGCTGAAAAACTCGGCTTATACTCGAGTATATACAGTAACCAATTTTGGAATAAGGCTGAGCCATAACAAAATGTGCAAAAAGTGAAGCGCTGTAAATATGATTTGGTTTCAGAAAAAGCTGCCTTCCTGAACCTTATTCACCCTCTTGATGTATTTTAAATATTTCAATCATGTCTTCCCTTTTCCTTCTTCATGTCTCCCCTTTCCCTTCTATAAGTGTATCCAATTTACGCATTTCCTTTTTAATTACTCATTGATTTGTGCTTACAAGATCAAATATTTGCCTGTTTTTGAACTACTAAAAAAATTATTGTTGCTAATCTAAATATGATGACACATAAAGATTTGTTTCTATTTTTCATTTGCAGATGTTCCCAGTATTTTTAGTGGAGATCAAATTGGGATTCTGGATCCACACCAGGTACTCTTTGGACGCCACGAGTCAGGCCAGTGTTGGAACATTAAAGAGGACAGCAAAGAAATAAGTGAACTTGAGGACCAATTTGCCCCATTTGTTAACATTTTTGGAAGCACTAAAGAAACCTTTACAGAAGGTCATTTCCATGGAACCTTCTTCAGATTTCCTCTTCGTGTCCAACCCTCCTTGCTAAGTAGCAATTTGTACAATAAAGAAAAGGTTCTAGAACTCTATGAATCCTTCAGAGCTGATGCAGACACTGTTCTTCTGTTTCTAAAGAATGTCCAAAAAGTGTCTCTTCACATAAGAGAGGCAGATGGCTCTGAAAAGCTAATTTTCAGGGTTACGGCTAGCGAGAACAAGCTTCTGAAACATGATAGACCCAACTCTATTAAGATTCTTGGGTCATCAATTGATGGCTATTGCAAAGGTGTGCCAAGCAATAGTATAACTTGTGTTACATATCATGTAAATATTGTTGTTGAGGATGAAAGTGTCAAGGAAACACAGACTAACTCGTGGTTGGTATGCAACAGTGTTGGGGGCCGGGGCATATGCAATGAATTAGATTGTCTTGCTGATGACCTCAAATTTGTTCCTGCTATTGGAATTGCCATGCCTTTATGGAGCAATGGTGAGGAAAAGGGAGCCGAGTCACAGTTTGTTGGAAGGGCTTTTTGCTTTCTTCCTTTACCTCCAGGAGATGAAAGTACGACAGGTCTTCCAGTTCACATCAGTGGTTTCTTTGGCTTAACAGACAACCGTAGGAGTATCAAATGGAGAGAACTGGACCAGTGGCGGGATCCTGCTGCGCTTTGGAATGAACTTCTTGTCAAGAATGTTGTCCCAAAAGCATATGCCACTCTTATCTTAGAAGCCATTAAGAGAATGGAGACTGAAGAGAATCCAGATTTCCCTCTGTCTGCTGAAAGAATCTACAGAGTGTGGCCAGAGGAGGAAAAAATTAGGACACACTGGAAACCCATCGTAGAACCTCTTATGAAGATGTTATGCCAGAATGCAGTGATTTTCACCACCAAGAAGTGCTGGTTAAAAGAATGTGATGTCAACTTCACTGAGATAGATGAAAGCAAAGAGTACACAAAAACCATCCTGAACTACCTCCAGAACTCAGGGACTCACATTGCCAAGGTACCGGCAAATGTTGCTGCTGCATTCCAGACCCCATTAAATAATTCAAAGCCAGTGAAGAAGGTCACCCCTTCTCTTGTCCGTCAGGTGTTGAGGAAATGTGCACACAAGGGACCTAAACATGAGAAGCTTCACCTAGTTGAGTTTATACTCAGTGATGAGAACTACAGTGAACTTATAGGACTAGAAATGCTTCCTCTGCAAAATGGGAATTTTATTTCTTTCTCTTCATCTGTATCTGATAAGGATGTTGTTTACATCACCTCCGAGGAGTTCCCCAGGTATAATTGTGATATTGGCACTTTTTGTGTCATTGAATTGTTCATTTTTTGTTTTTTTAAGTTAAACTTTTATTGCGTACTTCAGCAAGACAGTAAATCTTACAGAAAGGAAATGGTAATACAAAACTTAGAGTTGCATCCAATATCACAGTAATTGTAGAGCAGGATGAATCACAGCATGTTTTAGGTACAAAAATGGCAAATAAGGATAAAGCATACCCGACACGTAATAGAAGGTGTCATTTAGTTTAATTATTTTGTTCCGTTTACCTGTCCTTGTTTTGGTTCACTTTGTCATTTAAAAAAAAAACAACCTTATAAATTGCCCATGCAGGAACAAGCAACATGTTCATTTTAAGCTGCCCCCAGGAGCTGCTTATACTAATCCTCTCCTCACCTCCCCTACCATCCCGTCTGCCTCTGGGAGCAAGGATTACATGCGCCATGTAAGCTCTCAGTTGATACCAGTCAGAACTTATGTAGGGTTGAAGACTCTCTCCCTACACGCAATGTTTCAGCCTAGAACCAATCACCATGCACCAATGTTGTCATAGGAGGGGAAGGGAAATGCATCACATGAGTACTGTACCTGGAAGTACAGATATTTTTAATATACTGTATTGGCGTATAACACTCACTTTTTTACTCTGAAAATAGAGGGTAAACTGTTAGGGGGCTGTGGAAAGTTTTTTTCCTTAAACTTCCCTCTTAAAGTTAGGGTGCGTGTTGTACGCCTGTGCGTGTTATACGCCAGTAAATACGGTATATCAATATGACAACTGGTTTATATTGTTTGTTTCGGTAATAATTTGTGTTTTGTTATTTATTATTTATCTGAATTCTTTTGTATTATAAATAATCATGGGTGAGGTGTAGCCAGCATTTAGGTAAATGCCAGAGAAATCTGCTTGGATCCTTCTGTGGTTTATTTCTATGTATCTTCAGTTATAAGATCTAGAATAGCAGTTGCTTTTAAACTGTAAGCAGAATTTAGTATCTTCCCTTTGGGATTAATAAATGATTCCGAGTCTGAATCTCTAAGCTGTATGTGAGCACTGAAAATGCCTTTCAATTTTTTAATGATCAAAGCAAGCTCACCCATCCATCTATATCTCCATGCTTTATTTCTTTTTCGTACATCACGGGACACAGAGCGACTTAGTCATTACTAATGGGTTATATAGATTACCTTCAGGTGTTGGCACTGGCCAATTCCAAACCGGAAGTACCCTCCCCTATATAAGCCCCTCCCACCCGGGAGCACCTCAGTTTTTTGCCAGTGTCTAAGGTGTTGGCCAAAGAGTAACATGTGTTTTCACTGGGCTTGCGTACAGGTTCTTTTGGGCCTTAGTAAGCTGTTCCGGATCCCACCAAAAAAGCTTCATAGCTAAACGGTCGGTACCCGGGCCTTGCAGCAGAAGAGCAAGGTTTTGCCTGTAATGCTTCTCTTAGGAGGGCTGGACCCTGGGATCCAGAGCTCTGGTCATACCCACGACCAAGATGTTGTCTGTGCAGGGTGCTATACAGGTCCAGGGGAGTGGAATCCTTGGGAACCCGGTCCCTGAAGGTTTAATTACAATGCCTGCCGTGATAGGTGAAGTTTGGACTTCTGTGGACCAAACAAAGTCCTGCGGCGGGGATCAGGTAAGTGGGGGCCCCCAGGAACTTGGTTCTATTGGGGGACCCCCAAGCCTAATTTGTCTTTCTGTCTGTTACCTAACGGTATGCCCGCTAAATATCTGTGTTTGCCTATAACTACTGAAAATGTAAAATTTTAATAGTAGTCAAGAAAAAAAAAAAAAAACAGGGACCGCGGTACCTGTGTTAAACCACTAGAGGCCGCTGTAGTCCATTTTTTCTTGTCATGTGGATCTTTGGTTTTCTCAAGTCCAAAGATCCAGGCAGCTGGTAAGTTTCTCTGTGGGAATCCACTTCCTCTGCCCTGTTGCTGCGCTCATCCACCGCACAGGCCCTCCGGCAAAAAGGGCCCTGGCTCCTAGTCCCCTGTTTGATTTCGAAAAGGGCGCCAATGGCGCACGGGCGCGGGCGCGTGCACGCGCCTCCTATGAAAAAAAGGGGCGGGGCGGGTGGATGACGCTCGATGCGCGCCGCGGCGCTTCTGCGCATGTGCGGGCGTCCCAGCATGGTTAAAAGACACAGTACAAGTGTCAGCTGCATGCAAACAGAGCTAAGCAACAAACAGTGGCACACAGAGGCGGTTGATGCAGGCATCCCCATAGAAAGGCACTTTAGTGGACACCAGCTGGTATATAGCAGCACCTGTGTTAGACTATTACCAGCAAAATTGGTGTATGACGACGGGAATACCTCAGCTTTGTGCTTAAAGGATATGTCGTCCAGACGCTCCGGAAATAGATCTTCCAGGAAGCCAAAGGGGTCTCCATCGGGCTCTGAGGATATTGGGCATGCTTGTACTGCACCAATCTCCCCTGAGAATTCAGAGGTCAGTAGCCGTAGAAACCCCGCAGGAGTGCCTGGTGCTGCGGCTGTCCCCAGTCCACCTGCTCCTGTATATATAACAGAGGAGGTTTTATCCTCAACTCTGGGAGGATTGGAAGAGAGATTAACAGCATTGATCGCTGCTTCCCTGTCTCAGGAAAAGCGCGTCCGATCTCCGTCTCCTCCTTCAGAGTGCCTGTTAGTGGAGGAACAGCCCCACACAGAGATCGACCTACCTGAAGGGGATCAGGATGAGGTTGATTCAGTTATGGAGGAATCAACAGTGGAAGAACCTTTCTCAGCTTCTCAGGCTGAAAGATTATGGGTTCAGTCTCTGACTAATATGGTCCGATCAGCATTTAAAATGCCTCTGGCGGAACCACCATCCACTACGGTTTCCTCGCTGGGGTCGCTAAAAGCTCCCCAGGCTGTCTGTTCCTTCCCAATCCACCCTTTATTAGAAGGGCTTATTTACCAGGATTGGGAGCATCCTGATAAAATATTTGCTCCCCCCAAGAGATTTCCGGTGATCTATCCCATGGAGGATAAGTTCATAAGAAAATGGAGGGTCCCTACAGTGGACGCAGCCATCTCTTCTGTTAACAAATCACTGACATGTCCAGTAGATAATGTTCCAATGTTCAAAGACCCAATAGATAAAAAATTGGAGTCTTTACTAAAATCTGCTTTCTCTACAGCAAGTATGGTGACACAACCTGCGGTAGCAGCGATTGGAGTCTGCCAAGCAGTGAAAGATCAGTTGAAACAAGTCTTAAGGGACTTACCAGATCAGCAGGCTCTTGCCCTAGCTGACCTGCCTAGAGCCTTGTGTTTTGCGGTGGACGCCATAAAGGATACAATCCAACAGGCCTCCCGCTTTACGCTGTCTATAGTACATATGCGTAGGCTTCTGTGGCTCAAAAACTGGTCTGCTGAAGCTCCCTGTAAAAAACTGCTGGTTAGCTTCCCATTTTATGGAGAACACTTATTTGGAGAAGATCTGGACAAATATATCCAGAAAATTTCTGCCGGTAAAAGTTCACTCTTACCGGTTAAGAACAAGGGTAGAAGTCCTTCTTTTAAGAGGCCTACTTCTCCAGTCCCGGGCACATCGGCTGTGAAGCAGTTCCGACGGCCTCCGCGGTCAAATTCAGGGGGCAGAAATCAGGAATCACAGGGTAACAAGAAGCCCTGGATCAAGAGAGGTACAAAACCTCCCCCCAAGGCATGAAGCGTTGCCCCCACTCAATCGGGTGGGGGGAAGACTTCAGTTGTTCACAGAGACCTGGCGGGACACCATCAGAGACAGATGGGTGCTCTCCGCAGTAAGTCTGGGATACAAGCTGGAGTTAAAAGGCACTCCTCCTGCCCAATTTATGAGGTCAAACGTGCCAAGAGATCCCTAAAAGAGAGGATCCCTCCTTCTGGCACTAGAACAACTATTGCTCCAAGGTGTAATCATGAAGGTTCCCCTGGAAGAAAGCGGATTCGGGTTTTACTCGAACCTTTTCACAGTCCCCAAACCAAATGGGGACGTGAGGCCCATATTAAATCTAAAAGGGCTAAACAAGTTCCTAAATATCAGGACTTTTCGGATGGAGTCGATCCGATCGGTGGCCACCGCCCTACAAGGGCAGGAATGGCTAGCCTCGATCGACATAAAGGATGCTTATCTGCATATTCCCATCTTTCCGGCCCACCAGAAATTTCTACGCTTTGCAGTAGAAGGGCGCCATTTTCAGTTCAGAGCCTTACCTTTCGGTCTGGCCACAGCACCACGAGTGTTCACAAAAATTCTGGCCCCATTATTGGCCAATCTAAGAACACAGGGTGTAACGATAATGGCATATCTAGACGACCTGCTACTAATAGACCACTCAGTGGAAAAGCTGGAAGTAGCTATTCACAAGACAATCGAGTATCTGGAATATCACGGTTGGATTATCAACCGGGACAAGTCAGCTCTAAGACCAGTCAAAAGTCTGGAATACTTAGGGCTAAGGCTGGATTCAAATCAGAGAAAGATTTTCTTACCTCCAGAGAAGGTGTCGTCTTTAAAAGATTTGACCCACTTAGTGGGTACAAAAAGAAAACCATCCATACGCCTCTGCATGAGGCTGCTGGGAAAGATGGTGGCTTCATTCGAAGCAGTACCCTACGGTCAATTCCATTCAAGGAATTTGCAAAGGGCCATACTGTCAGCCTGGAACAAAAAAGTTCAGGCTTTAGACTTACCAATGTCCCTGTCCCCTTCCGTTCGCAAGAGCCTCCATTGGTGGTTGGTGCCCCAGAATCTGGAAAGAGGGAAACCCTTCAGTCCGGTTTCTTGGAAGGTGGTCACTACAGATGCCAGCCTCATAGGCTGGGGGGCAGTACTGGAGCAATGGTCTCTCCAGGGCAAGTGGTCAGAAGCAGAAAAGGCCCTGCCCATCAATCTCTTAGAGATACGAGCAGCCCGGTATGCCCTAGTAGCATGGACATCCAAACTCCAAGGGTCCCCTGTTAGAATTCAATCAGACAATGCCACGGCAGTGGCATATATCAATCACCAGGGTGGCACCAAGAGTCGTGCAGCCCAGAGGGAAGCAAATTGCATCCTGGAGTGGGCAGAAAAATATGTCCCAGCCATATCCGCGGTTTTCATCCCAGGAGTGGAAAATTGGAGAGCGGACTTTCTAAGTCGCCAACAATTATGCCCGGGGGAATGGTCTCTTCACCCCGAGGTTTTCCAGGCAATATGCCAGCGGTGGGGAACACCGGATGTAGATCTGCTAGCATCCAGATTCAACGCAAAGGTGGACAGATTTGTGTCTCGCACAAGTGATCACCTAGCTTGCGGCTCGGATGCCCTAGTGTTCCCTTGGGATCAGTTCGAGCTGATATATGCATTCCCACCGCCACAATTGTTACCGCGATTACTCCGCAGAATCAGGGTAGAGAAGAAACCAGTGATTCTGGTGGCCCCGAAGGGCATGGTACGCGGAGATTGTAAAAATGTCAGTGAGGAGTCCTTGGACCCTCCCACATCGTCCGGACCTGCTGTCGCAGGGACCGATATACCACCCTTCCTTGCCAGCCCTAGGTTTGACGGCCTGGCTATTGAAGCCCACATTCTGAAAAAGAGAGGGCTCTCTAATTCTGTGGTATCTACCATGATCAATGCCAGGAAACCGGTATCCAGGCAGATCTATTATAGGATCTGGAAAGCATACATTACGTGGTGTGAGGCCAGGAAATGGCATCCACGTAAGTACGTGATAGGGAGGATTTTGGACTTCCTACAGTGGGCTGTAGATAGGAAGCTTGCCTTGAGTACTATCAAGGGTCAGATTTCGGCCTTGTCAATATTTTTTCAAAAGGCCCTTGGCTTCGCATTCACTAGTCAAAGCCTTTATACAAGCAGTGATGCGTATTAGCCCTCCGGTTAGTATTCCCATATGTCCTTGGGACTTAAACCTGGTTCTGTCGGTTCTACAGAAACAACCGTTTGAACCATTACAACACATTTCCTTGGTTCTTCTCACCAGGAAATTGATTTTCTTAGTAGCCATTTGTTCGGCTAAAAGAGTATCGGAATTAGCCGCCTTGTCCTGTAAGGAGCCATATCTGGTTGTCCATAAGGACAGAGTAGTATTACGTCCTCATCCAGCCTTTCTTCCTAAGGTGGTATCGAGGTTTCATTTGAACCAAGATGTGGTTCTTCCTTCTTTTTTCCCCAAACCTAGCTCGGTAGAGGAAAAGTTATTACATTCTTTGGATGTAGTAAGAGCAGTTAAAGCTTATCTAAAAGCCACTGCTCAGATTCGCAGAACCGGATTCTTTATTTGTTCTGCCGGAAGGCCCCAGAAAGGGTCAGGCAGCATCAAAATCTACTTTAGCCAAGTGGATTCGACAGGTCATAATACAAGCCTATGGCTTGAGAAAGAGACCGCCTCCGTTCAAAGTTAGGGCGCACTCCACAAGAGCAGTTGGAACTTCATGGGCAGTGCATCACCAGGCCTCCCTGGCTCAAGTATGTAAGGCCGCAACATGGTCTTCGGTACACACGTTTACTAGGTTCTACCAGGTAGACGTTAGAAGTCAGGAGGATGTCGCCTTTGGGCGCAGTGTGTTGCAGGCCGCAAAAGATCCTCATGCCTGATGGCGCCCAGCTTATGTATCCCTCCCCTCATTTGGCATTGCTTTGGGACGTCCCATTAGTAATGACTAAGTCGCTCTGTGTCCCGTGATGTACGAAAAAGAAAAAGGGATTTTTATAACAGCTTACCTGTAAAATCCTTTTCTTGGAGTACATCACGGGACACAGAGCTCCCACCCCTCTTTTTGGGACACTTATTGCTTGGCTACAAAACTGAGGTGCTCCCGGGTGGGAGGGGCTTATATAGGGGAGGGTACTTCCGGTTTGGAATTGGCCAGTGCCAACACCTGAAGGTAATCTATATAACCCATTAGTAATGACTAAGTTGCTCTGTGTCCCATGATGTACTCCAAGAAAAGGATTTTACAGGTAAGCTGTTATAAAAATCCCTTTTTTGTTGATCTATCACTTTGACAAACAACCCCCTAGCATTTCTAGCCACGGCCATCTTGAGGAGGGCAGATGCTCCATGTAGCATTTCCTTCCCAAAATCCATCTGCTCCTAGCTCAGGCATGTAGGTAGGACAAAGAAAGCCCTTCCTTCCGTCCCCTAGTTGAAAGAAAATAAAAGTTACCATTGAAGACTCCTGGGATGTAAGACATAGTTTTGGCCTAGGCAAGAAACCAGGAAGCAACTGAATTAATGTAAAAAAAAAAAAAGTTTAAAACAAGTACATAACATTTACCTTCCAATCTATTTACTAATGCTAGCCGCAATCTGTTAATATTGATTAAAAGAGTTTAGTTCCGCTTTTAAATGACTTTATACACTCAATAAATGGAATACAGTATTAGATTTCAATTTACTGTGATCACATAACAAAAATGATGAAAACCCATTGGTTGCTGTAAGTTTACTGCACTCTGCCAGCAATGATAGTGCTTTTCACATTTAAAACCGTATCTATAGGCTGCAATCACTGGCTTCCTTCTGAAAATGCTGGGTGCTTGGCTTGCATGTTGATACTGGGGCTTCAGTCTCTGCATTGGACCACATATCCAGATCAGCAGCCGTGGCGTCACTCTGGCTTCACTTGCTGCAGGCTTTCTGTTTTTCATTGATTCAGAAAGCTGTGTAACAGCCAGGCAACCGGGGTATTCAGCAAAAGGTCAGGTGTGACAGCTCATGTATTTATCAAATGTTTCTTTCACAAAAGCCATATAATGGAACATAGTGAAACGCCATCCTCTGCACCAATATATACAATGATGGACTGCCTCACTGCTATTTGAGGTCATGAATAGTGTACCCCAAAGAACATGCCTATGCTTTCTATCAAAAGAAAGAAAAAAAAAAGGAGAGCGCACCAACCTAGTGCATTACCACTTAAAGGTTTATTAAAATATGAATAAAAAGCAATAGTCCTACTCACAGACAGAGCTTAAGTGCAAGCTTATCGGACAAAAAAGGCTGTAATTCTTGGCATCCACCGACTGGACTTGACAACAGAGAGGGTCGGACGATACCCCAAAACATCCAGATGGCTGACACGTTTCTGGGGCGCACCCCTTTCATCAGAGCCCAAAATATCCATCGGACCTTTTGGGCTATGATGAAAGGGGTGCGCCCCAGAAACGCGTCAGCCATCTGGATGTTTTGGGGTATCGTCCGACCCTCTCTGTTGTCAAGTCCAGTCGGTGGATGCCAAGAATTACAGCCTTTTTTGTCCGATAAGCTTGCACTTAAGCTCTGTCTGTGAGTAGGACTATTGCTTTTTTTCATATTTTAATAAACCTTTAAGTGGTAATGCACTAGGTCGGTGCGCCCTCCTTTTTTTTCTTTCTTTTTCTAGCCATATGAACACCCGTTGTTCTAAGGAGGGCTGCAAGATCCTAGACTTTGCCTCTAGACAGAACCACACCACCTGTGTTTTGACGATATACCGAGAGCGCAGGAGATTTTTGTTTTACTTATGCTTTTTATCAGCAATGCTTGAATGGCAAGAGTGGATGGCCCTAATCTCAAATGCTGTCAAAGGTAAAATGGTTCAAATATTTATAGTTCCACTTTAAATTGTAGTAGGATTCTGCTCAGTGGCCATTTTAGACCAAGTAGTTTAAGAAAACACAAATGCATCTCCAAAACAATATGTGAAATAATTTCATAATTTACTTTTTTTTTGCTTAGGGAATTATTCCCTGGTCTAGAAGGAAGGCTTCTTTCTGAAGATTTAAAACCAGAAATTTTGACTGCTTTGAAGGAAGCAGCAATAAGTCGAGGTAATAGATTCTAAATGATTTTCTTTTGTTAAGATTCTCATGTGAAGTGTGTTTAAAAATGTCTCTTGTTTTTCTATGTGAAATCATACAGAAAAAAAAAAATGTTCGAGCACTTACTACTCACTATACTGTCAACAGAGTTAAAATCACTATAAAAAGAGTTGTAGTGATTTAAAATAATAAGCACTGCAGATTGAGACGGAAAGGTAATTTAAAAAAAAACAAAAAAACATTAAATTACAATATGACTTGTGTAGCAATTGTATACACTATATTATTATTTTTTGTTTGTTATTTTTTTTCCGATGAAAGTGGAGTTACCCTCTAACCTTCCCCTCACCTGAATCCTAAGGCCTGATGCACACTGGAAATTTTTTGACGTTTTTACAGCAGCTGTTTTTGGCAGTAGACGTTTTTTTCTACAGTCATTAAACTCTCCATCATGTTATCCTATGTGATATATATTTATATTTTTTCTTATTTACATGCACTGATGATTGTTTTCAGAATAGTTGCTGCTTTCCTTTATTTCCCTTTTTTTCTAGTTAAATTTAATTATTTACCAGGTTTTACACTATAGCGCAGTTTCTTTATATATTTTTTTTCCAAATGTTATCCTATGTGTCCATGCACACCTAGGCTGTTCAATCAGCAGTTTTGGGCAGTGGGATTTTTGAGCAGTAAAAAAAACAAAAAATAAATAGTGGGTCCAGAGAGACATTTTTTATCTGTAAAAGCGCTCTAACACTGATAAACGTGGATAAACGCAGATAAATGCTCAAATACGTCACTCATCAGCGTATTTTAACGTTTTTGATCTATTGAGAAAAAAAAAAAATCTTAAAAAAAAAAAAAAAACTCTAACGCGGAAAAACGCTAATAAACGCTAAAAAACGTTATTGCAAAAACGCTGGAAAAAGTTGAAAAACTCACTGCAAAGCTACTGACGTTTTTATAACGTTATTTTAACGTCCAGTGTGCATGAGGCCTAATAGCTAAGGTGAACCTGTGCACAGATCATGTAAATTGGGCCCCTTGCACATGGGGCCATCCAGCTGACAAGTGCAACATCCAGCGCCACTGCAGGCTGGCAAAGAATGCTGTACTGTGTGAATGGCTCTGTGTGAAAGGAGCCTAAAGTATTTACATATTCTGAACATGGAGTAAAAACACATAAAAGAAGCTCTCCTGCACCCCTGTATCTGTAAGTTTTAGGGGGGAATACATTTTCAGAGTTATAGCAGAGTTATTTAAATCTCAGCTTTTTTTTATGGAGAGCTGAATCTTTGCAGCTTGCTAGCTTTCTAATGTAGATACACTGCTGGTGTTTCCAAGTCCCTGGTGCTCTGCATGCACATCACAAGCTTTTGGACATCATTTAGGTAGTAGAGTGGCAGCGGGGTGCTGGGCACTGGAACACTGTCTGTATTCCAGCTTCCAATCCTGAAAAAGAGCTTGTACTACGAGGCAGAGTTGTCTTCTCCCACGGCACAAGTAAAGTCCCAGCCTGGGGAGTAAGAGCATTGCATCTGATAATGTAATAACCACCAATGCCGGGTGAGAGTGCTTAACTGATTGCCACTGACTACCAATGATTTGGGGGGTTAGTATTCACTCCCACTGACCACCATTGCAGGGTAATGTGTGGTGGTTAACTTTTACTGCCACCAACCACCAATGCAGAAGTGGGGGGGTTAACGTCCACTGTCACAAATGTGAGAGGGGGAGGGGAATGGGAGGTTAATAGCACTGACACCAGTCTTGGAGATTATTATTGCTTCCACTGACACCTACATTGGCAGTTATGATTTACACAAATGCTGGGGCTGTTGTACACCAACTTCCTCAATGTACATTGCAATGCAACAGAGCTGAAATTGTGTGTCATTAAAGAGGAGCTCCAGTCTGGAAAAATAAATAAATTAAAAGTCAGCAGCTACAAATACTGTAGCTGCTGACTTTTAATATAAGGAAACTTACGTGTCCAGGGATCCCGCGATGTCGGCACCCTGAGCTGATTCGTCAATCAGCTTTGGTTCAGGCACTGGCATTGCAAGTAACGGAACACAGCAGTAAAGCCTTTCTGAATGGTCCCACCATCTTTTAGGACCTGTGTGTGTCCCGGGGGGGGGGGGGGGGAGAGGAGCGTCCGGAAATGCACGTATATCGCTCAATGGCAGTCTTACCCGGAAGTGGGATCGGATACCTGTCAAAACCAGGTACCTGCTCCCCCTCCCCCCCCAAAAAGTGCCAAATATGGCAGTGGAGGGGGGGAGGGTGCGAACAAGCTTCCCCTTTTGGGTGGAGATCCGCTTTAAGGTACATGCTACCCCATTTGTTTTGGATGGGCTGCCTAACTTGACGCCATGCACCTTGATGCACAAAAATGTGCTGCCATTGTGTGGCCCTCTGGAAGTGTTGGGGGCCACACTGGAAGCCCTTTATAATTTTAAAGTTGACCACCAACTTCAGGATTTTTGAGGATCTTTGAGAAAGAATGAATAACTTCACATTAAAATAAGCTAGAGAGGGCTTGTTTTAAAGCTATTTTACTGCTTGTAAAGTTTAATGTCTATAGTCTGGACATTAGCAGTAAATTAATTATAGGTATTTTGCTTTGTTTACTTTCAAATTACCTTTTAATTTTGCCTGTCTGTAGGAGAAATATTGTAACCTGGGTATAAGACTACAATACAGACACTTATGGATCTATTTATTTAAAAAATTGCTGTGCGAATGTCTCCATGACTAATCTCTGCAATTTGTCTAATATGTGTATTTCCCATGATTGTCCGGTTTATCTAGTGGCCATAATAAAGCAGTGTCTTCTTGAAATAATGCAGTTGGGAAAATACTGCAATATGGCCACTAGATGGGGCTGATGATAATGGGAAGTACACACATTAGACACATTACAGGGATTATTTATGTTTTATATTTTTTTTAATGAACAGACTCCTTAATTTTTGCAAAGATCTTTTCTACCTCTTCCTAAACAGATAAAGTTCCATGAATCCCAGTGTGCTCTAATATTTGAATACTGAAACTTTTTTTAACATTAGCCTTAGGTTTCAGTATTTTCATTGCAAAGCACCAAAGAGTTTAAGGCTCTCTCGGGTTGTCAGAGAGGAGTAGAGGTACCTTAAATGGATTTACATTTGTTATGTTACCATTTGCATTTACGTATGTTACTGACTAATTCACTTTAGGTAGGTCTTTGTCATAATATGTATCTTCATATATCATGTTCTTAATAGTGTGATATTACATTGTAGCACAACAGCTTCTGTGGGGATATGCAGGTACAGTAAACTGGAGAACTGGAGATTCGTAGAATGCTGAAGTGTCTCATTGCATCTCGTATGTTTTCCTAACACAAGTGTGACAGATTTCTGTTTTAAACTACTAAGTGTTTAACAGATGAATATTAATCAGAGGCAGTATGGTACGTTCTTATTTAAATAGTGTCACCTAGGATGGAGCAATGTAATACTGAAATTTACACCTAAGTTTCACAGTTCAATCGCAATTCATCTAACTCTATCCTTGCTTCCCGATTTGTACTAATGGATGCGATCTCAGGGAAGCTAAACATATTGACTCCCAGGTGGTGACCACTGCCCCTCCATAGAACAGAACACTTCCTCTGAACAATTGAGCAGCACTCAGCCCGACTCAATTTTGTTCCGGGAGCGGGACTGTAAGTTCTAATTCCACTGCTGGAAGACAGCGCTGTATGTAGCTGAGGCTGCATACAGTTTATACAGCACTCCCAGCTGCTGCAGCGTTTAGTGAAGTAAATACAGTTTTGTGTGAAAAAGTATTTGCCCCTTCCTGATTTAAATTATTTTTTTGCATATTTCTCACACTTAAGTGATTTAGATCATCAAACAAATTTTAATATTACACAAAGATAACCCGAGTAAATCCAAGATGCAGTTTTTAACCACTTCCCGCCCGGTCAATAGCATATTGACATCCGGGAAGTGGTTCTGTTATCCTGACTGAACGTCTATTGACATCCAGCAGGATAACATGCCGGCGCGCGTCAGTCTGACACCCCGCATCTCCGATCGTGATAAGAAGCCTCTGTCAGAGATCAGCTGTGACCAATCACAGCTGATCATCGCGTGAACCAGGAAGTGCCGGTAAACAGCATTCCTCGGATCGTGCTGACAGGGAGAGCCCATCGGTGGCTCTCCCTGTCAGAGGGAGGGGTCTGTGCTGATAATCAGCACATTGATTATCAGCACAGCCCCCTCAAATGTACCAATCACCTGCCAATCGGTGCCCAGCAGTGCCCCAACAATAAAGTGTGCCAATCACTGCCCAGCAGTAACACCTGTCAGTACTTATCAGTACCTCATTGTCAGTGCCAATCAGTAGTGCCCATCAGTGCCACCTATCAGTGCCCATCAATTCTACATATCAGTGCCGCCTCATCAGTGCCCGTCAGTGAAGGGGGAAAACAACATTTTATTACAGAAACTAAAAAAAAAAAAAAAAAAAAAAAAAATCCCAAAATTTTGGTCTTTTTTAGTTTGTTTAGCAAACAATAAAAAACCACAGATGTGATCAAATACCACCAAAAGAAAGCTCTATTTGTGGGAAGAAAATTATAAAAATTTAGTTTATGTACAGTGTTGCATGACCGCACAATTGTCATTAAAAGTGTGACAGCGCTGAAAGCTGAAAATTGTCCTGGGCAGGAAGGGGCGTAAGTGCCTGGTATTGAAGTGGTTAAAAATATTATTTAATTTATTTAGGGGAAAAAAAGCTGTTCAAACTAGGCTGGCCTATGTGAAAAAGTAATTGCCCCCTAGCATGCTGAATCATGAATGAACTGTGATTCACAACAATTTTTAATTTTTAATTTCACTTGCCACACCCAGGCTTGATTTCTGTCAGACCTGTTGAATCAAAAAATCACAGAAATCAAGAAATCAATAGAAGCTGTCTGACAAAGCAAAGCATGCTAACAGATCACAAAAAGCCACACATCATGGCACAATCTAAAAAAATTCAAGAACAGATTAGAAACAAAGTAATGTACATGTATCGGTCTAGGAAGGGTTTCAAAGTCATTTTTAAGGCGTTGGAACTCCAATGAACCACGGGGAGAGCCATTATTCACAAATGGAGATAACTTGGAACAGTGGTGAACCTTCCCAGGATGGCCGGCCTACAAAAATTACCATAAGAGCATGACGACTACTCATCCAGGAGGTCATAAAAGAACCCAGAACAACATCTAAAGAACTGCAGGCCTTGCTTGCCTCAGGGAAGATCAGTGTTCATGATTCAACAATAAGAAAGAGACTTCGCAAAAATGGCATCAATGGGAGAGTTCCAAGGCCAAAGCCACTGCTGACCAAAAAGAACACAAAGGCTCATCTCACATTTGCCAAAAAACATCTTGATTATCCCGAAAACTTTTATGCAAATATTCTGTGGACTGATGAGCAAAAAATTGTACATTTTGGATGGTGCGCGTCTCGTTACATCTGGTATAAAACTAATACAGCATTTCATTACAAGAACATCATACCAACAATCAGACATGGTGGTGGTAGTGTGATGGTCTGGGGCTGCTTTGCAGCTTCAAGACCTGGACGACTTACCATAATTGATGGAACCATGAATTCTGAACTCTACCAGAAAATCCTAAAGGAGAATGTCTGGACATCAGTTTGGGACCTCAAGCTCAAGTGCACTTGGGTTATGCAGCAGGACAATGATCCGAAACACAACAGCAAGTCCACCTCCAAATGGTTCAAACAAAGCAAAATTTTGGTTTTGGAGTGGCCTAGTGAAAGCCTGGACTTAAATCCAATTGAGATGCTGTATCATGACCTTACTCATGCTGGAAAACCCTCCAATATGGCTAAATTAAAACCATTCTGCAAGGAGTGGGCTAAAATTTCTCCACAGCAATGTGAAAGACTCATTGCCAGTTATCGCAAACGCTTGATTGCAGTTGTTGCCGCCAAGGCAACCAGTTATTAGGTTTAGGGGGCAATTACTTTTTCACCTAAAGCCAGGCAGGTTTGGACAGCTTTTTTGCCTTAATAAATGAAACCATCATTTAACCACTTTGCGCCCACACTATAGACAAGACGTCTACAGCGCGGCGCTCAATTGCCAGGAGGGCGTCCCTGGACATCCTCCTGTTTACTTGTTCCCTGCGCGCCGCCACGGGAGCGCATCAGGGAAAATCTGTGTTGGCCATGTCCCTTTGACACAGCCAATCACAGATCGTGCTAAATGGCCAATCACAGCGGCCATTTGGCACTCGATCGGCATGTCCAATGAGAGATGATCTCAAATGTAAACATATGAGATCATCTCTCATTGCCGCCTCTCCCTCCTCACACAGAGACCGCGTGTGAGAAGGGAGAGCGACCTGTGCTGCAGCGTCAGTGAAATGTGAGTGAACACTACTTAAAAACACAGGAAACACAGGAAATACAGTGCCCACAGTACCCATCAGTGCCACCTGTCTGTGCCGTCTGTCCATCAGTGCCACCTGTCTGTGCCGTCTGTCCCCCAGTGCCGTCTGTCCCCCAGTGCCGTCTGTCCCCCAGTGCCGTCTGTCCCCCAGTGCCGTCTGTCCCCCAGTGCCGTCTGTCCCCCAGTGCCAGCTGTCTGTGCCATCTGTCCCCCAGTGCCAGCTGTCTGTGCCATCTGTCTGTGCCATCTGTCTGTGCCATCTGTCTGTGCCATCTGTCTGTGCCATCTGTTCCCCAGTGCCATCTGTTCCCCAGTGCCATCTGTTCCCCAGTGCCATCTGTTCCCCAGTGCCACCTGTCTGTGCCACCTGTCTGTGCCACCTGTCTGTGCCACCTGTCTGTGCCACCTGTCTGTGCCACCTGTCTGTGCCACCTGTCCCCAGTGCCACCTGTCTGTGCCACCTGTCCCCAGTGCCACCTGTCCCCAGTGCCACCTGTCAGTGTCACCTGCCATCTGTCTTCAGTGCCACATCAGTGTCACGTGTCATCACTGCCACGTATTAGTGCCACCTGTCATCAGTGCCACATCAGTGTCGCGTGTCATTGTCCTGATGCTCCAGGGCCTTCAAAAGTGTAATAGGTAGTCAACAAGTTAGATGTGTAAGTTATGCTCCTAGAACGCCTGATGGTGCTCCCTGCATGTTGGGCCTCTCTATGTGGTTAGGCTGTGAAAAGTCCCACACGTGGTATCGCCATACTCAGGAGGAGTAGCAGAGAATGTATTTCGGGGCGTCATTTGTGGTATACACATGCGAGAGAAATAACCTATTACAATGACAATTTTGTGGGAAAAAAAAATCTTTATTTTGCAAAGAGTTGTGGGGAAAAAATTACAACATCAAAAACCTCACCATGCATCTTACTAAATACCTTGGAATGTTTACTTTCAAAAAAGGGTCATTTGGGGGGTATTTGTACTTTCCTGGCTTGTTAGGGTCGCAAGAAATTAGATAGGCCACCAGTACATTAGGTGTGATGATTTTTTTATGATTTGCACCATAGCTTGTAGACTCTCTAACTTTCACACAGACCAAATAATATCCACTAATTTGGGTTATTTATACCAAAGATATGTAGCAGTATAAATTGTGGCCAACATTTTATGAAGAAAAATTAATAATTTGCAAAATGTTATCACAGAAACTAAGAAAATTGTGTGTTTTTTTTCAAAGTTTTCGGTCTTTTTTTTTATTTATAGTGCAAAAAAAAAAAAAAAAAACAGAGGTGGTCAAATGCCACCAAAAGAAAGCTCTATTTGTATGAAAAAAAGGACAAAAATTTCATTTGGGTACAGTGTTGCATGACTGAGTAAATGTCATTCAAAATGTGAGAGCACCGAAAGCTGAAAATTGGTCTGGGCGGGGGGGGGGGGGGGGGGGGTTTAGGTGCCCAGTAGGCAAGTGGTTAAAAACTGCATTTTGTATTTACTTGGGTTATCTTTGTATAATAATAATAATATTTGTTTGATCTGAGTCATTTAAGTGCGACAAATATGCAAAAAAATATAAAAAAACAGAAGAGGGAAAATACTTTCCCACAACTGTAGTTTGTTTGAACCAGCTTGGTCCAAACAAACATTTTAGGGTCAAATGAAACCTGTAGATCAGCATCATACACCAATTGAAATTTTGCTCAGTCTGTGGCCTTTCCTTCTCGACTTATTCAGTTGACTTCTGTTGAAGAGACATGTTGGAAAATCAGTTGCAGCCACTGATCATTGTATTCCGTCAGCGGTTGCCAGTGTCAGAGTACAGTGTTCCAGCGGGGGCGATTCCCACATCCACCTCATTTGTGTGGATGAAGGAATCTGTTAGTTTTTCCCTTAAATCTGCCCTGTAGCTGAAGGGGAAAAAAAAAACTAACCATGTATGGCCAGCCTAAATCTCAAGGCTTAAAGCGGAGTTCCACCTAAAAGTGGAACTTCCACTCATTTTGTCTCCACATTTGAACTCCGCTTTAACTCCAACCAAATTTCTATTTTAGTTTTAAATGGAGTCGGAGGTGAGTTAATTTTTCTGGCAGCATTTTATTTATATATACAATCCAGTTGGGGAGATTTACCCGTACTGTACTTGCTGTACTTGTGACACAAGTACAATTCTCATTATGACAGGAAAACATAGCAATTAAAACTAGGGTTACACCGATACTTGCAGTCAGGTACTCGCCGATACCGAGTACCGATATTTTGCAATGCGATTTGCGGCAATACAAAAAAAAATTGGCACAAATTGCATTGCAAAAAATCGCATACGATTTCCCCTACTGCTCTTGTGTGTGTGTGTAGAAAGGGAAAAGCTAGTGCTAGTTTAAAAAATGTTAGCACTGAAAGGACATATCTGGCCAAATGATCTACATAGGTGTTTCCCGTTCCGCCGATGGTAGCAAATCAGGTGCTCACAGGGCTGGAGTAGGTCCGGGACCCCCATGGGTATAGGGCGGAAGTGATGTAAGCTTGGGGGTGGACCCGTGAGTCCCGTGATTTGCTCTCATTGGCAGCCCGGGACACCTATGTAAATTATTCATGTGGCCAGATATGTACTGCGAGTTCTAACATTTTTTAAACTGCCCACTAGATGGCGATTTAATCCCTTTCTATACACACTCACAAGAGCTGTGTGGAAAATCACATGCGATTCTTTGCAGTGCGATTTGTGCCCATTCATTTTGTATTGATGCAAACCGCAAAGTATTGGTTTTGGTATCGGAGCATTTGGGCGAGTACCGAGACTCGTATAAATGCTTGGTATTGGCACCAATACCAGAATCCGATTCGGGGCATCCCCAGTAAAAACTTTGCCAGAAGTTCCAATCCTCCACTCTTCTAAAAAATAATGTGTTTGTCTGTGTCTCCACTGGAAACATTTCTCATTTCTTCCTGTCCTGAAAGGAAGTAAGGGAAAATATACCAAAAGGGAACGCAAGCTAAAATGAAAACAACTTATGAATGGAGTTGAGCTTTAGGCTTGCACATATTTTTTGGTTAGAAATCTTTCCACGTACAGAGTAAAATTATAGAGTTTGGCAGTACAATTGTTCAAAAAAGATAAATATATATTATTGAAGTAGAATTATGGCCAATATATGTGAGATTACATCTATTGAACAGATGAAATGTAGCTCAAACAAGGGTCTGATTGTTCATGGCTGAGTTTAAAGCGGAGTTCCACTTGTTTTTTTGTTTATTAAAAATCAGCAGCTACAAAAGGTATAGCTGCTGACTTTTAATAAACACACGGTCAAGCGATGCAGCCGCCCGAAGCCTTGCTTCTCTCTCCCTCCTGCCCACGGCGCCTCCATTGCAAGTGTGGGCACCTGGCTGTGACTGATTTTGGCTTCACAGACGGGTGCGCATGCGCGAGTCGAGCTGCGCGTCCTGAATGGCTGGGCAATCTTCTGGGACCTGTGACGTGTCCCAGAAGATTGCAGGGAGGGAGGGGGAGAAGAGGAGTCGCCTAGGCAGCCGAGCGGTAGTGGGAGCTGGATACCTGTCAAAACTAGGTACCAGCTCCCCCCGAAAAATGAAATGCCAAATGTGGCATGTTAGGGGTTGGGAGTGCTTAAAGCAGGAGTTTCACTTTTGGGTGGGACTCCGCTTTAACTACTTCACCTCCGAATTACTTACCCCCCCCCCCTTCATGACCAGATCATTTTTTGCGATATGACACTGCAATATTTTAACTGACAATTTTGCGGTGCCCACATAAAATGTATGTCCTTTTTCCCCACAAATAGAGCTTTCTTTTGGTGATATTTGATCTGGTGGGACGGGAGGCCCGGAAACAGCGGTGGAGGGGGGGACATTCGCTCCCGCTCCTTCGGGATAACAGCCGAGCGGCTTTCTCTTGTCATCCATGGACTGACACAGCGTGTCTTATACACCTTTACACGTGGGTTATGTCCCTGCTTGCAGGAGAAGACCTAGGCAGAATGTGAGATGTTATACATACATTCTAAACAGCCAGAGCTGAACAGCCCCGCCCAGGGGGGCGGTCCCTCCGGCATAACCCTCCCACTGCAGTCAGCAGACCTCAGTTTTTTTCTGCCTAGCAGAAGGAGAAGACGTGGCTCTCTCAGGAGCCAGTCTCCTGACCTATTTTTTATTCCTTTTGGAATTTTTTCCTATTTTTTTCTTTTGAGATCTTCTATCAACTGTCGGCTGGGCAACAGGTTGGGTACAAGATATCCTCGTAGTCTTCCCTGTCCGACCATCGAGCGCGCTGATCGTCGCCTTGTGTGCGTGAGACTCAGTTCACGACATGCCCCACGACTCCAGGGGTGGCCGGTGGGCTTCCAGCTCCGCGGTCCTCTCAAGATAGAACAGTCCGGCTGTATCTTTCGCGGTTGACCGGGCCGACAGCTACTCAGTACCGCACTGTGATAGTTCTGTCAGAAACACACCAGTGGGTCCCTCAGGGGACGGGTAAGTAGTCTCTCCTGGCTGCAGGTGAGTACATGCTGTGTGTTTCTTGTGTGGGGGATTTCCCTGTCTCCCCCTGTGTTTTTTAATGTCACTCTCTGTGCACTTCGCTGGCGCTGTACTGTGTGGGGTGCCTGGGGGCCATACTGTCCTGGGGGGGGGCTCATGCTGCTCTGCATTTTGCTGGGGCTGTTTATTTGAGAGTGAGGGGCCTGGGCGCCGTTCGGTGCCATGTTTGGTGACTGTGCTGTTTTTTACATTGGCGGCCATCTTGCCGTGGTCCGCCAGAGCACATTGCGGCGGCCATTTTCTTGTAGCCGCACCTTCTTCTAGCTCTAGTTTGGCCTCTAGCGCCGCTCAGGAACGGCGCGAATCTCCTCAGTCTCTCTCCTCTCAGCTCACTCACGCTGAGCAGCGCGGCGCGGAGAGACAGGGCAGCGGAACCGAGCGGTCCTGGTCAGGTTGGTGGGTCCCCTGGGCATTCCCCTACTTCAGTCAGCACAGCCTGTGGGTGGTCTCAGAGGGGGACATTATGGAGTCAGAGTCACCAGCTTCCCCTAACATGCCAGAGGCAGCAGCCAGTGCTCCAGCACCTGCGGTCCCTATGGACCAGTTGTCGGCAGTCCTGGAATCATTTCTGACCAGGATGGAAGCTATGTGTGAGCACAAGGGAGCAAAAAAGCGCCCTCTCCCCACTTTATCTCCACAAGGGGAGTGCTCTGATTCAGATATGGGCCTAGCTATTGCTGCTCAGGACCCTAGCTCTGAATATTTGGATGGTTTTGAACAGGACATTCCTTGTGAGGAAGACTCCAGTTCTGAGTCAGTAAATGACAGGGCGCTTGTTAGTGAACTCATTGATGCTGTGAGGGACACTCTCAAGCTAAATGCTGCGACTGCAGAACCTCAGGCGGATACAGTCTCCTTTGGTTCTTTTAAGACCAAGCCTTCTAAAAAGGTTTTTCCATATGTACCTTTCTTTGACCAGCTCATTGACCAGGTCTGGGAAAAGCCGCAGAAGACTTTCATGGTCCCGCGGCGTTTGTCTATTAGATACCCCTTTGAAGACGCCCTGCTTAAAAAGTGGGCTTCTCCCCCGGTGGTCGACCCTCCAGTCGCCCGTTTAAACAAGGCCACCACTCTCCCGATGGAGGGGACTCCTGCGTTTAAGGACCCCACTGACAGGAGGTCAGAAGTGGTGAGTAGAGCCATGTTCGCCTTGTTGGGATCTGCCCTACGGCCAGTAGTAGCGGCGACCCTTGTGTCTCAGACACTCACGGAATGGGCAAAAATTTTGCACCAAACTGTGCAGGAGTATAACCTTCCTCCAGACACTATTGCTCTGGCCCACCAGATGGTGCAGGGTCTGATATATGTGTGCGACGCCACGTTAGACGCGGCCCCTTTAATATCCAGGGCCTCTGTTTCGGCGGTGGTATTGCGTCGTCTCATCTGGTTGAAATGCTTGTCTGCTGACCTAGCCTCTAAGAAGCTCCTGACGGATCTACCTTTTAAGGGTGGTAGACTTTTTGGTGCTGCTCTGGATGACATCATCAAGGATGTCACGGGAGGTAAAAGCACTCTCCTTCCTCAAACTATCAAGGGTAAGGAGGCCCGACGTAAACCGGGTCCTTCCTTTCCAGCAAAAAAGGGGTTTTTTCGTCCGTCAGAGTCCATGGGTAAGCCATCCCAGACTGACAACAGTGCGGCTGGCGGGCACAAGCGCCCCTGGGTGCGTAAGCCGAACAAGCCGGCTCCCAAGCCCGCCTCCGCGTGAAGTCTTGCCCCCGCCCGTCTCTGAGGTGGGGGGAGGACTTCGCAGGTTCACGGATCGGTGGACCTCCCGGATCTCCGACCGGTGGGTGTGCGAGGTAATCACCTCAGGATACAGAATAGAGTTCCGCTCATGGCCCCCAGACAGATTCTTTTCCCTCAAATCTCCCTCTCCTTCCTGCCCGTCGGGCAGCCCTCTTGGGGGCTGTACAGGATTTGATCGGGTCCGGAGTAATTGTGCCGGTTCCGTCCCAGGAGAGGTTTCAGGGGTTCTACTCGAATCTGTTTGTTGTTCCAAAAAAGGACGGGGTTCGGCCAATCCTGGACCTCAAGGCCCTGAATGCCTTCGTGAAGGTGCAAAAATTCCGCATGGAATCCATTCGCACAGTGATCGCGACACTCCATCAAGGGGATTTTCTGGCATCCTTGGACATCAAGGACGCCTACTTGCATGTTCCGATCTGCGCAAGCCACCAGAAGTTTCTGCGCTTTGCGGTCGGCGAAGTCCACTATCAATTTGTGGCTCTTCCCTTCGGCCTAGCCTCGGCACCGAGGGTGTTCACCAAGGTGCTTGCTCCGGTCCTAGCTTTGCTGAGACAGCGAGGCATTGCTATCGTGGGCTATCTGGACGATTTTCTTCTAAGAGCAGACAGTGGCTCAGAATTGGAAGAAAGTGTGACTATCGTCAGTCAGACCCTCAGGGAGTTTGGGTGGCTCCTTAACGTTCAGAAGTCGGTTCTAGTCCCGACTCAGCGTCTGGAGTATCTAGGTCTGATTCTGGACTCCTTGGAGGCAAGAGTCTTCCTACCTCCAGACAAACTACTGACACTTCAGTCTGCAGTACGGGTGCTGACGTCCCGAAAATGGTCGTCAATCCGCTTTTGCATGAGAGTCCTGGGACTCATGGTGGCCTCCTTCGAGGCCGTTCCTTATGCCCAAGCGCACACCAGGGCTTTACAGAAAGAGATCTTGTCCACTTGGGACAAATCCCCGTTGTCCTTGGATCTTCAGATCCAGGTGAGTCACCTGGTCAGGGCGTCCCTGACGTGGTGGTTGAGGTCCCCGGCTCTTCGGTCCGGGAAGTCGTTCCTCCCCATCCAATGGACGGTGATCACGACGGACGCCAGCCTGACGGGCTGGGGGGGAGTCTGGGGAGTCCTGTCGGC
This sequence comes from Rana muscosa, assembly GCA_029206835.1. Lineage (NCBI taxonomy): Eukaryota > Metazoa > Chordata > Amphibia > Anura > Ranidae > Rana > Rana muscosa. The sequence goes on along the minus strand of CM055117.1, from coordinate 944,371,051 downwards.
CCAAGGGCTTTGGACTCCGGACGAAGCCCTCTTACCGATCAATGTGCTGGAGATACGGGCAATCAGACTGTGCCTCTCCTCATGGTCGGAGAAACTACAGGGTCACTCCATCAGGATCCAATCGGACAACGCCACAGCAGTGGCATATGTCAACCATCAAGGGGGGACTCGGAGCTCAGCTGCGGCTTCCGAGGTCGCCCGCATCCTGAGGTGGTCCGAAAGAAGCGTGCCGGCTCTGTCGGCCGTCTACATTCCGGGCATAGACAATTGGCAGGCGGACTATCTAAGTCACCAGACGCTGGACCAGGGAGAGTGGTCCTTGCACCCGGAGGTCTTTCAACTCCTTTGCAGACGGTGGGGCACGCCGGATGTGGACCTGATAGCCTCTCGACTCAATCGCAAGGTGTCGAGGTTTGTGGCCAGATCCAGGGTTCCCTGGGCGGATGCCTCGGATGCGTTGGTGGCCCCATGGGGTCAGTATCACCTGATATACGTTTATCCTCCGCTGCAGTTGCTCCCTCACCTGCTCCGCAGGGTAGCGACCGAGGGAATTCCGGTGATCCTCGTTGCTCCGGATTGGCCTCGGCGTCACTGGTACGCCAATCTGGTACGTCTCGTCGCAGACGTTCCCTGGCGGTTACCAATACGGGGGGACCTTCTGTCTCAAGGTCCTATATTTCATCCTGCTTTACAGTCTCTGGCTTTAACGGCATGGTTATTGAAAGCCAGGTGCTGAGAGACCGAGGTCTCTCGGATTCGGTCATTTCGACTATGTTAAGGGCACGGAAGTCTTCCTCCAGAAAGATCTATCACTGTACTTGGAGAGCTTACATCGCCATGTGCGAAGAGCTGGACTGGCGCCCACGAACGTATTCCGTTCCCAGAATCCTGCATTTTCTGCAGCGTGGCGTGACCCAAAAGCTCGCTTTGAGTACCATTAAGGGTCAGATTTCGGCCTTGGCCATCTTCTTTCAGCGACCACTGGCGGGTCATCCCTTGGTTAGCACCTTTGTGCAGGGGGTTCGCATGTGCTCCCCCCTGTCAAGCCTCCTCTCCCCCCGTGGGATCTGAATTTGGTGCTCTCGGTTCTCCAGGAACCTCCCTTTGAAAATATTAGAGATATTCCCCTCTTGACTTTGTCTCAGAAGGTGGCCTTCTTGGTGGCCATTACTTCCATTAGACGAGTGTCTGAGTTGGCGGCCTTGTCCTGCAAGTCGCCCTTTTTTGGTCATCCATAAGGATAAGGCGGTGTTACGTCCGCGACCTTCTTTTCTACCAAAGGTGGTCTCGGCCTTCCACTTAAATGAGG